>WBMY01002798.1:1110122-1220895 GCA_013397315.1 Donacobius atricapilla | reverse complement strand
TGGGGTGAACTTGATAAAGCACCTCTGATGTGAGTGGGGCCCCTTGGTGCTGTGCTTTGTGAACTCATGACCTGGGGAAAATGATATTTTCTTAGTTTTGGCAATGAAGAGCTTAAAGAAAAAATTAAGAAATGCAAAAGAAGACTGGATTTTCTAATTCTTTAGTATTTTAAGGTTTAGTGCTTCTCCTAACTGAAAACAGTTAAATTAATTTATGAGCATTATGATTTTTCATAGTTTTTTTTTTTAACTTAATATAAGCTAATATGAACAAAAAGAAGTATCTTGATAGGTGCCCAAACATTCCCCTAGTTTATCAATCTCTTGGGGAAGGGAGGGAAAAAAAAAAAAAAAAAAGAGAGAGAAAAACGAATCCTAAATGAACTCACTCAGAGATAATCAAATCTGACTTGTTTATATGTTTGGTGCTGGTATTTTTGTACTCAGCCACTACATTTTTTAAAATCTTGGCGAAGCCACTTGACTCCATTTTTTTTTTTGTGTTTCTCTTTAATGACTGAGGCAGATATTTGGAATTGGCTGGGCATGGGGAGCCTTGGCTGTCCTCTCTCTGAATTTGTGTGCGGAGGGATGCCAGAGGAGAGGTTTGGGATTCACATTATTTTTGTGTGGGAGTGATTTCTTTGCGGAGAGGATGTTTTTTGGATGCTTGAAGGTGTTATATGGACAATGGGAGGCAATTTAAACGCAAGGGGAGAGCTGCAGGCAGTGACCTGCCTTTTCTTTCGGATACTACACCTCTGGTTTTCAGCTGGGCAGCAATTCCTAAAGTGTGATTCATGGACCACTAATGGGATGGGGAGACTTTTTTGAAACGGTAATGCAAGACCAGTCGGCCTGAGAAGCCATTTAAGGTAGTTCCCCGATGAAAGGAAAACACACAAGAACGTTTTCCACCAGAGAGCCTGACTTTTCAAACCTCCCCCTCAAGTTTATTGATTCCGAGGATGCGCCTCCAATTGATCCCAGTTAGAGACTATTTTTATAGGGATTATGGGAGTTGTTAAAAATTTGAGATTGAGTTCAAGGGCTGGATTTCTTGAATTCCGGAGCGTTGGGGTTTTTTACTGTTAGGAGGTTTTATTGTTGGTTTTGTCTTTTGTTTTTTAAATTATTTTATTTTTATTTTTTTTATTTTTCCTTTCATAACCTCTGATCTGATTTGGGGTAAATAAATTCCTAGGAATTTCAGCCACTACGTCTGCAATTGCATCTGTAAAACACAGTGATCCAATGAGTTCAGCAAACATTTTCTTTGGCAAACAAAGTTGCAAGGAGGGGATGTGGTTTGTTTACCATTTCACTTAAAAATAGTCTATCAAACTTAAATTATCAGACAACTTCAATGCTTAAAATCCACAGCACTTCAGTCAGCCCCCCAACTTTTTTTTTTGTCCTCCTAATAGTCATGATTGCTACAAATATATTATTATTTGAAATTTTAATATACTTAAAATCTAGTATGTAATTATCCTCCCTCAAGCCAGAGTTTGCAGGTAAATTGTCACAGATTGAGCTTTAAACTAATTTTGTTGAAGGCAAAGTGTGCATTTGTATATGTGAATATTTGCATGAGAGCACATTTTAATTTGGGAAAATGGGAGCCAATTACTGTGATTCTCTTAAGTAATAGAATAATTATTATTATTTTCTATTATTTGTACATAGTCATCACTAGGTGGAGGCATACTTTACATATTCTATTGAACATGTCATTTGTTATGGACTGAGATGAATTGCACTGATACTGAGAGTTAAATGAATGATCCCAATTTTACCCTGACCTGTTGAAATAACCTGTTACCACCCATGCCCAGCTCTCAAGCAGACTAGGCAGACTTGAGTTTCAACCATTACTACCACAGAAAAACATTTTAAAATGGACAATTTTTTATCACGTGCTGCCAGAAATGCCTTGAATTAATTCAGAGAAATTGTCAATGTGTGGTGAAGTTAAAAGGAGGAAACAAAGCAGGGGCCACAGAGCAAGAGGTTGAAAGGACAAATATCTATTTATTTCAATGCCTCATCCTGCAGTCCTTAAATCAATATACTGTGGATTGACTGGCTTTTTTTTACTTCTCATTTTAGTTGTGGTAGCAAAGTGCATTCCCAGTCCATCCATACCTTCCTTATGGGGCTGCCTGTTATAGACTGTGCATGTTGGATTTTGACTGAGGGTCACAGGACTCCCTCCATTGATGTTAACACACTAACTTCACCCAAACTCTCCTGATTTACGCCGGGGTAGATGGCACACGTCTGTGCAGGTGTAAATAGTGCCATGAGTATGCTTCTTTACTTCTCCCACCTTTATGAGCTGATAGGGCTGAGGCTGTACGAGGTGCTCCTTGGCTGGCACAGCCCAAACCCTCTTTGAGAGGCCACAAAAGGAAATTTTGTGTGTGAATGTGGGAGTCTGAGATAAGACTGTCTTTCTCCATACTTGGAATACTGTGTTATGGCTGCAGCTTTTAACAGCCCCTGACTTTTACTGTTGGAGAAAGAAGGCTCAAGGTGCTAAGATTACAAAGTAAAAACACACTTTATTCAGAAAATAATCCCCAATTTTTGGGGGTATGACAGGCATTGTCTTCTATCCATGCTGAGAAAAGTGAGGTGAATACATTTTTACACCTTCGCCACTTCAATATATTTCAGGAAATGGAGTCAGGATTGATGAGAGAGATTTCCTGAACTTTGCAGCTTCTTACTCCCCAGAATAGCGCAGTGGCCACTGCTGTGACTCCCAGCTTTGTCACCTGAGTTGGGATGCTCTGCCTCTCATGGGCCTGAGCTCCTTCCCCTGGGATTAACTCAACCAGTCCCACCCTGGGAACAGACCCTTCCACGGAGTGTCCACCTGCCCACAGACAGAGCTTTAAAAACACTGCAATACACCTGAAATACAATTCCCTCGTGTTTAGTTTGTTGTCTGGGGATTTTTTTCCCCCTGTGTATTCTGTATGTTCTTTTTCTTTTTTTTTTCTTTAATGATTTGGAATCACACTTTTAATAATTATATTCACAATCTAAAAATTAAATAAACATTGTGTTTAGTGCTCAAGGAATTGCCAACCAGTGCTCAGGAAAGTATGTCCAGCAATTTATCAGCATGCAGAAAATAATTATAGCAATATTTTGAAATGCATTTGTTGTAGTTTTGTTTTGATTTATAGAATGTAAATAATCAGTTTTGATTCTTCTGTTTCAAATTACTTTTTTGTAAGTAAGGCTTTTGAATAAGAGTCCCTCAAACCAAGCTGTTACTCCTGGGAAATTCTGTAGTGGTATGTTACTGGCATTTGAAAAATGCACACCTTCTGAGAAAAAACAGGAAAATTCTGTCAGACAGACTGATGGGAATTCCCAAGTTTGGAAATGTGAGTTCTGTTGGAAAACAATGGCAGCACAATTCAGCTAGGGCTGCAGTTGGAGTGAAAAGGAACATGTTTTCACCATTGCATACATTTTTCTTCTTTTTCTTCCTTTTTTTTTTTTCTGTGTGTGTTTTGCTTTGTTGGGATTTTTTTTTTGTTGTTGTCATTCTGGAAACAAATATTCTACATGATCAGTTAAAAAGTGCAAAGTAAGGAAAGAGAGAGAGTAATGTGTGTTGGAACATAACATAGGCTTTACCCATGTAGAAAAGTGTGAAGAAATATGGTAAAATTGAATGTAAACAAAGAAATGGGGAAAATGAATGTGGGAGTGAAGAACTGTGCGCAGGGAGTAGGAAGACTGTAATCCAATAGTGGAGATCAAAGGAAAGGAAGCCAATTTTTTTTCAAATATTCTGTAATAACTTTGATGCAGCAAGGTAAAGGATCCGAACAAAGGGTCAAAGCGCCACAAATGGGGGAAAGGAGAAAGCATTGCGTGCAGCAATTTATTGTCATCATTTTTGTTCAGGATCAATTATTCCCTCCATCTCCTGGCATCTCGGGACTCTTTTTATAATTACCAGCGCTATTTTCTCTCCCTCTCCTGCACACACGCTCCGTCTCGCTCCCCCTCGCAGGCAACACTTCTCCTCTCACGCAGATTTGAGGGGGTAGGAGCATCTCAGGGGTTCTTTGCAAGATGCTCCTTCCCCACCGCAGACTGTGGCATTGCCAGGACTCTTCAGGGGACTCTCTGCCAGCTATCCTTACAGAGCTCGCAGAGGAGTGGGAGAGGATTTGCATGCTGCCCGAGCAGGCCCAGATTTGAACCCCCCTCTCTGCTGAATAGTTTGTTACTGAGTAAATAACGACACCAAAATCGCTGCAGCTTCTGCAGTGGAGTAGGTGCTGGGCTATGCCAAGTTATTGGGGTCTGTCCGTTATTTCTTTTCTTTCCCCAGTCCTAAAATGCTCCTTTTTTTGTAATTCAAACAAAAATTTCTTTTCACCTGCGTTCCCCCCGCTTCTAATTTTACCTTTCCCTGCTCTTGTTTTCTTTTCCTGTTCCCTTTATTTGTATTTTAATAACATATTTTAAGCCATTTTTTCTCCTTGTTCTCAATGTGATGACAGTGTATCCTGATGGAAAGATAATAATGCCCAAGGAGGTTTTCTTTTATGAATTCTGCTGGTGTTACTTTCACATGCACAAATATATCATCTTGATTTCTAGCTCTGGGTCATTTCATTGCTCTTGTATGTCTTGCTACGAGATGTTTCCTGTAATTAAAAGATTAGGTTAAATAGATTATTTGTGCTGCCTTGTCTACATAAATGTTCTGTTTCTCTGCCTCTGGATACTGGCTTTTGTGTTTTAAGGCAATGTTGTGTACATGGAGTTGCATCATGTCTCCTTTGTCTTTAAGCTGCTGATTTATTGGTGAGAGAAGCAATCAAACGAGACATTTACTGCCATAGCCTCGTAGGGTCAGTGAATTAACAGGTGCCAATAAGTTCTAAGGAAGTGTTTTAATCGTTTCTAAAGTATTTAATTAATGGACTTTCTTAGAGGAGTGGTGACAGAGCAGACATAAGGCTGATAAATATTTAATGCTTGTATCTAGGGAACTTTTTCTCCCTTTCATCTAATTTGAGGTGTTTACTAATGGAAAACAAAACCTAAATTGTTGTGTAGCATGCAATCAATGCTAAGCTGCTATTAGATTGTCCAGGGTTTGGATACCTATCAGGAATTAATCTGCATGTGCTGTGATATTCTGCATTTAGAGCTGGTTTTGTTGAGGGGGGATTTTGGAACGGGGTCTCTCTGACATAGCTGGATATCTATACACTAGACATCATGTTAATACTTGTGGGCTGTTTCAGGTAGCCTCTATGAACAAAATTTATTGAATATTAAGTGTGTGCATGGCTGTTTCCTTGGGCTGTCACGGTTTCAGCAGCTCTCACTCGTAAGGTGGTAGTAGAGAGGAAACTCCTGGTCCCAACACCTTTGTGGCTCTATGTAGAGTTCAAAAAACTTTATTTAAACTGTGACACTGGAAATGCCGTATTTATGCTTAAAAGTTTGAGGGTATTTTTTACTTACTAATCATAATTTGATTTTTTCACCTTGGAGGAACATTTTCCTACTTGTTACTTTCTTAAATTTCCCCTCCTTTCACTCTTAAAAAAAAGGAAAAAAAAAGCAAAAAAAAAAAGCAGAAACAAATCAGTTGTGTATAAGCTACATTTGATGGTATATAATTCATCTTACTCTTCATTTCTGTTTGTTTTTTTCCCACGAAAATAAATTCTTTTTTTCCTTAATATCCCTACCTTAAGGAATGAAGTCTGTGGTACAGCAAGTGTGGCTCCATTAATTAAAGACCCTTTCCTTGCTTCCCCTCACTCGTCTGAGCTTTGTTAAGTCACGCTCTGCTGTGTGCAGTGGCAAGTCTAGGAATGCAGAGTCTCTTGAAGGAATTGATTGCATTTGTTGTTGCAGTTCAGCAGAGCTCTGATCCGCAATGCTCGAGCACCCCAGGCTGCTCCAGACACCTTTTGCCATTGTTAGTGCAGCAGTAGATTGGTTATCAAGTGGTAAGAGTTAATTTTGTCCTGTCAGGAGGGAGAAGTTGTGGTGTTTCAGGACTGGGGACACAGCATTGCCCAGCACAGCCAGTGCTCTCACTGGTGACAGCGCCTGTGAGAGGCTCAGCTCTGTTGATCACTTCTAATTACAATGGCAGGCTGCTGGAGTAACAAAAAAAAGCATTTATATAGTGCCCAGGCCTCTTGACCACACAGAAAATGTAGCTAAGAACATCGTGATTTAGTGACAATGTTGTTTTATGAGCCCCTGAGCTATTGATGGGGATAAGATGGAAAAGGTGGCAGCCTGTGGCACCTGCGGAGGGAACAGGAAGCTTCCTTAGAAGTGGCTGATCCTGAGATGGCCACAAAAACAACTTCTGGAGGTGTCTCTTGTGCCATCTAAAAATTTGAACACACAGATCTATGGAAACAATGTGATGCAAGGGGCAAAATATTTATGATGAAAAAAATTTAATCTAATCAGAATTCAGCCAAAATATACTACATAGTACTTCCATGGTATAGTATATTCATTCCATAGTGCACTTTTTTCCTCCCCTTACTTTTTAAACCCTTACTTTTACTCGCTTTCCCTCTGTGTCTTCATTAACGTAATTGCTAAAATTGCAAACCTTTTATTAGGCATATATGATGTGTCCATTTGTTAGGGCGAGGTTTGAAGTCATCCACATTTTCTTTCCAGCTCCTTAGCATGTAGAGAAGGATGTGCTTATAATCAGTCAAGGCAAAATAATTGGAAATAGGAATAATAATACGGCAATGGGGCAAAATAATTGTAAACAGGAATAATAATGTAGCAATGGCCAATGTATTTGTCAGCTGGCCTGTGATGGTTTTGGTTTTCCACTTGACTCAGAGAATGTTCACATGGCACGTGGGGGGAAGCAGGCATCTCTGTGAGTCTGATGCATGCAAACCTGGAAATGCAGTCATCACAAATGTTGATTAGATCTGCTGATGTAATTAAAAATACACATCTGCCTCTTTGAAAATGCAGCTCCGTTCCTGGGTTTTTGGTTTTAGGCTTTCAGAGGCAACCGTGCCAATCTGAGCAAGCCGAACAGTAACTTCGTTTGGACAAACTCTCACTCTGCTACTTTTTGTTCATAAACACAGTTAACAAGTTCTTTTGTACTTCTTTGAGTGTTAATTGATGTAAACAAAGTCTGCATTTTTATCTAATCCCACTGAAGCTTGTTAAAATTAGAGATGTGCCAAATTATTCCAAAGCAGGTTGTAAAGTAAGTGAACCATTAGATCCACTGGCTCACAAATGGCATAGACAATGTGTGCTCTGTTTGCTTCTTTTTCAGGGACTGTTTATGTCAAAACTTTCAAATCACAGGTTTTTTTGCATCTCTAACATTGTGTTTGGTTAATCTGTATGGCAGAAATATAGTGCAAGCAGCAGGGCTGAGCGTGCCTAAAGCTATTTCTAGAAAAGTCCATATATATACTCTTAATTGAGCATACCTAGCAATCAGCTCTGCTAATTTCTATACCCAGCATTTTCTTTCTCACAGGCACGTCCATTTGTTACCATTTTCCTTTTTGTGGGACTGTGATTTGCAAAACTGGTTATTGCCCAATGTGTTATTTCAGTGATGGTAATCCAACACACAGGGCTCTGTGGTAACCTCGGCTAAGCCTCCAGGGTATAGGGTGAGCCCTATGGCATCATTTCTATGGAAAAATTAGTGGGATTGATGCCACTGCATGGAGCTGATGGCCCTGCTGTCCTCTCCTGGTAGCGAGGCTGTCCTCACCAGAGGCTGTCCTCAAAATCTGGTTGTTCAGGGCTGCTGTGATTCTGCTCTTCTCCGCACCTTTATCTGCTCCTTTGCCCTTTGGAAAATAATTCTTTTCCATCTCCTGCCTCATCTTCAGACTTCAAGGTCTCTGTTATGCTGTGCTGCTACAGGGCAATGCCCAGAGCTGTTGTACCTGCACTATGAACACAAAAGTCTACATTCCTGCTCCCGTCCTCATCCCCTTCCTGACTTAATACCGGCTGGGTTCTCTCAAGCCTTCTGACACTTAACCATGAAGACAAGTTCAACATCTCCTCTAAGTCTGTTAAAGCTGGGTGTGATGTCTCCCCACTCAGACTTTCACTGCAGGGTCCTACTGATAGAGGTGATGGGTTTGTTCCATACACAATATAAGATGTATGACTGGGGGCTTATGTTAATAAAAATAATAAAACATAAAATAGCAAAAAAGTAACTCTCTACCCTGTTTGCAAGTTCTGCTTCAAGTTGTAAATGATCACCAGGGATCAGTATCTTACAACTGCGTGTTTTACAGCGCCTCACGGCAATTATTCCTCCCAGAAATTTGATTCTTAGCTGCTCAATTAGAGATATCGTGTCTGTGCAGCAGGAACATTCACGGCTGCCCTCAAGGTGAAGGAGAGCAAATCTATAGAGAAAGTGGCTGGTGCTGGGGTTTTCCTGGACTTTGGGAACTGGCTAGCTGGATACAGAGGAGCTGATGTACCCAATGTGGAACCAGATCCATGAACACCCTTACTGACCCAGTCAGCAGTGTCTTTAATTTTGCTTTATCACCAGCACTTTTTTCCAAACAAAAATGTCTTATGGACAATTCCTCTCTCAGGTAAAGCTGAGAAAATCTGGTGAAGCATCTCAGAAAAGACAGATCTCAAAGATCAATATATATAGATGTTAAATTTCATAATTCTCTGGTTTTTTTCTAGCTGCCAGCACCATAGTATCTAATCTTTCTAGCAAACAGGTGGCTCTTGCAGCATGCTTTACAATCAGTCAGACTTTGCCTCAGTCTAATTTGCTTAATCATATTAATTAATTACTTTTTTAAATGTCAGAAAAGTTCAGCAGACATTTTACTTTGTAAAAAGGTTTTTGAAGATCTTTCTAGTAAATATGTAACTTTGAAAGATCTGCAGTATTTTTACTGAAATTGCAGTTACTCAGATTATTCATTACAAGTAAACTATTCAACTTTTTTTTTCTCAGTCTTTTCACTTAGCAAATTGACTTAGATTTCTATGAATTTATTTCCTCTTTTATTTCAGTTTAATTAGGTGATGCCAATCAATCTCATCCTCTGATCTGTTCTGCTAGTTACAGTGTGGCATTTTTCCATTTAATATACCCTCTGATTGGAGAACAAAGTATTAATGGTAGGTAAGCACTATGGACTAGAAATTATTTGGATTTTTCCCAAATGCCTTTTGTTTATGTATACCAAGATTTGTTCGCTGAAGAGTGAAGGTTTTTTTCAAGTACTGGAAACTCCAGAAATCAACTTTAGAGTAGGAAATGAAAAGGATAATGTGCTTCCTAAAGGTGGAACTCAGAGAGGTGTTGTAAGCCACTTGTCTTGACCAGGGTTATTTGTTAACCAAAATGGTGACTCTATGTTCTTCACTTAATTGATAATATAAATGACAGGTTAAAAACATTTACAGAACAATGTGATGTACCCCTGATTTTTTAGCCTTCTCTTCTGTTTCACAGTTTTCATAGTTAGATTGTTTCTCACATACAGGTGTGGTAAACAGAGGCAGTGTTTTCATAAATTCAAGGAGAGTTTTCATTCCTGTTCTTAGAGATATGGACAGCTGATGGACAGTTGTCTTGACCAGTGGGATGGGGAGAGGTGTCAGCCTTCTCCCCCAACCCCTGGCCTTTGTAGAAATACTATAAAATGGAGTCAGATCTTCATACCCCATCAGTTCATGCCTTCTCACCAAAGTGTGTTTGTGTATGTCTGTGTGATGAACAACATCAATGTTTGATAGTTTTGTGCAGGATATGTTTTTCCTTTTTTTTTGGGGGGGTGGGGCTGTACCTGTGTTGGATGCTATGAGGTTATTTAGTAAGGCACAGAACAGAGGTCAAAGCACAGGTGATGCTTTGAGTGACAGTTCTGAGAATCAAAATATTGAGACTTTACAGAAATCTGTAGCCACCTAATCACAGCAGGCTTAGGGGAAGCAAAGGAAAACAAATGCTCCTACCTCAAGAAGCCTTGGGGGAATCACGTGAAATAAAGCCTAATTGACTAACAAATCTACAAATGGTGCTTTTCCTCACATCTGACCACGTAGTACACTCGCCACAATTTCTTTGTGCTCACACATGTTCTGACTGACGGAGCCTGATGCGCGCGGTGCCCGCTGCCGGTCGCGGTGCGGGCGGTGTGCTCCAGATGTGCAGTGCAGCATCACTGTCCTGCAGCAAAAAGTCCTTCTGTTCCCATCTGTAACAACATTTAACTCCAAACGGTGAGGGTTACAAAGAATTCCTCTTTTCTTTGGTGTCTATGAAAGCCTGAGACTTTTAGGTTAAAAATGAGTAAAAATGAGAAGCTTAAAAAACTACGCCCAGCTTTCTGCCAAGTGGTATCTTCAGGTTGCTCATCATCTCTTAACTCAAGATCAAGCCAAGCATTCAGTTTGTTCCTGCACCATGGGTGCTTCCAGCTTAGAACCTATTTTATATTGTGAACCTTTGGGATTTCACTATTTCATGTATTCTTGTGCTGTTGTACTATTAATGCTGCTCAAGCTATTTGTTTGGCTAGGACCTTCTAATTTCCCAGTTATGCATGAGGGTTAGCAGACACTGTATAGAGCAAAAGGAAGCTGAACACGAGCACAAGGGGTTGTTTTAATTGTCTAGGAATTTGTCTCTCATTCTGAGATGGCTGTGTGTGGTATTTTTTTTTTTTAATGAAACAAAATGAAGGTTGCACCACAACTTGGCCTTGTTGACTTTAAAGTGCATGAAATCACACCAGCCCTTCAGTGAGCGTGGGCTATATTTAAGCAGAAAAAGGCAGATTTTGTGTGGATCTGGACCAATTGATGTTGTTTTGGCAGAAACAATAGAAAACATATTACACTGTTTTTATGTTTGTTTCCTCACACTGTGTGGTTTTGTCTGGTTTCTCTGCAAGCAAGGTTCAAGCTGGCGAGCCACACAGTTTCCTTTTGATTTCTTTGTTGTTCGTTTATTGGAATTTGAGATTGGAAGCAGATACAGTGGATGCAAAACCAAGCGAGCCAAAATGTTTTCAGTCTGCCTGTGCAGTCCTGCCTGAAAGCTCAAGTCATTGAATTTTATACAGCAACAATATTAAGCTAATTCTTCCAACTCTTCTGGAATGTATATTTCCATTAGGATGGATGTATTCACATAAACTAGTTATTTTAATATTCTTCTGAACTGGAATGCAATTACTCACTCAAATTAGCCTTTCAAAGTATTGACTAAAGGGGTTATGACATTCTGATCCTTCATGAGGCTATGGTCAAAAATTCAAAGTTTGTCAAGATTCAAGATGCAGGCACATGAAATGGAGTATAAATGCAGGTTATGTATACTCCATCTGCAGCAATAATATTTTAAAAACTTAATCAGTATAATACTGCTTGACAGAATAGCACAAGATAAACTAATATTTTCAGTTCAATTGCATAAAGGCAGTTTAAAAATAGGCCTTACCATTTGATCATGCATTATTTTCCCTATGAAAGAACATGTGGAAACAGTAAGAAATGATAATCCAACATAAAATATACAAATGTACAAATTTTATCCAAATGCTCCAGACAAGCCAATATGGCAACCAGTATAACATACTCTGCCTCTCACTAGCATGCTTTCAGCATCAGTTTGCAAGGGGTTTTTAATGTTTAAATATATTTGATGTCCACATAGGGGTCCAGACAAAGCACTGGGGCACCAGTGCCTTCACATCTGAAGCTGTTCTTTAGCATCTGGCTCCCACCTGCCCACTTAACATAATTACTCAACATCAAACACTGTTTTGCTCATCTCCAGACTTCAAAGCCTCAAAGGAAAGTCCCTGTGCATTCAAGATCCTGCCATGGCCATCCCTGGCACTGCTGGTGGCGCTGGCACCATCACCCACATGGTGCAGGAGGGTGAGGGGGAGAGCTGAGACCCAATCCTTTCCCCCCATGTACGTGTAGTGGGAAGGGAAGCTCAGGATATTTTTCCTGGTTTATTTCCTTTAAGAGGACGAAAAAGGCCCTTGTCATGGGTGAGAAGAGCAGAGTGCTTGTTCTGGTGTCTGTCCCACTTTGTGTTCTTATCCCACCTCCTTGTCCAGGTCACTTGCTGTGAACAAAGGTACTGAGCCTTACCTTTTGTTGGGATAAGACTAAGATGTCCATCCTTCTGGCTGGAGAGGCAGCTTTGCTAGTCTCCTACGCTGAGTTTGTGAGTTGTGTTAAGGAGCTTTCTGGTTCAATCAGGCTCATCCATCTCCATCTCCAGGTTGTTGTGACGTGGAGCTGCTCTCACTTGGATCCTCCACTGCATATTCACCATGTGCACTGGAATGGCCCTTCCTCAGCTTCTCAGAAACTGGGGGATGTTGCCCTGATTTTTCAGCCTTCTGTTTGTGTCTCACAGTTTCATGGTTCTTAGGCAGTTTCTCACACACGGGTGTTATAAATAGAAGCAATGTTTTCCTTTAGTCTAGGTAGTTTACATTCTTTGTTTTAGAGCTATGGACAGCTGATGGACAGTTGTCTTGACCAATGGGATGGGAAGAGGTGTCAACCTTCTCCCCCAGTCCCTGGCCTTTGTAGAAATACTACAAAAGTGGAGTCAAATCTTTTAATAAACAGTTCATGCCTTCTCACCAGACAAAGTGCGTCTGTGTTTGTGTGCCCAACAACTCCTAGAAGTGCACAGGTGGTCAGAGGATTAAGAGAAGTTTCTCTGGCCATCCCTCTTTGAAGGGTATTTGCTCACATCACAGCCTTCCTCGGCATGGAATTCCCGAGCCTGAGCTCTCAGTGCTCTTTCCCAAGGGGCACAAAAGCTGTGTGATGGTGGGCACACCTGGCACACCTGCTGTGAGAATCGAGAATTAAAAACCCTGTGAAATAAAAACCTGGCTTTCAGAAACTAGACCCAGGCTGTGAATATATGCAGAGTAAACAGGCCTCAGAGAACAGAAGCCGCAGGTAAATCATCTGGTTTGTGTTTTTTCTAGAAATACTTCATTAAGAGGTGTTACTCTTTCTTGTTTTTGCAGCTTTCCTTTAAATCTGTGGTGATTTAGAGATGTTTAGATGTTGTTTTGTAATGCAAAACGTGCAACCCTCACAAAATGTGGAACGCAAAACTTTCCCAAAAACGTTATACTTTCTTTTCCTGCATAGATTAATGTGTCAGGCAGCTGATAAATATCAATAGTGTTTTCAGAGCAAAAATACTTTAGAGAAAGGGCAGAAACAAAGAAATTCGTGGCGGGTGCATTGGGATGTGAGTGAGTTAAGAGTCTTTGATAGCGGTTATTCTGCTAGTCCAAATAATGACTAATTACCACAGCAATCCTTATGTTCTGTGCCATACGGACCCCACCATTTCCACTTAAAAACACTAATGGCAAATATACATTGCAAACAGATGCCATGTGCACATATCATCTGAAAAGGCTTTTAGGAAAACAAGATTGCTGGTCTTTGGATGGAAGCAGAGTAGTTGCACTGCAGGATGGCAGAGCACCAGTGAGTGATTCCTGTCCCACAAGAGACTCCCCATCTGTGCCACCACTGCAGGGGGATTGGGGATGGAGTGAGGGAGAAAAGCCTGGCTCAGGTTTGAAGACAAATCATCCTCTCCAGGTACAGCTTCTCTGTGCCACGAGCACACCTGCATGGTAGAATACTAAGTCCGAGCAGACTGAGATGCTTCTCATTAGGTCCAGTCCTGTGTTGGTTCTAAGGTTTGGACACCAGGCTGCAGGATAAGTTTGGGGCTCTCTCTCTGAGATGTTGTGCAGAGAAATGGTGTTTAAAGTCTTTCCAACCCCAGGAATCAATTCCCCTCTGCCTATTTCAAGGTAACTCCTGCTCAGCTCAGCCCGTGTGCTGCTGGCTGGACCATGGATGTCCCTGACATCTCAGATCACCTTCAGAGAGCTCTGAATTAACAAATGAGGATTGAGGATTTTCAGTCCAGGGGTTGGTGCAGGTGCACTGGGAACAGGGAGAAGGAGGAGAGGACTGTGAATTGCCACAGCTGGTACCCTGGTACGGCCCTGGGATGGGCAGGTGCTCTGTGCATCAGAACTCCTGCTGGGCTGCAGCTGCTCCTGTAATCCCACCCTTCTGTCATTCCTACAAGGCTCAGCTCAGAACTTTGACTTCTATAATGAACCACTTTACGAGGGGAAATAGGCCTGTAGACAACATATTTGGAACTGCAAAGGGCCTTTGTTTTCAGTAATTTGAAAATACAGAGTTAAAATTTGGAAAGAAAGGGGCACCCATACATTTTAAAATCCTTTGCTAGGAAAGGAAAGGGGAAAGGAAAGAAAGAGAAAGGAGAAGAGAAAAGAGGAAAAAGAGTACTTTGGCCTACAAATGACTGCTCTGGATTTCATTCTGGGTTTAACCATCATGAAACCTCACACGAAAGGCATACAAATGTCTCTTTAGTCCTGATCCCAGAGATGAGGAGGTTGGATCCACAGAAGCTTCATAAGTGCCGAGCCTACTGAGGACCTGCCAGCCTGTACGTCCTGTCCCAGAGCCCAGCCGTGCTCCTGGCAGCGCTGAGGGGTGCCAGGACCAGGAGATCCTGCGGGCACAGCTGCTGCCAGGAGAAGCCGAGGGACGCGTTCGTGTCTGCTCGGCAGCCGTGGCCAGTGGCACAGCTCTGCCACCTGACACATCGTAGGACAAACATGTCAGGAGAGATCTGATATGTTTGAAAATCAATCTGTGAGCAGGTCTCAGCGTCGGTGAAGTTTCTTTCTGATATTTTTGCCATTTTGCTGCGTCGTGATTTTAGAAGTCTTGAGATATTCTCCTTTATGGGCATCCAAGTCTAAAAAACCAATCCTTAATAATATGAAACTGTATATCTCATAAATGCTGATGAAAATTACTTTTAATAGTTTTCCAATTAATCCTTACTGACTGCTAGTATTTTGATGCAACCACTGCAGTGTCATGTATAATACTGAATCCATTGCAATTCCTGAAGCGTCATGAGATTTTGATTAATGAAACATGGCTAATAACTCACCAGCTTTGATGGAGTAAACATCTGAAGGAAAATATGAAGTTTTCAAAGCACTAAAAGAGAAATATCTATTGTGACCTTCTATTTGCACAAACTTAGGACATGAAAATATTTTAAAATCTGATCTCAGAATTCCTCCAGCTACCTGCCCCTCTGTTCTGTGTATTAGCCCTGCATTTTTACTGTTTTATTGCTCTTCTGCTTGCTCCTTCAGAATCATGCTTATGTTACACATTCCTCTAGACAGTCTTTCACACTTCATAAGGCTCTGAACTATCATTAATTAGGAGGAATTTCCTCCTGAAAGTCCCCTCCGTCTCTCTGATGGTGCATGAAGAGAGAGATATATCCTCACCAAATGAATAGTTTCTCCCTGTTGGTCATTACCCCTGTGGGACAGTGAAATCTGTCCTGGTGTCACTGACCATGGGCACGTAGAGTGAGCTTAGAAAAAAATGTTTGTCCAGAGGTGCGGAGCTGTTCATTTTCTGTATGAGTTTACGTGGAATATCTGTGTTCAGTCAAGCCCTACCCATAATACATACAGCTGCACTAATCTCTCCAATTATTTTTTTTCAGCAAATCCCATTATTTATATTTCAAGTTTAGCCTTTTTTTTAAATAAAAGACACAACAGTGAATATGACATGTTATTATTTTCAATGCATTCAGTGCTTAAGCTGCATTCTTTTTTTTTTTTTTTTGTCCCTTGGCTTAACTTTTGTGTGAAAACAGTACTGGATAATTTACATTATTAATACTTTTTTTAATGCTTCTCTGTATGGGGGAAAAGCACCTGGCCTCATCACTTTATGCCTAGGCTAAAACCCAATGTGGAAACCTCCGAGTTCCTTTTGTAAGGCTCAAAGACATTTATCTATGTTATGCGTATCCGGATACTTGGGAATCTTTTCTATCTCTCCCCCAGGGCCTTACAGGACATTTTCCATGTATATCTTAGTGGGACTGTTCAGCACCGTGTCCATTCCATCTACCTCCAACTTCACCTGAAGGGCAAAATCCTTAAGATCTTGACACAATACTGATAAATACATGGAATTATTAAAGTTGCCATCTCAGCAGAATAGGATTGCTGCCGCCTTTGTTCTCAGGGGAATACATATTTCACCCAGTAGCAAGACACCCAACTGCTGCAACAATCAAAACTCTCTGAAATGCCTTTAAGCTAATCATCTTTGAACACAAGCCTTTGTTGTTAAATCAGGGACCTTCTAGATGCAAAGCAGAGAAACCTTTTTTTGTTATTTCTCCACCTTGCACAAAACAGCTTTAAGCCTGTCACCGCTGACAGTAAGGTTCAGTGATCTGTCAACATTCACCCCTGATAAAGACAGTGAGAGAAATCCGTGGCTCTGGAGAGTTCAGTGGAGACCAAACAGTATGTTTGCAAAAGAGTATTTTTATATGTTTTCTTGTGACAGCACTAGTTTAACAGAAAATAGTTGGAGTGTGCCAAAAAAAAAAAAAAACAAAAAAAAAAAAACCGAGGGGGAAAAAGGGTAAAACAGAAAGAAAAGAAAAAAAATAGAAAAAAAGAAGTAGTAAGTTAGGCTAGCATGACATGATGGATCTGGGCTATGACAAACAGAATTGGAAAAAAACTTCCCTGGGGACCAACTATAGCAGGTTTGCTGAATTGTATTTCTTGATTTCTTACTGTGCAACAGTGCTTTTTAGTGTTAGATTGACTAGGCTTCAGAATATTTTTAAAACTGTACAAATCAAAATCCATGTAGCTTAAAAATGAAAGATGTAAAAGGTTTAGGAGTTTGATGTATTGAAAGGCATTCTGTATTCCCTCATGTGAGTATTAAATGTACACTTTGTCTGTTTGATGAATTTTAAATCTTTGTGGATTGCAACATGCACCGCAGCAGTTTAGGGGGTATAAACCTTGTCTGAAGGAAAGTGTAAAGGATGTGCATTGGTCAGGCTTCAAACGAAGCCATTCTTCACTTTTCCTGGTTTTCCTAGGTGCTGCAATACATACTCAATCCAATTTATAGAGAACTAAGTAAGAGCACTTGGGGAAAAAAAAAAATTTGAAATGTTCTTCATGGAACCAACTAACCCTGACTACATTAAATGCAGGGAGTTCTCATCTTGTTTTAATTTTAGCGCAGCATGGAAAAAACAAGGGGATATTTATGATGAAAGGACAGGCTGAAGGGATCAGAATATTTTGGAATAATAAATGCCTTTATTCAAACCTACTGTCATGTCAAACAAGGGTCTTGCTTGGTGACAAGCAAAGTGAGGACAAAAGGCTTTAGGGGCTTGAAAAATGACATTAGATGACATTGATCTCAAAACCTCTGGTTTTTAGGTACATCAACAGAGAGCTGGCGCAGCAGGCCAGCAGCACAAGGCATGTTTTACTGGGTCCTGTCACCTCTCTCAATTCAATTCTGCCTCCTGGTGATGGAAATATCTCCATCCACCGCAGCAGCATTTTCCATAACACTTACAAAGTACGCATAGAAAAACAAACACAATAAGATGTGAAATGATGGTTGTGAAATCTGAACAAAGTATCATATCTGTGCTTCAGTTGGGATGGATTTGGATGTGTGTTTTCTACTTATGTCAAGCACAAGGGAAAAGATGGTGTTATTTGGGAGGGACAGCTGGATTGCTAGGAGTAGAGGGTGAGGGTAAAATAAGGAAGATTAGCCCAAGCCTTTCTGTGACTTTGTTTTTTTCAAATCAAAATTAGTTCCCATTTTCTTGCTCCTCTTCAAAAGATATTTAACCTTTCTACTCCAATATTTAAATGTTTATCCCAGCTAGAGGTTCTGATATTAAATTTTGAATGCTTTGGGGATTTTGAAAAAGAGGGGCTCATGACTGAGCTCTCTGACAAAACTTTTGTGATCACATGGGAATCTAATGGTCGGTGCAGGGCTGAGCCTGGACAGATATCAAGAGGGGATGAATGTGCACAAGACTTCAATTTCTCATCTGTCACTATGAACATTAACTGGTTATTCTTCAGAGCAATATCCATAAAGGCTTCACTACATTTGTTTCCAACTGGGGAAATCAAAGATGTAAATACAAAGCCAAGAATCAGGTAAAATGTTAAAGTTACTGTTCCTACATCCAAGGCCACGCAGCCGCTACAAGGAAATGGGGTTTGTGTCTGCAGCTGAAGTCTCCCAGATCAGGAGCTCCTTTAGTTCAACATCTAATAAGGCATGGAAAAAAAAAAATAGATAAATACACCAGCAACAATTTTTAAGGGACATAAAAAACCATCTCCTTTCCATAACCTTCCAGCCTGTATCATCAAAGGTCACCTGTGAGATTAGAAGCAAATTCTGGACTCTGTGAGGGGGATAGTGGTGCTGTTGCCAATTGCTTTGACTCGCATTATCAGCCATGGTACTGCCAATCACTCTGCTGATGCCTGTCAGGTTTCCACTGCTGCCAAGCAGAATGTAAAATTGACAGGGAATATTACAGCGCTCGTCAAAAACTGTGAGATACCTCTGCCTTGGGGAGAGCAGGCACCTGTGGTTACAGAAAAGGATCAAGGCTCGGGAACACTTCGTTGCTCCCTTTACATTTTTTTGAAACTTAATAATTTTAGAAGTGAAGTGCACAGTTCACCCATATTGAGATTCTGGTTATGAAATTGATATTTCCACAGATTGAGCTAACATCCAATATGCTTTTTAATGCAAGCCTTGAGCAGAGATGTGAAATAAAATCAAAATGGGATTAGATTTTTGACAGTGGGAACAATACTCATTAATTCTGTAGTCTAAAGTTTTGAGTGGCTGATCTGTATCTTTTTATAATATGTACTGTGGTCAGTTCCAAAAATCTGTCTACATGTTTCTTTTCTATTTGACATGGTTTCTCCAATTTCAAGAAGTTCTCTTCCACCTATTGCTGTATTCTTGGGTCTTACTGCACAAACCCAGGGTTTGCATTTGCACAGCCATCTAAAGTGTGGTTCATTAATCATCTGCAGAGTGTGGGGTTTCACAAATGCAATATACACAAAAACTACAGCCAGCTGGACTTCTGGGTTTCCAGCAGGACAATGAGATGCCAGGAATACTTTACCATTACAACCTGACATTAGGTTTTCTGCTGAACAGAGCAGACTCATGAATACATTCAAGAGAAGTCAATAGCTTGTGCAGCTATCAAGAATTATTTAATTAAATCTGGAAGCTTTCGAGGAAGTCATAAAAATGAGGTTAATATGTCAGACTAATAAATTCTATATAATTAAGCTCCCCAAATATAGAAATTTCAGAATACGATGCTAAACATATCACAGTAGGGACATCAATTTATTTAATCTTAACATTGTTGCATTGTCTCCATGAACTTCCATTGGTGTCACAATAAGATTATTATGACAGCACCATTAAGCCCCATTCAAATGAATGGGGAATTAGTGTCATGATGGAAACAGCTGCAGCTAAGAGCTGCTGTCTATGATCAGCAGTTATTTTCAAAAAGTCAGATATTTTGCTATTACAACAATTATATTTTCTCTTTAAATATATATATAACACAGGAAAAAAAACCTGTGTGTTCAAGGCACGGTGAAACCCAACACAGCAAAATGCCACCTGTGTGGTTATTCAACTCAATCCACAAAATCTTCACTAGTCCAGCTCCATTTGTGTATTTTTCCTGATGTGTAAAGTCCTGACTGAACAGACATACTGCTAGATTTTTGGACTGCCAGTCGATAACTTGCATGTTGTCAAGAATCTCTGCTTAGTCGCTTGTCCACTTTCCTCTTTCCCAGAGGATGGAGAGTAAAAGAATTTTGTCAATCACAGCAGATGCACGAGGGCAGGATGGGGATCATACCAGTGACAAGAAGTGAATTTAATGACTTAGAAGACAGAGTACTCTGAGATCTTTCTTTTATACCTGTCCACCTTATGCCACCTCAGTCTCCATTTACCTTTCCGTGTGCTGCTCTACTGTGTTGAGAGAACACTTCCACTAAAAGCTCTCATCTCCTAGCATTTCATATCACATTTTTTCTTAAATTCTCATGGATTCAATAACAACATTAGGATCCGAAACTCTTTAAACAGGTCTTCTCTCACGTATTTAAACACTGAGATCTCTGCAAATTTGCAAAGAAACAGGTTTGGATTTGTGGCGATATGTTTCATGTATATTCTACTGTTTAATAGAAAATGAAAATATTTTATTGATAATGCCAAAAAGAAAGCTGAGTGCTCTTTATGCAAAGATGCATGTCTGAAGCGTATCTATCCATATCTAAAAGATAATTCTCCATGCTTTCCAGGGCAGATTTAGTTAAGTCTGCATGTTTCAGGACCAAAGCAAAAGGCTTGAGATATTTAATATTTTTAAGCTCTAGTCTGGGAGTGTTGCATAGTGGTTGTTTGGAAAACCATGTTGGTTTATACTTAATATTATAAGCAGCTATTTGAGTGACATCGCAGTCTTATGGATTTTTAGTGGTGTTTAAGCAGAATAATTGTTTCTCTTCATCGTGAAGGCTTCAGCTTTCAAATTAAGTAGTTGGAAATACTTGGTACCTGTGTGCCAGTTCCCATTCTGTCCTGAAGAATTCAGAGATTCCAGTGGTAATACACAGTTTCATGGTAAAACCTTTTTCTCCTCGTGCAAGGGGTTTGCCCTGTCAGTCATCACCTATGTAGATCCTTTCTCACACGTCCAACTTGCTGCAGCTCTGCATCCTGCACTTCAAATAGTTCAGATTGCTGGAACTTGGGAGGTCAGTTCAATCATTCCTGCTGTGCTCCTAGGAGAAAACCAGAAATGTGAGACTTCCAGTCATACCCCGGGGCCTTGGGGAACAACGGCTCCTCTGTGCAAATGGAAAGTAAGCACCTGTTGTAAACAAATTAAACGCTGTTTTTAAAAAAACACAAATATTAATACCTGCCAAAATTGTGCCAATCAAAGGGAACCAGTTGGTGGCAGAAAGTACAATAGAAGATATGTTCTAAGTAGGTATACTGTGCATCTCTGGTGCAAGCATTCTTTGATGAAAAGGCAGCTTGTTCAGGACACCTAGATTGAATTTCTTGCAAGGCAGCTGCGTTGGAGCATATAAGATATTTCTCTCAGCCACCTGTTTCCTTTTATTGTGTTAGCATTCGAGTGTGTTGGGACAGCCCATGCGAGGAGATAAGGCAGAGTTGCTGTATTTTGTTTAGGAGGGCAGACTTGCTCATGCTTTTAAATATTAGTGGAAGGAGTTCAGCAGGGCAGTACCGTGTAAGTTGGACGTAAAAGCTCCTTTTGTTCCCAGCTTCAGTTATTTATGGGTTTGTGTCTTCGCCTTGACATTGGAAAAAGAGTTAAAATAGTTGTGTCTTTGCAAACGGTTGTACAAGAGAAGGGGGGTAGGAGGGGTGGAATCTGGGCTTCACAGTAGAGGAGTTTCCATCAATGGTCTTCAGCCCAGCACCGCATCTTGCTTCTGTGTTGTGTGACACTTTATACCAAAACTGAATATTTCTCTTTTTATATCTTATGTTTGATGTATTCTGATAGATACTGTGAGGGTGGGGAGGCCCTGGTACAGGGTGCCCAGAGCAGCTGTGGCTGCCCCTGGATCCCTGGCAGTGCCCAAGGCCAGGTTGGATGGGGCTTGGAGCAACCTGGGATTGGAACTGGATGATCTCTAAGGTCCCTTCCAATCTAAACCATCTCATGATTCTATGATGATCTTTGAGGCCGCCTTGGTGAATCCTCATTTCAGGTGTGCTGTAAGAGCAGAACAAGTGCTCAGTGTGAGGGACGGGGTTGGGTCAGTGTGCCACTGGTTGTGACAAAGGAGCTTAAAATGCTGCACAAACACCAGGGTAGATGCAAATAGAAACACTTTTATTTTTGATAACTTAAATAGTGCTTGACAGTGTTGAGCATTTTGTCCCCATAATGTTAGACAGAGAGTAGCTAAACCATATTTCCTTCTTTGTAGGAGTATTCGGATACATTACCAAAGTGTTCAGAGGCAAGAGAATGGCTGGGAGTAAAATAACATTCAGACTCCAGTGAAAACAGTCCTGCCATGTATATCATAAATGCAATATACAGGGAGAAGATTAAATGTTAACTATTTAAGTGTTGTTTACATTAATTTTCCAAAACAACAACAAAAAGACCCACCATGACAGTAGGGCATTTAAAACTATGAATGTTGCAACATGATTGCAGTTATTTTTATAATGGTACCTGATCCCTGCCGATTGACACAGTGATGTCTTCTGACTGAATTAATGTTCATTACCTTCAAAAAAAAAATCCCCCCCAAATAAACAACAAAAAAACAAAGAATAATTTATTTTCTCAAGCTATTTTTAATGCTTTAAAGATCCCAAAGACCATCCCTCTACTGCTTTTGATTCTTGATAAAATCATGCAAACATAGTCAGTTTGATGCTATTTTTTTGTTTACAGTATTGCTGTGTTGTTTTGGTTAACAGAATGAAAAACAGCACAGTTAGACTACAAGTAAAAATGTTTTATTCTTAGTTTGTTTCATCAATAAAAGCTGACATTTTTGCAAGAAAGATGTTATACTATTGGAATTAACTCTTAGTCAATTGTAAATAATTGTATTATATTGGTATGTTATCATGAAGATTAGAAATCATTTCCTACAGAATCATGTTCCTGCTTTCTCAGCACTGTTTCAATTGAAAGGAATTTGAATGAAGTGCATCTCATTACTAACATAAAGTAGATGGAGCTTGAATAATTTTTATATTTATTTTCCATAGATAGCTATTACATTTCTTATCCTATCCATCCAAATTTTATAAAATAAATTGTTTTAATCTGCTTTTTGGAGAGAAGCAATGAATTTGTTTTTGCAGAAGTAATACATCTGAATATATTGTAATATGCATAAAAATCTGTTAACACAGTTATTTATACAAAAAGTGTAGCTGCCTTACCTTTGATTTAATTTACATACTTTATTTGCCTTCTGACAAGTTCTTCCCTTGCCTTTTTTTATTTATGTGCCAAAAATATGTCTTTTCAGATAAGTCAACTAAAACTTTAATGTATTGTATATTTTAAAACTACATAAAATGTTTTATGCATTCGCTAGTTTTTTTCCCACAAGCATTTGTTAAAGGTGATGCTATATCAAGATTAGACATGTTTTACCACTGATAACAGTATAATGACATTGTATTTCTTAAATATTATGAGCAAATAGATGTGTTCTATTTTAAAGCCGAAGCTGACATTTAGGTTGAATTATCAAGCATTTAAAAAAAAGTAAAAGAAAGAAAGAAAGAGAGAAAAAAAATCTTTATTACACAAAGGTCAAAACTTTGGCAGCCTTCATTTTTTTTTTTTTAAATATAAGAATTCAGGCCCACACCGTGAGAAAGAATTTGATGCATTTACTTTAAGTATGTGAAAGATGTGAGCAACATAATTATTTTTCCATTCAAATGTGGAAAACAATAAAAGTTTCCCATATGTAGTTCATAGGCTGTAACTCACATCACTCAGCACTAAAGCAATAAGCAATAGCGTGTTGATACAAAGAGCTCCAACTCTGGAAATATCAGCTTAACCCTTGCTGGTCTTTCCCTGCACTTTGCTACTGTAAACATGGTTTGAATTTACATAAGCTACCATTCATATTCTTGTGAGTTCATAATATAAATAATGCAGAAAATCTCATTCACTTCCCTAAATTATGCTAGTCATTACAGATGATTCATGTAAGTATTAATCTCTTGGATGTGGCAGAAAACTTGGGAGGAGAAGCTACCTATCATATCATTTGCAGTAAAGAACCTGCTGCGTATCTCTAAGCTTTGCTTGAAATGCTTTGCAGTAATTGGGTGTGCATCTTTCCACTCTCCTGTAATCCAAGGGACAATATGGGTTTCTCTGTGATTTCCTCGTGCTAGAAAATACAATTTGTGGAAAGATGCTGAAGTCACAACAAGCCTGGGGGCAGGGTGATGTCCCGCATGCAAGTTTGAGGAAAACAGCCACAAATTCCTTTATTTGTTGAACCAGGATGTGTGATGAGGGGATAGGCTGGGAAAGCAAATACTTAAATCATAGACTCACTGAATCCTAGAATGTCTTGGTTTGGAAGAGACCTTAAAGTCCATGCGATTTTCACCCTCTGCCATGGGAAAAGACACCTTCCACTAGATCAGGTTGCTCCAAGCCCTATCCAACCTCGCCTTGGACACTTCCAGGGCTGGGGCAGCCACAAAGTCAGTATTTGCCTCCTAAGACAATTTTAGTACAAATTGATTTATGCCTCTGAAGGCCAGCCCTAAAATTGCTGGCTGCCTGTTACCTTGGAAAATCATGGCACAACAGTGATTTGTGAATTAGAATTAGATTTATAGCTTACGTTTGGTGTGCAATGGACCAAGAGGAAGATCATTGACAGTTTTCTTTACATTTCCACATCTTTGACTTTCTCCTTCATCCCCTTCATTGTGTGATGTTCCTCTGAGCTTCTGTGCCTTGTCACTTTCCTCAAAAAATAAAGGGCTAAGGGTAAATTATTGAATTTAAACAGTTAGACATCATAAAAATATGGGCTGAGACCATAACCTTGATGTTTGTGAGTGAATTCTTCCCAGATGTTCTCCAGGACAGGGAAAGTAGTGACTGATAGAAGAAATCAGCTGTTGAAGTCAGGTTCCAAAGGGGGCAGGGAATGGTGTAGGAGAAGCACCAAGGCACAGCACGGAGCAAACACATAAAATGAGCATTTTTCTGCAAAGCTCAGAAAGGTAGAGAGAGACACTAGGAAATATATTGCAGTCATTAGTCATATATATTAGGAGTTGGACATTTATACCTGATGTTCATTAATAGTTGATGGATATATATAATACATTGCTGGGCAATTATATTTAAAATGCTTTAAAAATATTCCCCTTTTTTTTTTTTTTTTTTGGAGAGGCAGTAGTGCCATGAAAACTTTGGGTTTGTTTGTAGGAAATGCCAACTATGGAGTCATTAGAAGCTGTCTTTAAAGCCACTTTTTGTGCAGTGGGTTTGCAGTACTGACCATTCAGCCATATTCCAGATTCTCCTTTACCTCAGGAGTATGCCACATTCCAGGGGGGAGGGAAATGAACACCAAGATGGGGATTAGAATAAAAAAACCATGGGATTCATACTTCTTTAAATACTACTGAGAAGAATCATAATTGTAAAATAGGAGTTTGGGGGGGTGTTGACATTCATTATCACAAAGGACTTTGAGGTATGGCAAGTTCATGGGGTCAGTGTTGCTGCACAGATAGGATAGAGCTTTACAGGTAGATACCAGTATTGTGCCCAGAAATTTGCATTTCAGAGATCCTGAGTATTTGAATACTTTCAAGGCAGAATAAAGACATCTATTGTAGTTTTTATGTAAGCCAACTCATAATATTTTTCTTGCATTTTCTCGTGACACTGTATTCCGACTTGGTTTTGAAAGCCTTAAAATTATTTTTTTTGTGTGTGTGTGAGAGCTTTTAGCTCAATTTTATGGATTATATGGTATTCTTCACTATGAAGTTTTAAAAGATACAAAAGAAAAACCTTGCTCAAATGTAGAAGTTATTTTTGCAGTAACGTATGTCATGATTTTTAAACATTCAGGCCTTTAAACTTTTTTTTTATAGTGTATGTTCTTGCCAATCCCAGCACAGTTCTACAAAGTAAAATATTTGGCAGTGAATTCATATTAACAGATGGAACAAGAAATTAACACGTTTTTGCTTCGCTAATTCACAGTTCTTTTAATACGCTAATTCTAAATCACCTGTTCTGACTTTGACAGGCTACAGACACCTGTTTGGGGTAATATTCCACAGCTAATTATTACATGAGAAACTCAGTTTCCAACAAAAGGGTTTCTGTGTGAAATTGTCATAGTTAGCAAATTAGTAATACCAACTTTATACAAAAATAGCTTGCAGTTTTTTAATTTACATGTGCTTAACCTTGCCTGCAGAACTGGGAGCAGTGGGGTGCAGGGGGCAGCCTCTCCCCAGCACACCAGAGAGTCGGTGCCTCCATCCCTCATCCTCCAGAGCTGGAAAATTCCTTGTGTAATTCCTGCTCCTTGCAGCTGAGTCAGGGTTACCAGATCATGAGGAGCTTGGTGATGCTCACCAAAAAACTAAAGAAGAGGGCAAAAAGTTTCTCCCAAGGTGAAAGCTTGGAGTAGTTTCCATTTCACCAGGGTTGGCATAGTTTTGAGCAAGGAAAGAAAAAAGTCTTTTTTTTTTTTAACTGATAGCCCTGCCGCAACATAAAGACATTGCAGCCCTGCTACACTTTGAGTTTGTGCTGTTTACCTCTATAAACCAGATACAGCAGTTTGGAACTGAGCTTCATTGTAGGATGTAATGTTTAAATATTGCCCCAAAAGCTGGCAGTGGATAATTTAGTCCTATATCATTGAATGTGTGAGGGTTTTTTTTGGTTGTTTTTTTTTTTTTTTAATGTATCTGTTCCTGTCAGAAAAAAAAAATATACATGTTTTGTGGTTGCCTTTTTAGACGTTTATTACACTTCTGTCATAATGAGTCATCATGTTCATATGGGAAAGGGGGGAAGGGAGGGGAGAAGAAGTTACTGCCTCTCGTTGCTCTTCTCTGCCCTTTCACTCGTGACATAAAAGAGATGATGCAGCTCCCAGCCTCTGTCCCAGCTGTGCACCGGTGTGGAGGCCAAGGAGAGGCTGCAGCACTGACAACTCTGTGATAATGGTGGAAACCCAAGCCTGGCATGGGATTGGGGGGATGAACAATGATGCTCGGTGCAATAGGATGAGAAAAAGCGTTCACTATGAGAGAAAAGTGCAGAGACACAGCCACGTCTTACCACAAACTGCAATGTCTCAAAAAACTGGTACGACCATGTTCTCCATGCTTTTTTCTTTCTCAGCACCCTGAATTCTTTAAACACAAAAGTTATCTAAAGTCCTTTACTTCTCTTGCTTTGAACCTTCCTTAATTCATCTCCAACTGCTTTATCAGGAGTTTATTGATGGTAACCATGCTTTATTGCTTGACTGTAACGTACAAACGACTCAGTGAATCTCTTTCCTTTGTTCTCTCTGCTTTTGATTCTTCCTTTCTGCTGTCTTTTCCCCACCTTTACATCTACTACTCCTCATGTGTTTATAGTGTTCAACTGTCTTGTCAGATAATCTATTGCAAGCTGTGATACAAATCTCACAGCCTTAAAAATATCATTGCTATGATAAGCCTAATGAAAAGAATGCGGTTCAGAGGGAAAATTCAGAATTATCATTAGTCATCCTTGCTTAATAGTGTTTCCTTCAGGGATCTGAGGCAGCAAGAGCTTCCAATGAAGCTGCTCAAATACAGGGCTACTCCTTGCCATTCCTGAGCACCTGGATTCTTTGGAGGGACAGTGCATTTTGTTGCCAAGCCATGCTGACTGGAGTTGTCTTTACTTTTTCTGTTCCCTGAGGAAAATATGTAGAATCTATCAATTTTCTTTTTTTTCATGTTTTTGCCCACACCTGCTTTATGTCTTTTCCCAGGAAAATAAATATAGGTAGCCTGAGGAATGTTAAATAGTCCTGGAGAAAAAAAAAGGTACCGGTTTACCAGTTATCTCAATGAAATCAGGCAAATACTTGCAACAAAGGGAATGTAAGCATCTTATGTGCTGAGTTAAATTAAGTTCATTTACCCTCACTGTGATAGATTTTTTTACTTTGGAACACTGATTAAATTGAAGCTGCCTGGTACCTGGTGTGAGCACAGAATCTGTGACCATGTAACTCCTCTGATTAGTGACAGCAGTTTGATATTCAAACAGTTTTGCAGGTAGAAGTCAGGAAAAAAAAATATCATTTACCGTCTAAAAGTCCCTTTAAAGATAGATATAGGAGTATAACCACTGTGATTAATATGCAAATTGTTAGGTCTCAGACTCAGTGCTGAGTATTGTTTGTATGGCTTAAAAAAAAATAAAACTATCCACTTGCAGTAATTTTCCACAGCTTGTCAGAGAGACAAGATAGAATATCTATCATGTAATTTCCTTTCTCTAGGACAAAAAAATATTTTAAATCCCATAACCCTCTGTGAACTAAGACATCCCACTAATTTTCAAGTGGACCACAGGTCCTTCCTATCACCGAAATTGAGGGTCTGCAGAAGTTAAGGCTGGCACTTGTACTGGGGGGGATCTCTTAATTTTTTGACTGTATTTGCATGAACAGCATTTTGTTGCTAGTGTCTGTGTCCTTAAATGACTCTTACTTAGTGTATGACAGTAGTTTTCAGTTGTAGTTTCTGCATGCTGCTTTGTAAGACTTTGTTATTGCTTTAATCAGTTTCATTACACCTCGGTGTCTAGATCCTCTCCTTGTCAAAATATCATAGTCAGGCATTAACCATGGAATGATGATATGAATCTTAAGGCAGTAGGATCTGGCATTGATGCTGAGGGATTTCTGCTCTTCCACTTCTGCACTCTCATGCTCCTGTCTTTTTCTTTTGTTTTTTTTATGCCTGACCTAAGCAGAACTCCATCTAGTTAAAGCCTGTAAGAGAATTTGCCTCTTCGGTTCACAGTGGATTTCTTAAGAGTCCCAGTTAGAACATTTTGGTTTGGCTTACCTGACCCTGGAAAGCAATAGGACATGAGCCAGGAGTGAAAAAGTCCCAATGAACAGCACCAGATGAGTGATGCCTTTGCCCACTGTGGCTGGGAAATCGCTGGGAAACCAAGTTGGTTGTTATAGATGGTGATTGATCCCTGCTCCTTCCACAGATACATGATAGATAAGGGAAATCTGGAAGATGCTATTTTGTGCTCCTATTAACTGGAGGATTTTCAGCAGATGTCTTAATAGTTGGAAATCAGCAATATATATGGATTTATTTGTGTGCCATCTGAACCATTTGACTTGCCAGATGCATGTTGTTTAACAGCCTTTTGTACATCATTTTCAGAAGATAGTTCAGTAAGATTTTCTTTTATTGTGTGAAATAACCCATTTGTGGATAGCATTTCCTATTGTCAGACTGTGTGTTGAAGAGACTAATCGGGTGCAGTCATTGCAGGGAAAAGAGGATATGCAAAACACGAGCCCGTGCACCGAGAGGCACAATAGGAACTTGTGATGAAGTCATCCTTTATATCTCTTCTGAACATCACACATTTTTCTGCTTTTTGGATGTCTTTTGCTTGGCAGTGATCTTTTGTTTAGGTACTTAGAAGCCACTTTACTGCCTCAGTGTTTAGATTGTTTCAGTCATTCCTATCTTGTTACTGTCAACATTATCATACGCTAATGTGGTTTAAATTATTTGCAGACATTTCAGCCCTCTACCTAACATGAAGATAGTTTCAGCTCTCTGTTGTTCTTGTATTAAAGCGTATCTGAAAAGATAAATGAGATCTCAGCTCTTACACTGACTCACATCATACAGCCCCTGCCAATCACTCTCTGATTCCATGAACTGGAAATGCAATTGATTAATCACTAAGAACAAGCTTGGTTTATTGTTTTTAACTTTGATTATCCCTCAGTGTATCAATGATACACATAAATATCCCTGGTAATTTGGCTCTGTGTGTGTTTAAAATATAATATTTTGGTATTTGCTGTGGCCAGTAATGGTGATTCATTCAAAATTATTCAGATTTCAGTGGCAATTCCTGTCGTGATGTATTAGATTCTGGGAATGGGTCCTTGTATAACGGAGATAGTGGGCAGCAAGGAACGAAGATGGAAAGTTGTCAGACTAGGCTGATGTTGCAACTTCATAAAATTTAATTTGTTGCTCAATTAACATCAAATACTACAACAGGACTACTTTCATGTGCAAAGGCATCAATCAGCACCCATGGAAAAGAGTGGTCAAATAGTTATAAAGAAGCTCACCCAGCTTTTTAGGAAAATCTGCTGTGGACAGAGGTGTAAATTACACTAAAAAGAAAAATCTTTAAGGGAGACAAGATTATCATGCTGAAGGTGCCCCATGACTCCACTTATGGGAGAAAAGTGCGGTCTACCAGTGACAAAGGTCCCACTGGAATCTCGGTGCAGGGATGTGTGGGATGTACACTCAACAGCTCCAGCCACCAGATGGTAGACTCTGCTTACTGGTTAAGTCAGCTCTAGTGTCTGGTCACCAGTTGGCAGAAACAACAGTAGACAAATTACATCACCTTAGAATCACAAAGCACAATATCACTCCTGTATTTTGATACAAGTATAAACCTCCCTTCAAATTTCTGCTAAAAAATACACACACACACACACAAAAAAATGACCAAATCCCTGTCAATATTACACAGCATCTATAAATATTCTCAGATGGAGACCAAGAAGGAAAGTATATTTTTATTAGGCTGTTTATTATGTGAGTGGAATTAGCAAGAGACAGTTGGTGTAGAAAATTAATGAACTAGAGTTTCATGGCTGGAATTTACTCCAACCTGCCTTATGTTACCAGTAAAATTTGTTTGGGGAACCTCAACATACTCTTTAGGAGACATTTGTCCATTTTGCCAAATGATCACACAACTGAGCACATTCTAATGGCAATCTCTGTTATATTTCAAATTCTCCTCTCGTTGTGCAGAAACAAAATATAGTGATAGAACACAAATGTTTGCATTTCTAGAAGAACATTTTTTGAAAAAGCCTATGAATCATTTGCGTGTAGGAGATACATATATGTGGTCTAGAGTGTTACCAAATATTTTAAAAGAGCAAAAAGGACTAATTGGACAAAATCTCAATGATTTTGTGCCTAGTAAGGTATGAACTGTAAAAGACAGCTGAAAACACTGGGCTTTGCAAAAAGAATGAAAACCATCTGTCAGAAATACTTTCCACTGATTATGCTCAGTCCAGCTATTAATTAAGTGATTTTGCATTACTACTTTCAAGAGCAGAGCCTCCATTACTGGGAGCAAACCCGAGGTGCACATTTGACCTTCCATGTCAGAGATGGTTGTGCTCCGTCTCCTAACAGTGAGCAAAAGGGACAGGAGGGTCATCCTCTGCACATGGATGTACTTCCTCTATCTCAAAGTTGCAGCTGTGATGGATTTTAGTTCACAGCCTCAGAAGAAGAAAATGTTCATGTTGATACTCAGGTGTGTCCTGTCCCCCCAGTGCCGCTGGAACAGGCGTGGTCAGGAGCTCTGGAGTCCTCCAGAGCCACCTGAGGGAAGTGTGGCTGTGAACCTCAGCCGCCAGCCCGACTCTGCCAGTGGGTTTTCAGCTGAGTGTCTGACACACCAGTTGCCAAGAGACAGATCCAAGTCCCGTTTAAATGAATGGGATTTTTTTGGTTGCATTTGCTCGGCTTCAGTTCTGGCTTCATTTCTTTCAGTGCCACCAGCCTGATGCCATCCTCCCTTGTAATGCCCTGCAGAGAGCCTCTCCTCCGGACCTTCGGAGGCGGAAGGGGGAGACTGAACTCATGGTACAACATGAGGGACAATTTTATGTTCTTCATTCTTTTTCACAGTAATGGATGGACCAACTCTCTCTTTTCCAAATGGAGCTGTAAATGAGGGTTTGTCACAGGGCTGATACTTAGTCACCCACCCATTGACATTGTGCCCTCTCTGCCCTCAGTATCCCTTGCTCTGGGCTAGAAGATGTGGAGAACAGCAACTTTCATGCTGAACTACATAATGAAAGCTGTACAATTTCCCGTGAGAGAGAACTTTAATGCTACTTAATTATTACAGAGGACTGATAATCTTGGCAATTAATATGTTCAGCATCCTTGCAATATAATTCCTGATTCTACTTAGTTCAGATCTTTCAGCATCCCATTTTACCTGATGTAGTCCTATGGTATTTTGTCTTCCAGTTCATTGAACAAATGAGTTCTGTCCTAGGGCCAAAATCTGAAAATACAAAGTTCAGATCTCTGGAGTAGGCCTCAGCTTGGAGGACTAAAGTACTAAGAGTCACCTAATCTTCTTTGGCATGAAAAATTCAACTGGATGCCTCATAAAAAATTCCCTGTTAACGTCTCTAATACTTTCTTCTGAATTCAGACTACTGCATAAAAGTCCATCCTTTAATAAGTTGATTTTTCTACTTATTCTGACTATTCCAGGAGGCACTATCCAAAGCTGCACAAAGTAAAACGACTGATTTTTTCCAAGCTCATTGAAAATTCTCAGACCTGTTAAAAAATCTATTCAGGATTCAGTTTAGATTTTTTGTTGAATCCACATTTTTCAGCTTTAAACCCATGAATCAGAATGTCCAAAAAATTTCAACTATAATCAGCAGTGGTGGTGTGGAGGGTGCAGGGGGGATGCTTTGACACCATGATGTTGTTAACCACGCAGCCGAACTGTTCTGTAGGGAAAGAAAACTGAGAGAGTTGTGTGGTCACTGCAGATTATTTTGTCCCAAGGCCAAGTAGGGAATCGTATGATACTGTGGAGAAATAAAGCCAGTTTTAAATGCTCCAACTTTCCTTCAGGCAGCAGCAGTTCATAGAATTGGTATGGCTGGAAGAGGCTTCTTAGATTGCCCAGCCCAACCATTAACCTGACCCTGCCAGGTCCACCACTAAACTGCGTCTCTAATCACCACATTCACACATTTTTTGAACGCTCCCAGGGATGGTGATTCCACAGCTTCCCAGAGCAGCTTGTTCCAATTCTTGACAACCCTCTCAGTGAAGGAATTCAGTGAATTCCTTGCTGCCGTGACTTGATGTCCTCAAGTACCCAAACTTGCTCAGATATTGCTGGATTTGTGTGCGTGTACACGGATGTCTATGAATAGGGTCACAGCATGGATGGTGAACGTGGGCGCAGCAACAGAGTTCCCTCTTCTAAAGGACTCCTAGTGTCAGAGATTATGGAGAGCCCAAAAATTCAGCATAAATCCTCTTCCTCCTAATCTCTTTCCATGCATCTTTGCACTAATGAAGACAAACTGTTTCACATCACAAAACTTTAATGTTGATGCAAGCTACCAGAGACTTAGAATATGATTTTAAACATGACTTTAACATGTATGGGTAACTTCCTTTTCATATAAAAACTCCACATATGTGGGGGTTTTTGGTAGAATACCTGCATATATTAATGTGCCCCAGAAGATTGTCAAAATCTTTGCTACGTGATCCACCTCTAGCAAATGATTCATCTCAGTAAATTTGATGCCAGAGGAAACATTTGCCATTTTAAAAACCACAGCAGTACCAAGAAAATGGGGGTGACTGAGATGACATATCAAACTGAAGAAAGTCAACAAAGAAACAGTGATTGGTTCATCTGGGTTATTCCGTTCCATTTTCTCTTGCAATTACAACTACATATACCTAAGATACATTTATAAATGAACATGCCTACTTCAATTCTCCTTTTAGAGTGCATGCCAATACATTGTGTAAATAAGAGTTTTTGAAGCAATTTAGTTCTCCACCAAAGTAGCAGGGCATTAGGTTACTTTTCATTCATTTAAAAACAATTAGGAGAAAATGCCACTTATCTTAAATAGTATTTGTCAGATTTTCTTCATCAAACCTGGTAAATACATATCTTTTGACATTTTGATGTATAATCATCAGTCTAGGGTAAACCTAAGTGACTGGGTTTTGGCCCATGAATAGCTTTCATTGCTGTGTGACACTAAAATGTGTTAGGTTTTTTTTAAGAAAAAGATACAATGAATATTCAAAACTGGAGTTATTCTCCACAGTAGGTCAAGTGTCATAACACAAAGAGGATGCTTGCTATGAAATCTAGAGGGTTTATAGATGTTTCCACATTGTTGTTGTTTTGGTTTGGTTTGGTTTGGTTTGGTTTGGTTTGGTTTGGTTTGGTTTTTTTTGCATGGCATATGCTTTGGAACTCCAGTCAGTGAGAATTATAAATTGTCAATTTTCATTTGAATGGACAACTAGTTTAAAGGGAGATATTTTGCTTCACAGATTCCTTGCATTCACAGGTATTCATAGGCATTCACCCTTTGAACTTACTCCCTACTCGATCAGTATTTCCATCCCCTATCCTTTTGTGCTGTGTAGTTTATTCCTCAATAAAACACTCAACTCTACCACCTGAAGACATGCATCTTTGGAATACGTGATGATGTTACATGGGCTGTCATTAGGATTGTTGTTTATAAATTTTTGACTTTCAAAATTTGGGGTGATCTGCTAACATCTCTGTAGCAGCTTCTTCTTTAGCTGAGATCCAGGAGCTGCATTGGGACCATTGCCCTGCACTTGTTTTAGAATCTGAAAAGTATTTTAGTCACAGATTCCTGACTCAACCATTTCCCTGTGATCTGCTTAGACCTGTGGAAGTGCATCTGGGTTGGTTAGGATTCACCTGCTCAGCAGCTTTTAGTTTTCAAACAAATACCTCAATATTCTAAGTCATAAGCAAAACTATGTGCAGTGAAATGACATGAAAAGAGGGATATAAATTATTTTATTGAGCCTTTTTTCCCTGTAGGGGAAAGAAATATGAATTTAGCTGTGGATGTTCCGCCTCTGGAAGTGTCCAAGGCCAGGCTGGGTGGGGGTTGGAGCAACCTGGTCCAGTGGAATGCATCTCTGCCCATGGCAGGGCTGCTGGAACTAGATGATCCTTTCCAACCCAAACTATTTTGGGATAATATGATTCTAGGAATGGAGGTGGAATGGAGGTAAGGGAAGGATTTTAGTTGCAGCTGAGGGGCGAGGTAGGGTTGGTTGTTTAAATAACTATTTTTCATGTACACATGGAGTTAGTCTCACCTTGTCTCTTTTAAGTGTCCTTTTCCCCCTGTTGCATCCTGGAGAGACTGAGAGGGAAGGTTTTATTTGGAGCTAAGTTTGGGAAGATTTTCTGGGCAGAGGGAGGAGCAGTGCAGCGGTGTTCTCTGAGGGTGTGAAATAACTGGTGTCCTGCAGGTCAGTGTGGGTCACTCTCGCCCTAAGCAAGCAAGTCTGGCAGCTCTGAGGAGCAGCAGATTTACCACGTGTGTGCAGAAGAATTGTAACAGTGCACTTGTATGGTAGACCTTGTGCTCCTGGAAATGCAAAAAGGGTTTGTTGTCTGCCCAGGATAACCTACACAGCCGTGTTAGGCTCAAAGGCTTCCTCATGACTCCAAGAACCTCAAAATTGCCTGCAGGACAAGGGCTTCTAGGAGTCACCAACCAAGTAGAAATTCTTGCTGATGGCAGGTAAACTGTGGGATAAATATCAAAACAAAGCATCCATTGATTTCCACTCACTCCCCAAGCTCTCCTCAACCAGCTGAACCTTGGTCTTGAGGATCTTTTGTTCTTCAGGTGCAACATCATGACCCTTTCCTCAGGGCAGCCTTTCTTCCAGTGGCTCTCACCCAGTGCTTGTAGGGAACATGGTTATAAAAGGCAGGTCATAAGCCAGAAATTTTCTTTTGATGAGGATGATCACACAGAATAGAAGAATACTCAGGGTTTAGAGGGTTGTTTATCTAATATTGCTGGCATGGTGGTTATTGCATTGCATATCTGCCTAAAATTGATAACTGCAAGAGAGGTTGCCTGTGTTTTGGATTATTTTAGATAAGTTTTGTGAAAATCAGGCTTTTTTTGTAGTCCACACATAAGCATACAGAGCTCCTCTGAGAAGAGGCAGGCATTGATGAGCACAGTAGTGAAGAGAAGTTTCAAAGACCTCATCTTACTTTCCTGACTCATCTGAAGCAAGCAGTGAACTCAAGAGTATCTTTGTTTTAATAAAGGCTATAATAATATCTCCAGATTTCCTAAAAATAAGAAGGTTAATGTAGAATCTGGAGTCTGACCTCAGGTCTAGATTGTGATTCTAATGTTAATCATTATGAGACATAGCTTCACACCTCATAAATCCAGGCAGCCTGTTTCGACTATCCAGTGCAATATTCAAATAAAGAGCAGTTTCACAAAGACATGCATCACTATAGATTCCCTTTTTGCACTTTTTCAAATTATGTTGCTGCTTTATACAAACCACCTTTCATAAGCTGTCTGCCAGAAACCTCTAAAAATAATAGCACAGACGCTTGCAACAACAAATTGGCTACCTCACTTTTAGTGAATCGAATGTTCAAATGAAAAGGTTTTTGCTTCCAAGTGTTTGAGGCATACCTTGAATATGTTACCAGGCTCAGATGTACTGGCTGTAAAAATAAAGGGAAAGATAAAGGAGTTGTTTACATTCATTGTGATTTCCATTTTTTTAAATATAAGGTTTATTGAAATGGAGGGTAAAAAGAGACAGTTTGACGGGGTTAGCAATTGCCTGTATATGTTACCTAAATATAGTCTTTGGTTATTTTTAACTTGAAATTGAACTTTCTACATCCTCTGTATGGATGCACATCTGTGTGTACGTGTAATTGCGTTGGCTGCCCCATATTTGAAGGTTTTTGTTCATCCCACATCCAGAAATGAGCATAAAGTTGTGTGGCAAAAGCAGAGCTCATCTGTGCATATCTGCTCAAGGAGAGAGTTCCTGCCTGGCTGCTTCCTATCAGCTGGAAAGGAAACAGCCTCCGGTAGGACCAGAGTAGCCCCAGGTTTCCACAGTTTGCAGATGTCACTAGTTGCTTTGCCGTCTTTGTGGCCAAGCAGGAATGGTTCCTTCTTTGTTTTCAAAGCTGGAATTAGTTCGGCAGATTCGGGTGTTTGAGGAAATGGTGTGATATCTGCTTAGTACTTTTGTGGACCAGTAGTGCTGCCAATGATGGTTGAAATATTTGTGAATGTCCTAAACGATGCAAACATACAGAATCATTAAGGTTGGAAAAGACCTCTATGAACACTGAGTTCAACCATTAACCTTCCACTGCCAAGTCTTCCAGTAAAATAAGCACCACATCAAGTCGTTTTTGAATACTTCCAGGAACAGTGATTCCACCACTTCTCTGGGTAGTCTTTTCCAGTGCCTGACCACCATTCCAGTGAAGAAATTTTTCCTAATATTCAATTTAAACCTCCCCTGGTGCAACTTGAGGCTGTTTCGTTCTCACTCTGTTGTTATTTGGGAAAAGAGACTGACTGATCCCCAACTGGCTACACCATCCTGTAAGGGAGTTGCAGAGAGTGAGAAGGGCTCCCTTCAGCCTCCTCTTCTCCAGGCTGAACAATCCCAGGCCCATCAGCCATTTCTCACTCTTGGCTGTAAAGAATTTTAAAAAAACCCAAAAACTTGAACACCTCATCATGGTACTGGATTTAGTTTGTCCAAACCTCTGAAAAGACCTAAGTACATGGAGCTTTTTTTACTCATGGCTACTATATCCAGTTATCACATGCCTCCAAGTGGGACGTGGTGACACTCTTGTGTATTCATGAGATCACTTCTCCTAAGCTGTTCACGTATGGTGTTTGTGAGCCACGAGGCCCGCTTTCCTCTGGGAGCTGGGAAAAAAAGAACAGCTGAAAACTGAGCAAAAAACTATGCAGGCTTTTTTTAAACCTCCATTTCTAAAACTGAGTTTTTATCGTTTTCCCCCAAACTTCCTGGGACAAGTTCTTCCCGCTCTTCATACCGTAAGCGATAAAATGCAAATGTCAAACATTATTAGTTCTGTAGCATAAGTACTAATTTTTGGTTTTTCTAAGCAGTTTATATAGGAAATTCTGGAACGTTTCCAGTCATCTTCACTATCATTTAGTCCTTAAAACCCAGAACAGACATTTAAACTGAAAAACATTATATCTTGTGTGCAGATGCACATGCAGCGCCATCAGAAGATGAATAGTTGTAGTCTTGAACTGGCGTCGCTATGAAATAGGCTCTGTATAATTACATAAGAAAGCATTTCAACAAAAAACTGCATCTTGGGCACCCCTTTGTGTGGCGAGAAGTGAGCTGCAGAAGGAGAAAAGTCCACAAGTGATTAGCAGTTGATTTCCATGAGAAATTTCCAACACCTCTAATTTGATTTTTCTTTCTTGTCTTTAATGAATACTTTCCTCAGTGATGTTGTTTGTTGTTTAAGATACCTCCCAGCATCATTTTTAATGTCATTACAATATGCAGGCTCTGCAATTTGGCGAACTTAAATACCAGACAGCTCATAAAAAACTGTGGCTCTTATGGTGCTACAGATAGCAGCTTCTGTATTAGATTTGTACTACTTTAATGCTGACTTTTCTATATCTCAAGGCTGTTTCATGCAAATATTTAAGCTTAGGTATCCTCACAAACAAGCAGCCATAACATTTCAGTAACTTTGTTTTAAAAGATAGACTTTTGAACATGCAGGAAATATTAGTACATCAAACAAAGTGAAAGACAAGGTAGTTTAACTTGTTGGTTTGTTTGCTGAAACTCTAAAGTAAATATACTGTAGCTAAAAGTGTTCCATTTTTATCTGCCTGCTGCAGTAATGGCTGTGTTACTTCAGGGCTTACACTTCAATAATTGATCAGGGTTTGTATAGCACCGGCTAAGAGCAAAAATAAGAGTGTTGCTTTGAACAAACTGCTGCAATGTTATAGCATTAGGCACAGAAACAAGATTCTGGAAATATAGATATATAAAAAACAGGAAAAAGATGGATAAGTTGGAGTGGTAAATACTGCTTCAGGCTAGAAAGTAATGAGAATTTTTCCATAGAGAGTTTTGACCTGCTATTCAAAAATTGTTTCTTGTCTTAATAAATCCTAAAAGTGTAATTTACTTGCAAAAGGGAAAGAACAAAGGCACCAAAATTCTTTTGATAACAACACTTGTTAAGGTTGATAAGTTGGGTTTCAAATGTGTGAAGAAAAATGTGTGACAGTTTGTTTTAAGGTGACAACCTAAGTGTTCAGATACTTCCATCTTGTGCTGTTTATAAAGCAGTACTCTAGTAAATGCTTTACACATGTATATTAGAAGTGGAAACAATAGATAACATATCTTCCCATCAAATTTTACAAAAGCTGTAGTATCTCTTTACAATTTTACAAAATCATTGGTATATTTTATCTATTAAATTAAGGTTATTTCAGAACATGATCACTATAAATCAAAGATACGTGTACCATTGCTTTGTTTTTGGCAATGAATTATTTTGAGCCTTCATTCTGGAAGTGTTTTTTATTAGTTTCGAGGTTTTATATTGTCATCCACAGACCCAGCTCTACTACTAAGCAAAGGATAGATAGGATATTTACTCTGCTGCTAAAAATCACTGTTGAATTGATAAAGCATAAGAAATTCTCAATAAAAGATGAAAATGCCATCTTTAATGTGCTCTTCACAGGGCAGGTTCCTCCCAAGTGGATAATTTTGAATAGCATAGGTACCATAATGCCTTTTAACTTTACAGATTTGTCAAATATGTTAAATTATGGTTAAATGATAGGAAACTTAATTTATATACAATTCAGTATGGTTATCTCAAACTGAGTGTACACAAAGGAAACCAGGGATGGAACTGTATTTGAGGGCACTTCATGTTTAACTACCTGATATAGCTGTTGAAAGTCTGTAGGTTATTTTCAAATGTACTCATGAATAAATATTACTGTGTTTGATTACTACAGCAACCTAAAATTTCTGCAAGAATAGGAAAAAGAGCTTGATAGTTACAGCCTTCTCCTCCTCCCTTCATGTACATAGCAGAAAATGAAAAAGTATTAACTGGTTTTCAAATAGTGTAGGCAGGGTTGCATGACATATGGTAGTTTTTTGTTATTGAGTACTTCACAATATTACATGGATGTTGGTCTCAAACTCAAGGCATTTTTATACGAGTAAAAGAGAAAGTGCACGATTCATGAACCTCTCGTTGTCTGCCCATGGTAAATCCTAAGTACCTCACCTCGTTGTAATTATTGCCTGGCAGTGGTGCTCTCTGCTCAAGTCCCTTGGGTGCTAAAAACAAAGCACAAAACCAAACAAAACCTTGCCTGGTGTTGTTTTGAAGTGACGCCACTTCAGTGGCATTTAGCAAAAAACCTGCTCAGATGGCAGAGAAGTTGCTCCAGCGGAATTTGATAAAAAGCCAATTGCATGGTATTAAGCCACATTCCTATTGAGAATTTGTATTGACAATGTATTGCCTCCTTTAAGAAATATTACTTGAAAGAGTAATGAGAAAAATATGTAAATGTTCAAATTCCAATTAACATCACCTTCCGCCATTTTAATCCAGCTTCACTCATTCTGTTTTCTCCATGTCCATCTGATGGAGCATAAAGTCTAAAAAATTTCATGATTTAAAAGATAAAATTCCTATAAAGACCTGCAAAGGGATTGCTGTTCAGGAGAAACATGGTGTATTTTCTCAGATCTGTTACTGTGATACTCCAAAGTGTGATGACACCCCCGTATTTTGTATAAATAATTAGCAGCTCCTATGGAAATCCAAATTTGACTCAACTACGGGTTTAAAACCACTTGAAGTTCAAGATAGTCAAGGTTAAGATCTTGTTTTGTCCAATTTCTGTTCCTATTTAAAGTTGCAGCTAACAATATCAGAGCTAAAATTAAGATGAATAGAGGAAAAAAAATATTACTCACTTTCCAGAAGGCAAGGCTGGGTATTTGGAGAAGAAAAATGAGATTATATTTGCAGCAGATTGGGAAATGCTGTTTTGGAGGGTGGGTGGTCCCTGTGAGGCAACCCCAGCTCTGCTGCTGTCCTTGGAGCCACCATGGGCTTGTCAAGGAGTTGTGAGAGGAGAGGGTTAAAACCACAATGACAGAATCCTGTCCTTGGAAAAAGGAAATTTCCCTATTTGTGGGGAAGAGCAAAGACTGGAAACGTAAACAGATCTAATGACCTGTGTCTGACACCATGCTGCCTCCATTAGTAGGTAACCTTGGAAAAATAAAAGGAGCCATTGCTTGTGCCAGAGAGAGCAGATTTGTGGCTCAGTGGGAGCAGGCAGGGTTTAGTGCTCTCTCTGGGATGTGGAGAAAGGATGCACCTTTGGGTGGAGTGCAGGAGTCCCTTAGGCTGCACCAGAATGCTGTAACTCCTTCCAGAAATCACCCCTGGTCCGCTAAGAGGGATGTGTCAGAGCCAGGAGACCTGCAGGTCTGATACTCTCCATGTCCTCTTCAAATTATTCTGAGAGATGTGAAAAGGGAAAGGGTAATAATGTCGTAATTAAATCTTTGTTTATAGGTGTCTAAATTGTTTATCGCTGAGCACTGGAAGGGGAAAATCAGGGGCAACTTTTAAAACTCCACTCTAAGCTTTGAGCTTTTGGGCAGACACTGCTTTATGGGTTTATGTAGGTTTCATGTTTTCTAAACTCGTACCACAGGCAGACGTGTTTAGCTTGAAAAATAAAAGTGCTTCATCCTCTTTAATGCAAAAGAAAATCAAAAGATATATTTTTAGGTTGCAGTTCTTCTGGATTTGAGGCAGGGATGCTGTTTTGAGCAAAGATTCATTGTTTACAGTCATTATCAGACTCTCCTCAGGTCTGTACTATTGTCTAAGTTAATGGGTTTTTTGGGTTTTTAAATGGGTTTTTGAGTAACTTTTTTTTTTTGCCTTTAAACAATATCATATTTGAGAACTACATACAAATCAGATATTGTACTTGAGACTTTTCCACAAATTACACTATGTTTTGCCTCTGAGACCAGCCTGGAAGAAAAAAAAATAAGAGTTTGATTTTGTGCAGAAAGAGGTTAAACATAGGAATGTCTAGTAATTGGATTATTTTTTTCCAACCCACTCTTAAAACTGAATATGGGACTGAAATCCAGCAGTAACCATGAAAATATCCCTAGCACACATCCTTTGCTCTGATCTCTCAATATTGTAAAGCACCAGGAGCAGGTGGTCAATACTATAAATGGCCAGTCATGTTTTTAAGTGGACTGCCCTAGAATGATGGACAATAATCTATCAATTAAAAAAGAAAATCTAATCCATTGATGGTCCTCTCCAACTATTGCTGTTGATATCAAAGCCAAATTCAGTTGCACAGGGAAAAACCTTTTGTCATAGAAGCACATTCACACAAGTAGTAGTTGCATGCATAACATGAGAAATAAACCCAAATAAAATTACTGTTATTTATATGTGTTTTTTTTATCTAACAGTAACACATAAAACATGCCAGACACTTTCAAGACATACATTTAGAACCCAAAGACTTTCTTTACCCTGAGTAACTGCCATCTGAACAGAGTTGTATCTGTAATTAAGACAAAGGAGAAAATTAAGCAATTAAGATCATCATTTTATAGCTGCAGGTTTTTTGTTTGTTTGTTTGTTTGTTTGTTTGTTTTAGATCCTTTATTTTGGGGATAGATGTAAAGTTTAGGGAAGTGTCGTGGGGAAGCTTATTAATAGAAAGGAGAAGGGATGTAGAAATTAAGAGAGAAGAGAAAGGATTAAGGAAGGGATGGCTAAAAAGGAAAAAATGGGAGAGCAAGAAGAGTGCATCATACCTCCTCTCAGCTCATGCCATAGGGTAGAAAACAAATCACAAACATATATTTTAAAATATCGTTTAAAAATGATATTTGAAAAGATCATTGTGGGTTGAACAAGGCAGTTAGGAAATATCAGATCTACATGAATTCAGATGAGCACTGCACTCACGTATGAGCATCATGATAGAGCCATCAGTGATGGGATCACACTTTGCTTTTATCAGAGCACCCCTACATCCTCCATTAAGCAGAAAACCTTTGGACAAATCAGGGATTTGACTGTATCTTTCATATTCTGAAAGTGTCCAAGGAACTAGTATGGGAACTGCAGGGAAAAAAAAACAAGTTATGATATTGAAAGAAGAGACAGTTCAGGCCTCTCTCACAATGCTGAAATCAACTCTTCCCATCCCCAATCCTTGTTTTTATCTTCATGGGTCCTCACTACTGACAAGCTCCTCATTTGTTGAGGGTCTCACTTGAGACCCCAAGAAGTCACAGCACAATGGCCCTGAGTTAGTAGACACCTCAGAGCTTATTCTCTTTTCTCCTAAGTTTTCCCACTGTGGACATTTCAGCTGAAGGAATGATCCCCTTTCGTTTCCACAACTCCCAGTAGGACTGAGAATTGTGGCACACTAATGAGAGAGCAGTAAAATGAAACACTGGATAGTTTTGCACCAAACCAATCATTTGTGGCCCAAATGAGCCTATGTAAAATGTCTTTATGTGTCCATGTGATGAAAGACACATATATCTCTCTAGGCATGTAGGGAACAGGCAATGAATAGTCATTATGCAAACTTCAAAATAATTTGTTTTCCAAACTTCCTAATGTTTATAATAGTTTGTATGTATATATATAAAACATATATGATAGTACAGTTTATGTATTATAAATATTATTTGCATCTTTATGCCTGAGTACTCTGTGCTTGAGGATTCTTCCCAAATTTATAAAAAATATGTTTAGCCTTTGTCTCTTCTAAAAGGGGTGTTTTGAGGATATTTTTGGAGGAAGAAAGTGTCAGCTGCCTCTACAGTTACATCAATTTTCCTTGTTTAACAGACACATTAAAGACTAATTCAAAACGTAGCAGGAACCATTTTCCCTCAGCCATCAGACCCACTGAAGCAATTCACTGTTTGCATTACTAGTTCATACCTTCATTTTGCACAAGAGAAACTACACCGCTTCATCTGCTCTGGTGCAAACCCTGCAGCAGCCTGAAATTCAAAAAAGGCCTGGTATTTAAAATATGAGGGATCCCTCTTTGGCATCAGAGAGGCAGTAACATGAAATCCTAATGTTGCCTCTGTATTTTGAAAATGTTGGGGCTTAGGACCAAAAATAACCTGCTCTGGATCAAGTACTGGTTTGCTTTAGTGCTTGTTTTCCTTTTTTTTTTCCCTCCCTCCAATTCTCCCCCTCATCCAGGCTGGCCTCCTCTCTTTATTTGTATAAATAATTGAGGATGCAATTATTTATGGCTGCACATAAGGATTCTAGATGTCTAACTATCTATCTGTGCCCACAGATCAGATAGTTTGTTATCTATATCACTATTTGCACCTGCAAGTCATTGTGCTTGGAAATTATCTCCTCATCTAATTGTGTGCACAAACAGAGGTTGAATTAAAGCTGCTTTAGAAAGAAAGCCCCTTCTGCAGAGTGCACAGATACAGTACATCCATGATTTTCAGGTTTTTGACTAAATTCATGAAAATACCTGCTGCCATCTAAAGTATTTTGTTTTGAGCACCTTTCCTACTCTTTCAAGTCCACATGTAGGAGCTGGTAAAAAGTGGTTGGGTGTAATCATTGAACAGCCCTTGGTGCTGGGTTGGATCATTCATGTGATGTGTAATTTGAGTTTTTTGCTACCATTGTGCTGCCTTTGAGGAAAACAACACAAAGGCTGAGCGAGACCCTCTTACAAGTGAGCACATTCATGATGTGCAGCACTCCTCTGAGCAAAAACCCAGCCCCAACTCTGGTCCTGGCACTTTCTCTTGCTTAAACCCCAGCCCTCTATCTTGGGCATTTTCCTTCTGAATCATAATTGTGCAATCTGTTTCTCATTTTAGCACAAAAATCTTCTTGAAATGGAGCAGGCTAACTTTAAACAAGCTGCATTTTTCATGAATCAGGTTGTAAAGTTCACTCTGCCAGAGAGGAGGCATGTCCTTGCAAAATTCTGCATTAAAAAAAAAAAAAAAACAAATGTTATCTAAAGATGGATGGTATGATATGTCAGGCTTACAATTACATTTTTCTGTAAACAGAAAAGGGTTAGAAAAATGGGTCTCAACTGTTCAAAATACTTGTGAACAGCCAAGAAGAAATTATGTTTACCGTTTTACGAACGCTATGGATACTTTATTGTCTGAGTGGCTTCCATGCACTCTAATAAATTTAAATTGGATATTTGCTGTCCAAATTGACAGTGGGTGATTAAGCCAAAAATAAGAGCATTTGCCTTTAAATTTTAGCTGTGACATCGTGTTATATTCCCAACATTATGTTACGTTGCATGAAGACAGTCACTACAGACCAAAATTTTGATGGATATAAAGCAGATCAAAAGGGTATAGTGATTTTGAAGTCAGTGACAATAGATGCCTCAATATTTGTACATTTCTGCTAAAGAGACTTGCATTATTTTGTCAGTTTGTTTCATTTTTGGGGTATTCAGAAATGATATTCATGCTTTGATATAAGCCTTAAATTGTACAATTTAAGAAAACTGACTGAAAAAGATAAATTAAATGGGTAGAAATATTTTCAAATCAAAGAACAACTGACATATATAAAAATGATGTATGTTTCTTACATAGTCCACAGGGAGAATTCTGCAGGCTTGCTATGATCTCTACAATTTGCCTCCGGGCAAACGAGGCTTTGGGATATTCTATTATTCCTTTGGTCTGTTTATCATGGAAACTGATGTACAAATTGAAGGTTCTTTTGGACCTTTCCTTTCTGTTTCCTGGATGTGCTGAGAATGAACTTATCACCTGTCCTCACCTTCAGCGGTGTGCTTTGGGGAAGGTTCAGTGACCAATAATCAATTATTATTGAGAAGCAATCAATTGCTAATCTCCATAATTATGCACATCTAAACACTATGAACAAGAAAGAGAAACAAAGCTGCACTCCAAGCATTGCCTTGTTAGCAGTATTTTGTTAACACAGGCTCTAAAAAAAGCTGCCGCAGCTGGTAGCACAAATGTGTTTCCAGTATTCAGGCCATCAACGTGATTCGTCGCTAAATGTATAGAATCAGCTTCTTGCTAAAAACTACAATTACAGGTGATATACAGATTGAAATCACAGGGCTGGTTTGTCGAAGAAAATTGTCCTAATGATGGGTTTTCGGATCGGGAATGCAGCTCTTTTCTTCCTCTGTGATGGGTACTGAAGGCAGCTGCACCTGCCTCTGTGCTGTATTCTGCCGCACTTAATGATATCTGATGATATCATTAGGCAAAGTGTTCATAAACAGATGTTGAGCCTGTGCCTAAATGCTGTCAGATGAGCGGTTGCTGGCCTGAAACAGTATTATTTATATAGAACATTTACGTTTGTTATGTTAATAACCCCACTATTAGCTCTCTGGATGTTGCGATAGGAATGTAAATGTAGTTAATATGAATAACAACCTCTTTACTCTTTGTGCTGCAGTTGAGTATAACTTTTAGGCTTTTAGAGAGAAACAAAGATTCCCCCCACCAAGTCCTTTTGACTTCATGATTTTTTTTGGCACCGTTCGAAATTTTGATCAGCAGATAAATGGTAAGAATCTGTGGGACAGATGTTAAAGACTGGAATTTGTTTCTCTTAACACTTCATGTTTTCAAGAAATTCGAATATTTATGTGTTTTCTGGTAATTCCCAGACCCAGTTCATTACCCTAATATGTCAGAGTTTTGATTGTAGGCTCTAAATTGACAAACACCCGTTAAAAAATAAAAATAAAAGGTACTAGAGCAACTAGAATTATCATCTGTGTTTCCAAAGATTATCCTCCCCGATTGTTTAATTTATTTCACAACAATAACTAAATATTGGGGAGACCACTTCACTCAATATTCATCTTTTATTGTTTAATCTTTCAGTCTGCTGTTATTCTAGCAGTGCTTGAAATACTGCTTTACAATTGCTGAGGGTTTATTTAGCCAAAGTTGCATTTTATACCTCATAGTTAATTCATGTAGAGTAAGTTATGTAAATTTTGACAGTCATCAAAATGTGCAGTGTTTCTCTAAAATACAGCTTACTCGCGATAGCTCTGTTATAAAAATATCATTGGTGCCTTTATAATTTTATTTCGTATTTTAACTCTTTCTGAATAGGGCTGGGGAGTTAGAGGTGCGTGTTGCAAGGAGGGGTTTCTCATTGGTTTCTATGGCAGAGGATGCTGGTGTTTCTGCTTTTACACGTGTAACGTGTGATTAACTGGTGTGCTGCTCTTCACCATGCTTTGGAACTACAGCAAACTGCTCCCTTCATTGTGTGCATTATTGCTTTTATAGCCCTCCGTGTGCAGGGAAATGTTAAACATATCACTGTCAGAGCATGGCTGTAGCATAAGGGAAGAGATTATTCTTTTTTTTTTCCCTATGTCATTTTTTCCCTATGAAATCCTATGTGATTTTGCTCACTTACCCCTTACATCTGTAGTGCTCTCCTTCATTTGTGTCTCCTCAGATGAGTAGCCTGGTCCACATTGCACTGAAAGGTGGGTTTAGGGGGCAAATAAATGTTTGGTGTCTCCTGCGAGAAGAAATGAGATAGGAATCCCTGGTGTTTGACTATCCAAGAGGACAATGGAAGGACCAACTAGACCCTTGGAAGGGAATTGAAAGATGCATGATTAAGAGAATTGGCTGCTTGGGAAGGGAAAGAGGAAGGATCACAAGGGGAAAAAGTAAGGATTTAGAAACTGTTCCTGAAAAAGAAACCCACAGCCTCTTTCAGGCAGTATGTCAGGTAGGAACCCAGATACCTCCATTAAACCATCCAAATTTCCCTCTCAGGTGGAAAGAAAATGCTGGAAGCTTGTTATAAACATTAAAAATTTGTTTGCTGTGCATGTTGGGGCTCAGCTCCTGAGGGAGTTGAGGAACCCTAGGGAACATGGGGAAGTGTTAAAGATGGGAAAAGCACTCCTGTGCTGTTGGGTTTTGTTGTTTTGGGGTGGTTTTTTTGTTGTTGTTGTTGGGTTTTTTGGGATTTTTTTTTTTTTAGAGTGAAAGCTCCCTTGACCCAACGCTTTTGTAATCTATGCAATTCACTGAATTTATCTTCATTGGAATGGTAATGAGGACACCAGGACATGACATAAGACACATTTATACTTTTAGGACCTGAAGTGTGTGTGTGTGTGTGTGTGTGTGTGTACCAAAAGGAGAATGTTTCTGTTGCTCCATCTTGTCCCATCTACTGTTGTTCTTGTACATATTCTATTGTAATCAGTGGGGAATCTAGTGAATATTAAGGCTAAAGAATCACATCATGAAAGAAAGATACATTTTGTAAAATAGACCCATTACAATTTGTGAGTAATCAGCCTTTCAAGAAGAGAGTTTAGAAAGCACAATGTAAATGCATTGCTATTTCCCCTTAAATATTTATTATATGTTGATATTATTAGGTTATCTGATATTAGAGAGGAATAAAGAAAAATGGCAAAACAGGATATTAAAATTCTTACTTTTTATCTCCTTTCTTTTGCTGAATGTTATTTTTAGATAGGTCTGAAAGAGACAGCAAATGTAAAAGCTACTGGGCTTTAAACAATTTAAAAATCTGGAATTGGATCTGAACTTTGTAGTGTCTGCCCGATTTCAAATGAAAAGCAGGAATCAGTAAAGTAGAACTGGTTTAATTGTGCTCAAATTGGTGGGGATTTGCTTGCTTTGAAGAGGTACATTTTTGTGCAGACCTCCAGTGTCTGATGGCCTGAAGGAAAGCTGTCTAACCGAAGAAAGAGAAGTGTAATGCTGGCGTGCATTAGTGGTGATGCTAACATATCACACTATCAGTTCATGTTGTGATGAGAACTGTTATAAGTGCTTGGCAGAAATCACAGGTTACATCACAAAACATGCAGGACCAGAGAGGTCACTGTTTCAGTTATCAATAATAAGTCCTCTGAATTTTACTTTTGCAGCATTCAGACAGTCCCCCACCCCCAGATGAACGCATATTTCTGGCTTTAGTTTTTGTTTGATTCTTTCTTCGTAGTATCCTGGTTATTGCTCGGCTCTATTTATGATATCTGTGGACTGGATGACATTTCTTTGTTTCATATATCACTGCTGGTTGCTACAAAAAGAGTCATAACTTGTTCCATTTCTCAATAAATACCGGTTCTATTTCTGTTTGCTGCAGTGCTGGCATTCAGAAACTTCAGGTGTCTAAAATAAAGCCTTTAGGTTAAAACATTTCAGTGTTTTGTGCCAAATTCTATGATTTTACACTGATCACAAAGCCAGACAAGGTTTACTTAAGCCAATCCATCAAGGAAATTCACTGGTACAGTGAGTGAAAGCCCGGCTCATCAGATTATTAATGAACTAAGTCTTATTTCATTAAAAACAATGTGGGTTTTGTCAGTCTATGGTTTTGCTGTTTATTGACAAGAATTTAGTTAAATTTCCACTGATGTACTCATAGCAACAGTGCAGAAAACAACATTTTGAGAAGACAGAGCTAAGATAAAGACAGGAATGGTGATTCCTGCCTGAATGAACCAAAATTTTATTTCCTTCTTCCATGAAATTCAAAAGTCTAATTTTGTAGATGCTACATATTTATGAAGGATATAAAAGATCCTTACTTCATCAGGTAAGGATTTGGGGCCACTAAACAGGAATGAAGTCAACTGTGAGATGAAATCTCAGAAATTTGAAGTCTCTATTCAGCACAGATCTCATTACAGTCAGTGAAGGTAGAAAACCTGGTAACCACCCAGAGGAGGCTAGAGCCTCTTTGGTCCAGTGTTGGACCTACTGTGAGAGAGAATTCATTAAAAAAAAAAAAAAAAAAAAAAAAAAAAAGGCAAAAAAAAAAAAGCTATAGCACAAGAAATGGTTTTGTTTTGTTTACTTTCTAGGAAAGGAGGAGGCAGGGCTATTTGTGTGTTGGATACCACTGGCACAAATACTTTTCTTTATGAAAAAAAGAAATTCTTTATTTAAGAATTTTAATATCCTGTTTTGCCATTTCTTGGTGCTGGTGTAGCAAATGTGAGCTTAGAGAGCTTGCTAGAGGTAGTGGACAACGGGAAGAGAGAGAGAAAAACTTGTGAGCAAATAGATAAAGTGTACATTTCTCTAGAAGGCCACCGGGACCTGGTTTTGCAAAGCCTGTCCTCCCGCAGTAGTGATATGGTGGCCACCTCCTGCAAGGTGTGGTGGGTTTTTGGGCCCTGAGGAAGGAAACTGCTGCCTGGCTGGGGAGGGACTGCAGCAAAAATTTGGTTTTGCAGGGTCTGAAATAAAACATGCCTTTTCATAGAATTGCATCTGCTGGAAATCATGGGCATGTCCACAGCTCTGACAGCCCTGTGCTGGGCTGTCTGCATCCAAAGTTCCACGTGTTTTCAGGACCTGCAGGGCTCATTCCACAACGTTTCGGTGCATTTCTTTTCTGCAACCTTTGCAGTTAGGCAGTGGAACTTGATTTTTGGCTAAACCAGGTAATGCACAGTAAAACACCCTCTTCTCCATGGGTTGGTTGTTGTGCAGAGCAGCATTACAGCCCATCACCTGAATGTTTTGGGGTGGGTCATGAAGCTAAAACTAGGACTAAAGTGAACAGACCAATGCAGCCTTCCAGAAAAATACAAACCCAGCCTAATTAGATCTGAGTTTTTAGGAAAGCAATGACAAGTGGAGTTCAATATGAAACACTCTTGACTCCTGAGTTGCCTTCCCATTTCTTCTCAACTCTAATATTTTTTTTCTTTTGTTTCCCGAGGTTGTGGAGACCGGCCAAGGAATGATAGTTCTATTGATTTAATGACTATTCCCCAACTAAAATGCAAAATTTCCAAGGACTCCATGTGCTTTTGTGAATATGTAGTGTGCACTTAATCAGAAGTTAACGGAATATTATATATCCATATTTTGATGTGGAGCTTTGGTGTTGAAAATATTCCCTGCACAGAAAAAATAATAACATTTTGCAAGAAGGTCATAAGATATTCCCACTTTCATCTCCTTTGTTTTCTCTTTAATTTATTTTGAAATGCCATGTTTTATTCAAATAGAAGGAGATTCTACCATAAACTTGGATGCCATATGTACAGCTTCTAAAAGGCTCTCTGGTTCTCATTGATTGCTACAGCATTTTATTATAATAAATTTTGTTTTGCCAGAGTGAGAGTACAAGATTTCAGAGAGGTAGACACTAATAAATTCTCCACCACCTGTTTCTGGGTTGAAAAGTTACTTCTGTTCTGTTTTGTTCAGATTTTTGAGTCCAATATGAAAGCAGGCCTTTCAATAAGATGACTTCATATAAAATATTTGAAAACACTAGATGAATCATCACTTTCTGTTGTGAGCAGGGAGGATTTTTTTAGTTAAAATATTAAAATGTAGGCCCATCAGTGGATGATATGTAGCATTTACTTAGATCTTTTAAATGCACAGCTGGTCATATCTGATAAGGGAGTACTTTAGGAAGAAAGGGACCTTTAGCAAGGTAGACTAAGGTAGATTGTGGTGTTGTCATATTTAAATGTCCTCAGTGATATCTCAGTTTGAGGTACTATAAGGAATAAGGAGCAATCTGGAGTTTAATTGTTTTTTGTTTCTACTGTCATTAAGACAATATCATTATTTCATACTTGAATTTTCTGTCAAACAAGACATAGCAGGATATATGATTTACATAACGCTTTCATGCTATTTTCATGAAAGAGGGAGGGATCATTTGAGTACCAGGATCTATGGATAAAATCAGTGGATCAAGCTTTCTCTCTCTCCCTTCTGGAGAAGGCTGTTGGTTTGGATCCAGGTAGGAGGAGATCACAGAGCAGAAGCCTCCTGTGGAGTCACACAGCAAATCTCACTCCTCTCTTGCCTCTGTTTAGCTCACTGAAAAGGTGCAGCCTAAATTATTAAAGATACTGGCAAGGGAAGGACTGAAGGAGTTCTTTCCCCCTAACTGCCCTGTACAGTTTTAACTTTTCCATATATATTTTTAATTCATTGATATCTAAATTCCTTATCTCTTGAATACTTTGCAGACCATATTTTCAACAATTCTACTCTTACTAACATTAGGTTCATGCATCACTATAAATAAATATTTGATCTCCTCCACTGTTTTTTGTCAGACTTTTTTTAAAGAGATTGTTTGCTTTGTTTTTTAAACATAATTTGAAGAGGAGATATCTAGGCTCATGGGTTTCATCTAACAATAAGGGAAATTTGATAGCTAAACACAGATGCTTAAGTTGTACAGACATAATTTGTAGCAAGTAGTTCTCGATCCTTGTGTGTGCAACTAATCTCTATAATTAATGGAAGTGAAATTATAGACAGTGAATTTGCAACCATTGATATGAGGACTATATCATGGCCTTTTGCTTACTGCTACTGGTCTTAAAAAATGGTTATATGCACAATAACATAGAAATATATTCCTTCACTGCTTTAAAAATAATAAAACTGAACAATTCCAGTAGATTAAAGATGGCAAATGAAGTTCAGTGTGGTTAAACCAAAGTGATGTACCCATCTGTCTCAGCAGTATTTCCCTCAAACAAAAAATAACTGGTTTTCCTGACCTGCTGGAGAATATGTCAACCCATTTAAAGTCCTCCAGGCCTGATTGCCTCGCCGCGTCCCACCAGAAGTTGCTCTCCTCTGTAGTTCAAAAACGCAGAGAATTCAATGCTAAGCCTGAGCTCCTGCACGCTAAAAGGTAGAGCTGGAGGGCGAGAAAGCTCCGTGTGAGATAGGCAGAGCGTTAGACTCCCCACCTCCCCTGAGCCCTTGGTTCGTCTTTACCCTCCTACAACACATGAGAAGCAGCACAGAATGCAGAGCAGCAAGGAATCGCCGTCCCCAAAATGTACTAGCAACGTGATAATGCTGGCAATATGAGCTATATCATCAGCTGATGTAAATCAATGTAGCTGCAAGAGAATTTATAATCCCTTATTGCAGTTGAAGATCCAGCCAACGGTTTAGGAAAGAAAATGCTCGGCTTTATTTTTGCTGTCGTTTTTGTAGACGCCAGGGAAACTAGAGAGGTACTCCAGGTGGGGGATGACAATATTGATGCCCGGGAATAAAAGAGGGATACCAGGTAGACCAGCAAGGAAAATGCAGCTCCACTGGCTCAGTAATCCTTGAATCCTATGGCATTGGTTTAATGAGATCTCTTCATCTTGAAATTAAAGTACAAGGAGTTTTTTACAGAGAACAGTATTCAATAACAAAATATTAAATGATAAACACAGATTGCTTAAAATCAGATGGGCCATTTTAAGAAAAAGCATTTTAGCTCATCATGATATGTAGCACCTTATTTAAATTAGGAGGTGTTAATTCTTAGCTTGAATAATATATTAATATAATATGTAAAGTGAATGGCATTGTTAATCACAGTCGCGCCTGGAACGACTTTGCTTCTGTGCACTGAATGTTAATTTTGCAAAACATTAATTTCAAAGATTTTGCAGCAGTGCTTTTGTAATTAAATATTAATGTCACATGTTATTGCAGTAGCATGTTTATGAAAGCCGGCAACACTTCAAGTCAACTCATTTGTTTTTATATTTATTCTTGTGCATCTGCAATCCCTTCCATTTCACAATTTCAAAGTGAAGGCCATTTTGAATAGTCAATATGTGAACATTTTTCATTGTAAGCGTTTTTTAACATCCAACAGGGTAAATATTTAATGTTGTGTTTTTAGCTGGTATAATTTTTCAGAAAATTGGCTATAACTTTTAACAACTCAAAGGTACCTAAACTGTCTACATTTTTGGCGAAAGTGATCTGAAAATAATATAGCAATAAACATGATGGAGCTGTGAAAAAATACTTGAAAAATTAGAAGCTTTTTCCTGAAAGTTTGACTTCCAGAAGTTGCGATTTCCCAGCCAAGTGTATCCTGGTGCCATTTTATTACCTGTGGTGTCGTGACTTTATATCCACTTGAGTCATTTCAGCAAATGTGGGGTTGACTTCCGAGTAACTTTTCCAAGTCGTGCGTTTGCATTAGTGCCGGAGAATTCACATCTGCAGTAGATTGCTTAATGATTGTTGTTCAGTATTTTAAAATAAACATTTTCTGTTTGTGCCCTGAGCCATTTCACGAGCACCGGGAGGATTCAGACTCAAACCATTTTCTATTAGGGCCAAATTGTAACGCAACTAAGTTTGTCAGTGGCTTTTATTGGCATGTATACGATATATATGTGCCTGTATTGATTTGCCCAGGTCTGTTTTGACCAATTTACTGTATCTCACGATCTTGCCTGTGGCTCTTCAAACCTGCGAATTACATTAGTCTAAAAAGAAAGTCATTTCCATTTCAGTACGCTGGCAAGAAGAAATTTGTTCAAGGTATCATATTTTAAACCATTCTTAATCACTTCATCCTCCTTTGGTATAGATACAGCAAAACAATTTGACAGAGCAAATTGTGAATTATAAAATGTTATTTATTCCATCACAAAATATATGAACAATCAAGATGCATTGTTTAGTTACAGGCACATTTAATAGTTAAAAATTATATCTGCACCTGATGTTGCATATTAACAGCTAATACCATTTGACAGTGATGAAATTAAAGGATGAAGAAGAGATACAAACTACATTTTACAAGCATGATGGGTCTCCAACAATGCCATTTAAATATTATTTGTCACTATTTAAAATGAACCTTTCCCCTTTAAGCTATGCCATTATGCTCATTTGTCCTGTCACCACTGACAGGCTCTATGAGTCACACACAAAAATGGTCATTAGGTACTGCATCTTCATCTTATTTAAAAAAAATAGAAAGCATTCTGATGCCTCTAAAAGCCTGTAATTATTTTCATCCGAGGAGATAGTGTTGCTTGGAAGGTAATTTAATAACCTTTTGCATGTACCTGGGGAATGCCTCTCTGGGGAACCAAGGTGCCGACATGCCATTCAGTCGTCAAAACATGACCTTTAATGGTTGCTTGGAGAGAAGTTAGCCTGGAACGTCGTACACAGCGCGATGCTAATTCTGCTCTCTAATGTATGCAAAATTTAGTTCTTGAGCAATGATCTTTGTAAGATGAATTAATATAGGTACTGCTCCAGGAAACAAAAGAAATTGCAGTTGTGAGAGCTTTTCCCCACCACAATCTTTTGCTATATTGTTTTGAAGGAGTGCCCGAGCTGTCTGATTTTTTTTTTGTTTTGTTGTTTTGTTGGTGTGTTTTTTTTGTTTTTTTTTAGGAAACGCTAGCAACAACAAAAAATTGTACCTGGCAACGTTTCCCAGAATTTGTGGGTTTAATTCTTGCTTTGGTGAGGAATGCCCAGTATCTCTCGCAGGGAAACTGGGACAGTGTCTGTGTGATGGCTGTACAGACTCTGATGGCTGAGCAATAGAAGAGAGTAAATATAAACTATAAGAAAGTAAAATGACAGCTTGTAGGAAAATGAATACACATCGAGAGTGGCTTTGAGAAATTACTGATACAGCTACGGGGTTAAAGCAGAAAGCACTGGGTTTTCTGTGGCAATAACATATGCCAGGCACCTACAGGATGCAGTAAATGAGGCACAGACTATGTCCTGTGACATCAAGGTCCAGAAACTCTTTATTTTGGTGCAGATATTAGATCCCACCCTAGTTAGAAATGCTGGGATTTCAACTCATACCCCTGACATGCCATCCGTCAATTTATTAGCACACTGGTGCAGTAAGCCACTGAACAGGCTATATCAATTCGGTTAGGGGCTTTTTTCTTCCCCCCTCTTCCCTTTAAAATGTCTGTAATCCTCAGCTCTGCTCTCTCAACCGGTCAACATTAAAGATTTATGTTGCACTTTTTTTTTTTTTTTTTTCATTGCCACACCTGAATATGGATTACTTAAATGGGCTGTAAATAATTCATATCTGGGAATAAGTTTCCATTACTGACCAATGTTGTAATTTAATATACTCTATTATGGGTTATACAATTTTAGATTGTTTTCTGTGTGCATTCAGCACTCGGGCAGACAACAGTTTAAGTAAAAAGGGCAAGATGTTTGTTCAGCTTATTTTCATGTTCAGGGCTGTACTGGAGGGAGGGAAATGCTGTTTTTAACAGCATTCTTTGTAGCTGTTCATGAAAATAAAAAATCTTAACCTGAATCAGCATAAAGAAAACTGAATGAGTAAAAGGAGGAAGGGGGGGTGGTGTATTAATCTAGATTTATATTCACCAAGCAGATGTCAGGTTTTAATGTAAAATACAAACATATTTTTCAGTAACACAAAATGTATCCCCCTCTCAATATGTGTGGGATTTTTTTTCCCTTTCCCTTAACCAGTACTATTGCCTGTCACATGTGGTACTTGATAATTCTGTCAAAAGTACCTATAATAGGAGAGAACATATTTAGCAAGAACTTTTTGAATAAGGTTACAAGCTACAAATAGAAATGCTCCAAAATGTTAAAGAGCATCATATTTTTAAAAACTGTCCATGTTCAAGTGTTTACACTTAAAAGAGATTTAAACAATTTAAGATTAAGTTGACGATGGTAAAAAAAAATTAATAATAGATTAATACATGAAAATCTATGAAGTCACATAAGATAATGATTTAAAAAGGAATAATTTAAAAAGATGAATTAAAAACTAGAATCAGAAAAGAAGGCCAACATAAACTAGGGAAAAACATGCTGTGAATAAAGTCTGTTAGATCTTGAAATAGGAGAACTGCTAAATAATGCATAGTTTTATTTTTCTATAATTTGCATAAACCTTAAGAGAGTATTTATTTGTGTAAAACTTGATGTATCGAGGAAGGAGAATTAAAAAAAAAATGGCATTCATTTTGTTTTCATTTTGGTATTTAGGAAAAATATTCTGTTACATATGGACTACTTAGACCTAATCATCTGACTGAATGTGATGTGTTTCTTGAGCCAGGTTGGAAAGGGCTGGCTTGAGAACAGTGCCCTGGTCTTGCTGCAGGCTATGCAGGTTGGCCCAAACTCTGCTGGGGAGCAGATGGTGAGCCAATGCTTGTAGTCACACTTACCTTCCTTGCTAAATCCATAATCCCTCACTGGACACGCAGCCAAGGCAGGCTTTGGAGGCAGAAAGGAGGTTACAATCTGGACTTGGGTATTGACTGCCAGAACTGAGAAAACAGCTCAGAAATTTCAAATGCTTAACAAGTTATCTGTCTTGTCCCTAAGCCAGTGCAGCATTTTTAAAAGTAATTAAGACATGATTGAAAATGTGTGTGCCATCTAAATACAAAAATCTTCAAAAATAATCAAAACCAATAATTAAAAGCTACATTTAATATACTAGTTAGTAAAAAGATACTTATTTAAGCTGAACTTGCTTTTCATTTTGTTGCAGGATGCCGGTGAATTTTTTTAAAGGATGCTCATATTCAGGGTTGGGAGAGAAAAATATTTTCTCTGAGCAAGGCATTGAACAAAACTGGAGTTTTTAAAATATGCCACTCTGTGGAATTTTAGCTAACAGTGTGATGATGATTAATTTAATTATTTATTTAATTAACTTCATACTGAGGGAATATTAGCCATATTATTATATATTACAAGATACCTAATATGTAATGATAAGCACGGTGCTCCTGCACAGAAAAAATAACAGTTGCTTATAATAATCACAGCATGGCTTGCCTTTCTAAATATTTAATCTATTCTAAATCAAGACAGTGATCCTCAAAAATCTATAATTTCAAAAAATATTTAGTAAACAGCCAAATTGTGGTCAACTGCAGTAAAGGGTGTGCCATCTGTTTAATGTAAATATCTGGGAAAAGGGAATGTCATGCACAAAAGATTACAGAAATACAGTGAATATACACAAACCTTACTCTGTGTGTGTGTATGTGTACTCTGTTGTTTGTGCATGTGGTGCAAAACATTTAATTTATTTTTACCCAAAACATAAATGTAGGCTCAGTCCTGCAAGGTGAACCTTTGCACCAAGATGCATCAGAGTATTTAACCATGGACTTAATTTAAAGTACATGCATCATTGTATTAAATTTTGAGAGATTAAGCTCTCGCTAAGCATTTTATTAATAAAATAAAATATATCTCATAAATCATTAATGGGTTCTATGAAACTTATCTATCATACCATTTAAAGATGTAAAGTAATTTTAAAAAGGAATAGTTAATTACATAATCCATTTTAGTCAGAACACAGCTAAAGTTATATTTTGATCAAGCAGAAAGACATGCTCAATTCATGTAAACACCATACCCTTAACTCTGGCCATCACCCTCTTGGGATTCTCACTATATTTGTTTCTTTGTCCAAAATAACCTGTATTATTCTAAAAGACGTTGCAGTTTGGAAGCGCCAGTTAATGGATTAACCAAGAGACACTTAAAATCACTTACATTTGGAAACATTATTTATTTGTAAAGAATAAGGGAGAAATGTATAGCATTGCTCATTTGCAGTACATTAGAAGTGTATATGTCCATTCCCTTCTGTCAGAGACCAATCACTGTGTGCCAGTAATGGGTGCATACATAATGTTAACTTAATTGAAATTCCTTCTGAAAGATTTGTGCATGTGAAATTGCACTGATACAGAATAAGGTTTATTTTTACACTAGAATTGAGACTGCTCTGTTGAATAGGACAACGTGTATGTTTTATATTGAGTAAGAGTAAAGGGCCGGATTCTCAGCTGCTGTAAATTGGGATAATATATGTTTTGGGTGAGATTTATGAACGTCCTTAATATTAATTTGCTTGCCTTTAAGCACTTAGGTTTGTTAGTGATGCGATAAACAATGGCATCATTTTCACTTAGCTCCTTAACTGATTTATGAAATGAAGTACTTTGGGCTTTGGAATTTTGCAAGTTGTCCTTTTTGGAGGGCCAGAGCCGCTGGCTCCTTGCACTGGAGAGGGGCTGTGGAGCTGGGGGGGCACAGCCAAGCCTTGGGAGGCTCTGTGCCTCTGAAGATTTAATTTTTTGCTTTTAACACAATGGGAAAGAATGAAATCAGGTGATTAAATGTGATGAAAAAAAAGAAATTTTATTCCTTCCTCACCTTATTGGTGTGAATAATTAAATTTAAATTAATAGGATTACTTAAAAGAGTAAGAGGGGTGTGATTTGGACTTCAGGTTCACTCAGGTTGTTCATGATAAATTCGCTTGTCGTTGGGACTTTTCTGATATTTCTCGAAGCTAATTTCACTAGCACCCGGTTTGATTTCAAAGACAGTCGATTAGTTCATTTAAACGGCCCAGATAATTAGTTTATCCCTGCCCACATGCATTCAAGTAACTCTGATTCATCCATGGGGAACTGCTCATAAACGTGGGCCCCAAGTTTGGCCCTGTGTTTTGATGTGGTTGTTGCTTTGCAAGCAGGCTTTTAGGTATATTGTAATAAAGATTTTCTCTTTACACACGGCAGAGCCCTGTCTGTCCAGAGCGTTGTCAAACTATAGGCAATCACCTATTCTACAGTGATTTAATTTCCTTCAGTGTGTCTTTTTCAACCCCTGGGAAATGTGCAGTACGTCTATTTCTGCTGTGCTGCCCCCAGCTTGCTTTGTGAACAGTGAGGCAAAGAATTCATTTTTATATATATATTTTTTTTATCAGTTCCTACCTCTGCTGTCAATAAATTACCCGTGCCATCTCTTAGAGGACCTTCTGTCTTCCTCGCTGACCTCTTGGACTATATGTTCTTGAAAAATGTCTTTTTATTTATCTTTATCATCTTGTGCAATCTTCCTTTCATTCTCCACCTTTGCTTTTCTTATCATTTTTGTACACTCTCAACTTCATCCTGTAATCTTTCCATTCCCTCCTGTATCTGATATTGCACAGCTCGCACTCCTCCCTTGATCATTCTGAGCATCCTTCTTCAGGCTAATTGGCCTTTTTAACTGCTGTTATATTTGCTGCTGGATGGATGGACAGCACACACGCTCCTGTTGAGATGTTGATTTATGTTTGGAAGGTTTTGAGTTTGCCATTCCGCTTCCTTTCCTCTCCCTTGGCTCAGCCTTTTTTTTTTTTTTTTAATTTCCAATGGAAGGAGAGGATTTATATTATGCCACTAATTTTTCTAATTCTGGGCACATAGGGGTGCTTTACCTTCTGCTTTCAGATTTTACATCTTTTTTTAATATGTCCTATTTTATTACTCAGAAATGAAATTCGAAGGTTAATTCTTCCTTCACTTGTAAGATGGCAAAAGGAAAATTGTGCCAGTTCCCTCTGACACAGAAAGCTGTAGGGATTGTATTTCTATTTTGAAACCCCTTTTTTTTTGCAGATATTTCCCTGTCGCTTGGCCATGGACAATGCTGGGGATGTTCAGCATCCCCAACATCTGTACCAAAGGTGTTGCTTCTTTCTGAGCTCCACAGCAAAGCTCTGGCATGAGAGACTTTCTGCAGGACAGGGTTTCTTAGGGGATTGTAGGTTTGAAAAAAATAAATCAATATAAAAAGGACACAAAATAAGAAAAGTAAACTTCGAGATGAAAAATGCCCTTATGTTGATATGGCACTACCTATGGGAGGTAATTTTTTCTTTAAAAATCCAAATTGTTGGAAACCAGCTGTGCTCCTTGTGTGAATGGCCCTTTGGAGTCCCCAGATTCCTGTGGTGTTGCTGTGATGCTTTTCAGCCTCCATTGCTGCTGTGTCCTGAGTGATGCTTCCAGAAAGGACTGGGAGCAGGGTGCTCCTCTGGTGAATGCCTGAGCTTGGTTGGCCACTCTTACACCTCTCCTTTCTTTTGTCTTGGTGCAGAGGAAAAATACAGTGATTATTTCAAGAGTTTCCAGCGGAAAAACAAAAAAAAAACCCCAAAACAAACAAACAAACAAACAAACAAAAAGGGAGCAAAAAGAAAACAGGGAAGGTTAATAGATCTTTTGTATTCTCCACCTTCTTGGGAGAATTTACCTTCTTGGTGCCATTTACTTTCCTGCTACTCTGGTGGTCAGGAAAAGAGGAATTACAACGAACGTTTTCAGCACCTCTAGCAATATTTTTACTTCAGTTTCTAAACAGAAATTGATTGTCCATTTCTTTTAAATTCCAACCTTCCACGTGTTCATCAGAAGTCATTAAAAGATTTGTGATCTCACAGTGTTCCTACTAACCAGGGATTAATAGAAACTATCTACCTGACTCTCAAATGCTCTCATTTCTTCTCTCCATGGGTAAAAATAATTTCTTTGTGATACTTTCAGAATCCTTTGCTGCATAAATTAAAGAAGTTGAAAGGTTAAAATTGACTTGGTGCCAAGTTATTGCATTAGACAGCAGATTCCATTTACTTATTTATCTGTTATTTTTATGTTTTTAAACATTTTGGCATGATTTCCATATTGTGATTCTTGCGTGCCGCACATTCAGACTGTCAGCCTTTGATTCCCCCCAAGGAGATGCAAGAAGAGGTCTCATTTCAGACTTGGAAATTTTTATTTTATTGTTTTTTTGCTAAAGACTAAGGGAAAGTTTAGGAAGGATTTTTAAGATTGATTGACAAAGTGAATTCCTAAGAGTGATATATCAGTGCAGGACTCAATAAACCAGGACACATGCTACTAACAGAGAAGAAATGGTTTTATTTATTATTCACCAATCTCCAGGGTTTCTATGCCAGTCAGAGTTGGCTTACTTCCCATATATATTATTAAATGTTTTACAGTTCAGCATGCACACAAAAGGAGTAAATGATGGGGTACATACAGTTTAAGCTACATATGGAATAAATTAAAATTAGATCATTTAAAGGTTTATCACAGAGTATTGATTACCCAAACCAATAAGGCATGCATAGATTGGGAAATAGTATAGAAAATTACAAACTTCTCCTCAACATTTGACCAACTTTCCTTAGATTCCTTCATTTCCTACGTTTGTTGGTTTTTTTTTTATAAATACAGAATTATTAGTATAACCAAGCTAGGCAGAAGGTACTGTAGGCGTTTGTTAGGAAAATCATTTAAGTGAGGTCAGGGAAGAGCTATAGGTGAACAAACCCCAAGATAGTCAGGATGTGCCTCGGCTCCTTCTGGAAAATCAGAATAATAGAATACAAAACTGAAGGTAGTCATACACATGTACATGTGACCCTGGAATTTCATTTATTTCTCTGCTGAAATTCAGTTTGGAGGTTGTCCTGGGCAATCCCACCCTCCACTCAAATAACCCAATTGCTTTGTCACCTGTAGTTTGTGGGATTCATGGTAGTCCTTGGAGTAATTTGTGGGCAACCTGCTCAGTGCCTGGCCTCTGCAGAGTCAGGAACAGTTAAATTGACGGGAACTTTTGGTATGTATTAAGTCAGGACTAAAATTCAGTATAGTCCTAATCTAAGAAATGCTAGCAACAATTTACTTGCAGCCTTGAAACACCACTGTTTCATCATTTAGACTATTTCTGCTTCTTGGATGCTGTGAAAAAATATAGGACATTTACCTCTGCAAGTTAACATTGTAAATTTTATTTATTTATACAATATTTATTTATTTATTTATTTTTGTATTACACATTTTACATTTTCTGTGTTCTTTCTTGCGGACGCATTTCTATGTTGCAAAGCAAGGGGAGAAAAATCTACTGAGATTATAAATTAAAAAGGTATTTTTAACTGGTTCTGTCACTAAAAGCTAATTTTTGCTCGACCAATGAGTGGTAGCATTCTTTAAAAAGTTTCAGCCAAACCCAGGGTTATGAATAGAAGGGGATACTGAGGAAAAAGCAGTTAATTGATTGGTGTGGGTGATAGTTATGATCACATCCTGTTTCTTTAGACTCTGATTATCACAAAATGACATACTTCAGCTAAATCAGTGAGGTGATCCAAAAGCTATAAGAAACACATGTATATTAGCACATTTACTCTATTTTTACACATTTTTCNTTATCTGTTATTTTTATGTTTTTAAACATTTTGGCATGATTTCCATATTGTGATTCTTGCGTGCCGCACATTCAGACTGTCAGCCTTTGATTCCCCCCAAGGAGATGCAAGAAGAGGTCTCATTTCAGACTTGGAAATTTTTATTTTATTGTTTTTTTGCTAAAGACTAAGGGAAAGTTTAGGAAGGATTTTTAAGATTGATTGACAAAGTGAATTCCTAAGAGTGATATATCAGTGCAGGACTCAATAAACCAGGACACATGCTACTAACAGAGAAGAAATGGTTTTATTTATTATTCACCAATCTCCAGGGTTTCTATGCCAGTCAGAGTTGGCTTACTTCCCATATATATTATTAAATGTTTTACAGTTCAGCATGCACACAAAAGGAGTAAATGATGGGGTACATACAGTTTAAGCTACATATGGAATAAATTAAAATTAGATCATTTAAAGGTTTATCACAGAGTATTGATTACCCAAACCAATAAGGCATGCATAGATTGGGAAATAGTATAGAAAATTACAAACTTCTCCTCAACATTTGACCAACTTTCCTTAGATTCCTTCATTTCCTACGTTTGTTGGTTTTTTTTTTATAAATACAGAATTATTAGTATAACCAAGCTAGGCAGAAGGTACTGTAGGCGTTTGTTAGGAAAATCATTTAAGTGAGGTCAGGGAAGAGCTATAGGTGAACAAACCCCAAGATAGTCAGGATGTGCCTCGGCTCCTTCTGGAAAATCAGAATAATAGAATACAAAACTGAAGGTAGTCATACACATGTACATGTGACCCTGGAATTTCATTTATTTCTCTGCTGAAATTCAGTTTGGAGGTTGTCCTGGGCAATCCCACCCTCCACTCAAATAACCCAATTGCTTTGTCACCTGTAGTTTGTGGGATTCATGGTAGTCCTTGGAGTAATTTGTGGGCAACCTGCTCAGTGCCTGGCCTCTGCAGAGTCAGGAACAGTTAAATTGACGGGAACTTTTGGTATGTATTAAGTCAGGACTAAAATTCAGTATAGTCCTAATCTAAGAAATGCTAGCAACAATTTACTTGCAGCCTTGAAACACCACTGTTTCATCATTTAGACTATTTCTGCTTCTTGGATGCTGTGAAAAAATATAGGACATTTACCTCTGCAAGTTAACATTGTAAATTTTATTTATTTATCTTGAATGACTTCTGAGTGTAACCAAATGATGATACTAAATTACAGAACACAGCTGAAATAATTTCTGGATGCATGAACCCAGGGCTGTTGGTGGTGGGGTAGCTGCACATTCTGAAGATGAAGCCTCATATTTGTCATGCTCTTAAGAGAGCTGTCCTTGTGCTTTCAAGAGTGCAGAAGCAAATTCCATCGTGCATTTCCCTTGCTTTTCTTCCCATGATCCCCGTCCTGCAGCCACTCACAGATTCAACAGGGGGCATGTTAGGAGACCTGTTAATTTCATTGGTATTACCTTTGAATAAAATTATGTTTGTTATTAAATATTTTTTTAGAATCTTTAGGATCTGTAGCCTGTAATTGATTCAAAAAGCTTACTTTTGTATCCTTGTTTTTTGACAATCAAAATAAATATGGAGTTTATGGTGAGGTTAGTAGACCTTGGCATTAATCAGAGTCCCAAGGGGCAGAAAATACACGAAGTACAAGGCTCTTTCATATCCAGATAAGACCCTTTCCATTTCTTTCTCAATTACATTGCCCTTACAAGATAGGCCCTTAAAATGTCCTCTTTTTAATTTCCTTCTCTGAGTCTTTTAATTAAATGAGACAATCCTGTGCATTAGGCTAGAAAGAAGTTGTGAATACCTGAAGCCTTGCAGCAGCAAGGAGGTAAACATGACAAATCTTGACATTAGCATTGAAGAAATTCTTAATCTGTGTGAAATATGTCCATGAATAAGATTATTAAGAAACAATACTTATGTAACCATGAGTGGAGGTAGTATTATTGTAATTTAAACAATATATTTACAGGTTAATCCATTCTGGTATGTTTTCTGGTAACAGTGAAGTGCAGCACCATGTCTTTTCAATTTGCTTGGATCCATCCTCTTGATATCTGCTCCTTTAGCAACTTTGTGGAAATGTCTGTTCACTGAGACAAGATTTCATGTAGGTTATTGATTTTGATTTGTATATTTGTATATACATTTAAAGTGTTTTTCTCTAGATCTCAGAGATTTGGAATGGAATCCTGTAGCTTATCCAAACAAGAATTTCATATGCAGAAGTGAAACATGAGATTCCATCTAAGCTCCTATAACTTCTTAGCTTCTTGGCTGCAAGCACACATCCCGTTTGATAAGGGTACAACTGGAATGTGACAATGACGCAACCTGAATTAGAAATCCGAAGCAAAACAAATGTCTGAAGCAATTAATGAAGGTTTGTCTTAAACAGAGCTTTCCAAGGAGTGGTACTTCTCTGCCGCCACCTTTCCTTGCTAACCCAACAACAGATGAGTATCCAGTCATATCGTCATCTCATTCAAGAAATGAACCCTCTTGCAGTCAAGTGGATTAATATAATCACTGGCATCATCAGATTACTTAATTCACTAATATCAACTTGCTGTTGCTGAAGCTGAGTGCTGACTCTAATTTCTGCTCCTAAATATTCTGGCGAATATTTTAAGGTGAAAACGGTGTATTTTTATTTTATGTTCTATTTTGCATATCCCAATTGCTACAAGTGCTGAAACTTAGAGTAGTCTCATAGTTTCTCATGAATAGAAATAGGGCATTGCTTAGATTTGGCAAGTTGGCTCAAAAATACTGTGTATCCAGGGCACAGAATCATTATTTTTTGATAATGAGGGAAGAGAGAAAGTTGTATTCAGTGCTTCTTTATGATCCCCACTGCCGAGGGTGCAGTATCTGTGGTCTGGCCATGCCCCAGGTCCTGCTTTGGTCGGCAGCACAGTGCACTACAACACCACTTTGCCATGCTCATATCATGGCAGGGGATGTGTTTTACACCTGGTCTTTGCCCAGGTGACCCAGATCAGGTCAAGATCAGACCCAGACTCAGATCAAGAGAGGTTTACACATCTGCCTCATTGACTGTGTGTGCTCGTTTGAGGGTTTCTCTAAAGCATCCTGGTAAAGCACAGCTGACTTCACAACACGTGTGGGTGAGCTGCTCCAACCATTGTCCTCCAAACTAGGAGAAAAACCCTGAACAGTGGGAAGAAAAGGCAAGCAACATTTACTGTGACATTGCAGCGATTTTATAGCCTTCTTTAGTCTGCTAGAGAGGAAGAAAATGAGTATAGCGCACTTTAATGTCCATAATTATGTGTCCTACGGAGGCTTTGTGTTATGCAAGCTGCAAAGGTGGGAAGAAACTTTGCATAACTTGATGCACTCCATACAGAACTAATCAATTCACTCAGATGTATAAAGAAGAAGCTACAAAGACACCATAAATAAGCAATCACAAAGGAAATGATGTATTGATTTTAATCAAAGGAATTTTATTCTACAATATAAAAATGCAGTTTGGTATCTGTTCAGTGAATATTGTCTTTTACCAAAAAATTCTTTGTGATTATTATAGCCATTTATCTCATCAATGATTCTTACCTAAGCCTGCTTGCATCCTTCAGGCAACTTGAAAAGAAATTTAAAAAAAAAAAATTAAAAATTCCCAGAAAAGCATTTGTCTTGTAACATAAAAGGGTGTAAGCTCTTAAATATGTTAAAAAGTTTCAAGGCCCTTTCATTCCTAGTTACGAAGAACAAAAGAATAGACAGTGCCACACCAAGGGGAAAGGAGGAGTGAAGACCAGTGACACAAAAACAGAGTTTGTTTGCAGACTTGAGCTGAAAAACTGATTATGAAACCCTAACAATGCATAAAGAGACCAGCATGACCTAGAAATAGGCATCACAGAGCTATGAAACTTAGGTGCTGCTCAGACTGTAAGACACAATACGGCTGGGAGACCCATATGTAGCATGTGTAGAGGAGCACAAGATACACCCAGGAGCTTCCCTCTGCTTTGAACAGAGCTTGATCATGTGGCAGAGGGACTAATAGTGCTAAAATAATGACATTTATCTTTGAAGAATTTTCTTTTTTTCAGTGTAGCTTTTAACTCAGCACTATGGACCATATTGCTGTAAAGATAAGGGACTTAATTCCCTCTCGGACCTTGTTATTGTTTAAGATAGAGGTATTCGTAATCAAACTCTCATAATCAAGGAAATAAAGGTATTGCTCACTGCACACCCTTCTGGAGTCCTCATGAACAAAAGGGTCTTAGGATGAGATCAGGAGAACACAGGGCAAATGTGGTGCATTTACGGTGCTCTGTGTGGTGGGGATGACACCCTTATTCTTTACTGAGCTGGCACTTATGTGAGTCTTGTTCATCAACCCCCCGGTGATGGCTCCCTAACTTTAATGTAGTTCTCAACGGAACAAAGACAAATACACTTGTGAAACAGGCAGCTGTCTTCTCCTGCTCTGAGTGGACCTGAAACTTAAAGATATTGTAGAAACAATAAGATGTCTTCTCATTACAGCAGTAGTTTAAGAGAAGTCTGAATGCATTTTTTGCTGCCTTCCTCCCTCCCTGCTCAATTCTTTGTCTTTATTTCATTGGCCACTTACTGACGCTTTTTTTTTTTTTTTTTTCGTCCTAATCCTGATTTTTCTACATGTAGTTTCTCATCTGGCTCCCATTCTTACACCACTCAGTCGTTACTTGTGTGGCAAACAAGCGAAAAAACTTGGCTGTTGTTGCTGGGGTTAATGTGGAAAAATAAATCTCACGTAATGCCATTGTGGATTTACTTCTCATTCTTAATGGCACCAGCAGATGTTTGAGGAATCCTAGACTTCCTGAGCGCCTCCATCAGCACAGCTGGCACCTCTTGGTGAGGTCCTGGTGGTGGGGGATGTGTGTGCTGTATCCTTGCACTTTGATTTACGGACACTTCTGCCTCTGCGTGCGGATTGTTCTCACCCTTCTCACTCAGCCCTCGCCACATCCCACCGTATCAGGTTCTGACGCTTCTGCCATTTCTTCTTCTGCCCTTTCATGCCAGCACCTTGAGAGGGTTTTGGTTTCAGTCAAGCTCTCAGCACCTCTCTCTGCTGGGAAGGTTTACTCAAATATCAGGTATTTCTGACATATTCAGCATTTTCGCTGTGTGTGACAAAGCTCTTGGGATGCAACTTCCATAATGAACAGTACTGTGTGGATTACCAGCTCTCTCATCGGTCACGGTGGGAACCACCTCTCTTGATACTGGCAACCCAAACCACATCCTCAGCCGTGATAATTCTGAATATAAAATTAATATTAGGAAAACCTGCATCATGCTACAGTCAACTTGTACAGCCAGTGCACATCACCAGGTGAATCAAGGGGCAGGAGGAACAAACATGCCATGAACTAGCACTCAGCTGCCCAGCACAAATTCACCGTGGTTTCTGCTGGGACATGGAGACAAGTCCATAGATCTTTGAGATATTTTGGTTTCCATGAAAAGTCCTTTCTTTCATGATACTCAAGATAGAAATCCTCTTAGTACTCTACTCTTTCTTCACAAGGAAACCACTCTACTAATACCTGCTTTAGATGCTGACTGCTTTAGATGCTGGTAGGTTGTTTGTGTTTGGGGATTTTTTTTGGAGTAGCCCTTAGTGACACTAAATTTAACAACTAACAACAGAATGTGCCTCACACTTGATAGTTCAGGCTATGGTGACAGCTCTTAGCAATTTGGAAAATCCCACAGGACCCAGAGTGGCACTGGCTGCTGTCTCCTTTGCATTTAGTTTTCTGCTTTTGTCAATTTGTTCTGTGGTTGCAAAAGTAAATCAAGAGATCCAGATTTAACCAAAATAAAGTAGTCATACCTCCCTCCTGTTCATTAAAGTAACCTCCCCAGTAATAAGCCTGTTAACTGATGATAATTTATTTAAAAAAAAAAAAAAAAAGTGTGCAGAAGTCTAAACTGAGCAGGAAAGGAAGGATGATACAGATATTTAGCATTGCTTGGAAGAAATGACTATTGTAACACAGTCACTCAGGGTTATTTTTCCTCTTCTTTTAACTTACAGTGCTCAAGGCACCCTCCAAGGGCCTTGAGAGAGTGTTGTGATGCTCTTCTCACACATGCTCTTCAACAGCCCTTTTACTACAATCAATCATTGAAAAATATTTTTTTGTGATTCAGTCTAATGCTTGGAGGGAGCTGCAGAAATAGAAAAGGCTATTGGCACTTGAAAATATTAAATGGAGTTCCCATGTGGGAAAGCTCAAAATGTAATAGGTATGGATAGGGTTGTTGGGGTTTTTTTTTGTATTTCTCCACATACAAAAGCAGAGAAAACATGATGTAAGAATGCTGCCAGAAAGTTTTCCCTTTCTTTACATTTTTATGTTATGCGCTGTCACCAGGATTTGTAAATAGTTCAAGGTAAAACCTGTTATAGGTTAAAACCCAAAACTTGTGCATCTTTATCTCTCCTGTACGCTGCCCATAACTGGCCAGGGTGAGGTGTGCACTGGAAGTCTAGAAAAGAAATATGGGATAATTTTTTTGAAGCTTTGATTGAGGTGAAGAGATTTTTTTCCTTGCCTAAAAACCAGGTCATTTACCAAAAGCATGGCAAAGCCCTTCCGACTGAATATTATCCTAATAATCTACAGACAGAATTTATCATCTGCAAAGTTGAATTTGAAGCTTTACATGGAAAATTAAATATATGTTTCTGTGGAGATTTAATGTGTTGACTTCACTCTCAGTCTTTACAGGTTTTCCCTTGGTGTTTGGGTAGTTATCTGAAATATGGCATCGCCTGTTGCTTCTTCCTGCAAGACATCACGCATCCTTTAGGGGATGCTGAGAAAAGCATTCCTTTCCTCTCTCACAGGTAGAGAAGAGAGGTGTTTTAACCCGGGCACGGGCTGTTTGAGTCCTTGTGTGCTCCCCTTTCTCTTTCTCCCCTTGCTACTGCCATTACCCTTTAAATACAGCGATAACGCAGGCTGCAGGAGGTTCCAGCTTGAACTAATCTGTCTCTGATGCTGCTAGCTAGGGACACGAGGGAAGCTGAAGCTGGTGGGGGGAGTCAAACACAAAGTGTTGGTTCATCTCCAGGAAGTGGGAGACTGTACAGGAGGATATCTAGGACTAGAACACCCTGGGCTGGATGCCTGGGGTGACAGCTTCCAAGCAGAGGGAGCTGCCAAATGTAGGAGGTGAGGATGTTATGTGCATAATCTCTTCTCTTCCTTAGCAGCTATGCACTTTCCTGCCCTAAAGCTGGAAGAATTGGTTTTCCTTTCTGCTTCAAGCAGACCTTTTCGAGTAGATAAATCTACTAGAACTTAAAAAAAAAAAAAGAAAAAAGAAAAAAAAAAAAGACAGAGAAAGGAAACAAGGAAAAAAAAAGCAACCAACAAACACATGCAAATGGACTAAGTTAGAATTGCATATCCCATCTGCTTCGTTCATTTTTAGAATAAGGTTTTCATACCTTGTTCTTCTCTTTTTTCATTAGTTGAAATAGCACTGCATTGTTGGCCACCTCAGTACCAGAGACAAACTAAATAACTATCCTGAGCATATGGAAAGTAAAATTTAAGGAAACAAACCTGGTACTGCCAGAAATATCCTTTGTCTGTCTAAGGAACAGAAGAACTCCTAACCTGCTTTTTGCAGTATAGGGAAGGTTTTAAAACTGAGGGGCCATTATCCTGTAACCTTGCGTCACAACATGTCTAGGAGCCCTGTGACCACGAGTGGACACGGTAGCACTGTTGGGATCTAATATGGCTCAGTTCTCTGCCACAGCAGTGGAAGACCCTGAGGGAACAGCTGTGGGAAACAATTAGCAATTATTTAACCAGAGGATGAAGACACTTATTGGAAATGACCTGGGAGTCCCAAGCTGATGGGGGTTAAATATGAGCTCATGGTGTGCTCGTGCTGGGAAATCAGCCCATCGTGAGCTGGATGAGGGGGAGAGTGGGGGCTTGCTGTCCCACCCCTGCACAGGGTGGTGAGGCCACCCCAGATGGGGCACAGAGAAATGGGAGAGCCAGCAGTGGCAGATTGAGCAGTTGTCACAAATTATGGCTGGAGACGCTCAGACTGGACATAAGGAAAAAAAAAAATCCTGAGAGTATAGTGCAATACCAGAATAGGGTCCTTATGGGACCGTGGAGTCTCTATTCTTGGGAATTTTCATGGCTTGGCTGCACAAACCCACAGGTGACCTGATCTAGCATGGCGATAGTTCTGCTTTGTGTGGGAGATTGGAGAAGACTGTTTTCGGTGTTCCCTTCTGAATAATAATATTTCTGAGGTTTTATGATGATGTCTGGAAGGTTTGAGATGGGTGTTTGTTATACAAAGAAAATATGTCTCTGGTTAATGCACTTGTATAGTTATCTTCTACATCCTTACAGTAACATTTGATTGTGAGTTTCTTCTTTTTTTGTCCTAAAACATGGTTGAAGAAGGGGTCAGGAACAACCAGTTATTAATTTATTCAAAAAATTATTGTTTGAACCACTGGGCTTCAATTTTGTTAATCAGTACTCTGGAAATAGGACAAATTTACCATCTTTCAGATTGTGTTGGCCACTGCTAGATGAACAGTTTAAATTTTTGCAGACTTCAATCATGTTTTACTATCTGTTAACATTTTAACAAAATGCCTATGTATTGTTTTGGATAAAACAGTTTTTTTCCTGACATCTCTTAAGAAATATAGTTGTCACTGGAAAAGATCAGTTCTTAATATTTTTATTAAGGAGGTAAATTGCATCCTTATTGAGTAAAATCTGGTGAAGGGAGTAAAAAGAGGAACAAAAGACATTAATTGTGGGAATGGTTGTCCTGCGTACTCCAGACAAGTCTAGTGGATCAAGTCAAGGCATCTTTTAGCTAAATAAAATATACACCACTGAATACGAGGGGGTTGAATTCTTTGTATGATCTAGGTATACCCTGGGAAGAGAAAAAGCAGATTACAGATCGGGATTTAGATTACAAATTTAAGCACCAAACATCAAACAGTTTAGTGATTTTTTTTTTTTTAATAGAAAGGCAATCAACTCTCTTAATGAACTTATCAGTAATCAAAATATGTCTTTGGTGTTTTGAGCAAGTGTACATATACTTTCTAGAGCGCATTTTTCAAGCGAGGGCTTGGGATGTCTGATTACTACAAATTATCCATATGTATGTAGGATTTGTGTCAGTACTTCTCATGCCACTGGAGAATGGATTTCCACTGAGGTTTCCCCCGTGGAAATCATAAGTCTGAACATGAGTATTATTTTTATTTTGAGATAAAATTAACTTTGTACTTATAGGATAGCTTCAAAACTATGGTGTGCTCAAACATCACTAGCAGACCTGAGAAACACCCCATTGTTCTTGTAATTGGGACAGCCAGAGCCAATTAATACAGCAGGCTGACTCAACTAATCAAAGAAAACCGTTTTGGCTTGGGGAGTATAAAGGTCCTTATGCAAATATTGATTTACATATCTGTATCTATATCTTACATACATGCAGAGATTTTCGCTGAGTATCTCTATTAATAATAACAACATTTCTGTGAGGAAAAAATAAATTAATTGGTGGGATTTGGAGACCCTGCATCTATCTTGACAGCCTAACATGGTTGTAGTGCTTTGAACTGCTTAAGTGTGCACTTTCCTTCTGCTTGTTCATCAGGACCCTTTGAAGCTGCCGTTAAACCAGAATCTTGTTCATAGGCCAGTTTATGGCTTTGCATAAATACAAATGGTTTCCTTAAAACACACATGTTGGAATTCATGTTGCTGGTGAGGTGATGAACTTTTCAAAAATACTCAGTCCTTTCAAAAGTGTCCCTGGTACCACTGAGCTCCCAGTAGGTTGGTGGTGCAACTTCTCTGTGCTGTCACACATTCAAAGCTGGGTAACGTGGAATTCATTAAAGTATTTTTTTTCTTTTCTCCTTAAGAAATATTGTAAATTAAGGCATTTGATTTGTTTTCTACATAAAACGTCGTATTAATTCAAACCTCAGAAATTTATATGAGATGACACTTTGGAAAAAAAATCTGTAATAAACTGCTCTCTTTCCCCTGTGCAACTGAATGAAGTAGAGTGAAAGGAAGCACAATCTCTTAAACTTTTTCATACATGAAGAGCAACCTGTACCTGATGCTGTTAAGCTTGAGGACAGAAAAGCTGAATCTGTGATTATCTCTTAGGTTTTCTGGTTTTAGGTCAGGTAAACCAAGGAGAACAGTGTTGGGGAATATCTTTTCTTTGTTGACTGTGGTAAACCCAGCTGAGCAACTGTCATGGATATCAGTGGGAATGATCGCTTTAATTCCCTCTGTATCTCAAGGAGACCAGTTGTCTTCTGATAGCTTGTTATTGTCACATCTCCAGTGGCCAAAAGGTAAATGAAATTTTCCTTGTTCAGACATCCATAGTAACCAAGATTCTGAGAAATTCACTAGATTTCTTGCTGGAAGGGGGATTCACACTGGAAAAGTACCAAGAGAATGCAATAGGAAAGCAAATTTCGTAAAGTGGCAATGATTTGATATTTTTTCTACCTTTCTTTCTCTGATTTCAAGTCTATTTTACTTGCAGTTAAAAATCTTTGTCTTCTGGGTACAATGAAACAATGACGTATTTTCCATTGGAAAAATGACAATATTGTGAAATCATTATCAATGTCTTAATAGAGTCGAAGGTAACAAATCAACCTCTTGAGGCCAAAGTTGATTCTCTAGATCAGAATTTGTATCTATTCCATAGCGCATTGGAGGTGAAGCTTGTCTTGCCTTTGTATATTCCTTGCCTTCTTGGTAAATAAATGGAAGCTATTGCATTGAAAGATTCACACTTTAGGGCCTTTTAAAACGGGCATTTTGGGTTTGCTCAACTTCAGTAAAAACCTTGCTATTTCCCCTTACTTCTCTGAGCACAGAACTGTGGTGCATGCCTTTCCAAAAAAGCAAGATGCCGTGTCTGTTCTCCTCTGTCCGATTTTTCTCTGTGAATCCTGCTAACGGCACTGCTCGAGCTTCTGCTTAATTGTTCTTTTTAGACAAGCACATTTACTGTATCCGAGTGCATTACTAACAAGCCACAGGTCTGCACCAGATGGGCAGGTGAAAAAGTGATTATGAGGTGTGTGGTGATGGTTCTGTATCCATAATACATTCCTCCCAAGGTTTACTGGCGCATCTGTTATGTATGTTGTTTTTCTTTTTTGCTAGTACCCTTAGATATATTTAAGCAGGTGATTCTCTACAACTAAAAGACTATAAAAGAGAAAAAAAGTGAACAAGGGGTCTTTAAGGTGGCACTACCGAGACAGCGAGACAGGCATATTGCTGCTATAATGCCCCTCAGCAGCTCCTGTAAGATTCGGATGAATATAACAGTGCAATCATTTTCATTAGCAGGTTTTGGATTGATACTTGCTTGCATATTAATGCTGATTACCGAGTCCTGAATTTATCAGGGTGTAGCTGAGTGAGCTGGTGCCATATCGAGGAAGGAGCGAGGTGGGAAGCACGACCTTGCCTTGTCTCTACTCTGCAAAAAGGCTTGGAGCGCTGGCAAGCCCCAACCCGATCCAGGTGTTTGAATTCCCCACATATTCATCTGTGCCTAAACTTTCAAATGGCATGTGTCTGGAGAGGGCATTTTAATGCAATGCTTCACTTCTCAAAGCAGGTGTGGCTCAAGTTTTTAAAGAGGAAAAAATATGTATTGATTTTTAAGTTGTTTTTAATTAAGTTGTAGCTGATAAGCAGCTTCATATAAACTGTTTTTTCTATTTTCCTCCATCAGTTATTCATTTGTTTTTATAAAACAACTCTGCAGAAGCTTTAGTGGTGCCTTTGTTTAGTACCAATTACAAAAAGGGTTTCATGCAATTGAGATGTTTTCATTTAAAAACATGGAAATTACACATGCAAATTCCTTGCTGAAAATGGGGAAAAGCAGTAAGGTATCCTTGGTTAACTTTTTAGTTATTTAAAAGTAGCTTGTTGGAGATTGAATATTTCTATGTTTCACTAGAGCTTTTAAATATAAAAGAGATATGAGACTATATCTGACACCATCAGGCATATTATATTAAAATTTATGAACAACTTCATCAAAAACCACTTTCCTTCTCCTGCATAGAGACAGATTTGTTCTGACATAAACGTTACATGGCTGGTTGCAGCCTCAGATTAATGCGAAGACCCTGGCGATTCCTTTTAGACGTTATTTTATGAAATAATACCTGTCAGCTGCTGCCTGATCCCAGAAAAGGGGGCAGGTTTTCCAGGTCATCCTGCCATCTGTCAGCTAAAGCTCATCTGTCCCTCCACATTACCACCTGATCTGTGCTAACAGGCCTCACAGGGAGCCCCGCTTCATTGGCCCAGTGGGAGCCCAGCAAAGAGACTGCGCGAGGACATCACCTGTGATTCCCAGATTTAATTACCACTGAAGTGATGAAGATGTGCACACAGATTGAAATGCTTTTGAATAAATGCATGGCTCTGATAGGAGCGTTTTGCCCTTTTTTGGTCTCTCTATCTTCCCTTCTTTTCCTTTTTCCCTGTCTTTTCCCCCTTTCTTTCCTCCTTTTTTTTTTTCATTTTGTAATTCTCTCCTTCAGCACCCCTTTTTCCTTTCCTTTCCTTTCCTTTCCTTTCCTCTCCTTTCCTTTCCTTTCCTTTCCTTTCCTTTCCTTTCCTTTCCTTTCCTTTCCTTTCCTTTCCTTTCCTTTCCTTTCCTTTCCTTTCCTTTCCTTTCCTCCCAGTTCACATTTCCAAGTCCAACCAAACCTTTGCCCATGCTTCCCAGCAGGCATTACACAAAATACATATTCACACACAAATAATTTTATATAGAACTTGAATGGCAGTGTTTAATAACCAAATTAAATACAAATATTGCTAGAATTTCCACAAATGAACTCTCAGAAAAAGAAAAAAAAAAAATTCTTCTGTTTTGTGCACGGCCTTTCACCACAAACACAATTATTTGCTGGAAAAAAAAAATTATTTGCTTATTGTCAGACTCCAAAGCTCTATCGATTGGTGCTAGGCAGGAAAATCGGGTTGCGTTGTGTTTCCAGCTTGTTACCTCTGTTCCAGAGCTGGCAGGTACCTGGGGCCCCCCTGCCCTGGGATGAGGGTGAGGTTTGCAGTGGGGCTGGGGGAAGGAGGGCACCGGGACCGCCCGGACCCGGCGCTGACCGCGGGCTCTCGCTGCCCCCCGCAATTGATAACGCCGCACAAAAGTTATTACAGGTCTGGGCCTTTTTGGCTTCAAAGCTGCTTAGGCGGTATGTGGCATTAATTCCCTCCTGTACAAAAATGTAGCTGATAATCGCCAGGCTGAGGGGAGGATTTAGGACTAGAACAGCAGATTTCCTCACAGATTACAGCCTAAAACCTGGTTTCTTGGGATAAACCGGGATAATTAACTGTAGTGAAATATGTTACCTTTGTTGGGTCATACCCGGGTGATTCGTGGGTAAGGTATGAGCGCCTGTGTCCTTGTGCCATCCCACTGAGGGGGTGCCATCCTTTATGGATGCATCATTTTATCCCTGGTGGTGAGGACTTGTCAGGGATAATTTAGGCAGCTGAGGCCTGTGAGGCACCACGAGCTTTATTTATGTCCTCACGGTGTTTGGGTCAATTCCTTTAATTCCGAGCTCGCCCCTCCACCAGCACGTGCTGATGGAGACTGCTCTGAGCATCCCTGCCCTAGGGAGTGGCTGCTCACTCCTGTAGCACCCAGGTCTCTGAGATGAAGGAATTTGTAACATGCTGATAGTATTCCTGATAGGAATTTGCTTGAATTTCATGAAAGGAGGTGCCAAGGTGTGAGACATTCCGGCTTTCCTTGGTGACTTGGCCATGCCACCACATGGCAAAGTCACCCACGTAGGTGGGTAATATCTGTACTCGGGCTTGTATATGTTTTCAAATCACTGATAAGAAACAAAAAAAAATGCTTTCAGCCTGAAATTTGGATTTACAGTCTTAAGTGACAGTTCCTTTCCCTGTTCCCGAAATGTGCCCTGTATCTGCAACTTTTTGTAGCTGTAGTCCGGGAGGTTGCCTGTGATTCTCCAAAGGATGGTGTAGACATTTATGAGGCTGCCATTTTTGTTCTAATCCTAAAGTAAAGTTCACATATCACCCCAGTGAATGCACTGCCCAGATCTCCAGATGTCCTTGTGTCAAGCAGACACAACATCCAACTCATGTATTATTTTTTTTACAGTGATTATTTTATGTTTTAATGATCTCTATTGAAAACCAGTGGTTTACTATTCATTTTAAATTTACTTACTTTAAAAACACACTTGAAAATAGTTTATTGCGATACAACTAAATGAGCGCAGAAAAATTTAGGAGCACAGAAATTGCAGTATGCTTTTAATCTGGAAATTTCAAATAAAAGGTTTTATCAGTGGCCAGTATAAGCACAGAGGAGCTGATTTTAGGTGGATAAAGCCCAGTATAAAAGCAGTGTGTGCAAAGGTCTCATTTGTTCACCTCTCAAGACTGCTGTACTTCATTTTCTGTTAGTACAAACCAAATAACAGAATATTAAGAGTCATTTGAGGTCATAATTAAAGTTCTTTGACATCTGCCTTTTTTCCATTAGTCACGACTACCAGATGTCCATGTCATGGGAATTGAAAATTATTAGTCTAATCATGTTTTTAATAAAAAGTAACAGAAACTTGTATAATTTAAAGTCGCTGGGCATAGGCTTGCCAGGCTAAAAGAGCTTTCAGCATTGCTTCCCTTTATTTTTCTATCTGTCTGATGCTTTTATGTTATTGTTTGCTTTATTGGTGCATGCTCTGCTGTTCCATCCTGTGCGTTGCTCGGCCAGTTCGACCCCATTGACATTGAATGACCCGAGTTTTGTGCTCATTTTTATTAAACTGATACCTGTATTTCAGTCCCCTGTGACTGCACTGCTGTTCTGTTACCTGTATATTGATCAGTTCTATTTTATAGAGCAACTATAGTAAGAGCACTCTTGGTTTAGATTGTCTTTATTTCTGCTCTCGTGCTGGTGTGTTCTTGCTGTATTGATTTGACTTTTTATGCATTGCTTTCCTCCTACCACATTAGCACCCATTCACCAGCTTAATGATCATGACACTACAGAGTACAGTATATTGGCTTGTTAAACCATTTCCATCATATTAATTTCTACTTATATGTGGTACTGACCTATTTTTACTGTGCCACTTCCAAAATTGTCTTTGTTTACCCAGTTCTGGCTGTCCTCCGTTGCTATAAGCATCCCTAGTTTTCTGTAGCTCTATTTTTAATAGCTTTTTTGTTTTGTTTTGTTTCCCCTTCTCTCATGTGCCTCAGATTCCTTTTTCAACCTTTTTTTTTTTCCCAGCACTTTTACTATGCTTTAAAACTAATGAAGACACTTAGTGTTACGAGCCAGTCTATTTAAATACACAAGTTTAATTTTTCATATTTTTCTTTGTCCTTATAGCTGGAATTACTGGTATCTTGAGCTAAGACCCTTTTTTAACTTTTATTCTTAAGACTTTTCTAATTCCTCCTTTGTCTCCACGAGGCTGTACATTGTCATCTGTGTTGTGCATTGCATTATGTCATTAGAGCGTGTCACTGTGTGTTTGGTCCTGGGGACAGTGGAGACAGGTATGGGGAGCTCTGAAGTGCATCTGCCCTTCAGCCGTGGGAAGACAAGGGGGGAAAAGGGAAGTTTTCAAGGGGAGATGGAGCCGGGGAAAATCTTGGATTACCTCTCTACTCTCAGGCACAGAAAGTGACTGCAGGAGGACCGAGGATGCTGCACAGTGCCTGGTACCACATTTTGTGCTGAACATTTGGTGGCAGCAGGAACTAAATTGCTTGTAACTTTCTTTGGAAACAGTGTCCTCAGTGCTGCTGACTGGGATATGAAGAGGGGATTTTATGGACAGTTTGAGATGTGCTCCACACTTTCATTGTCATTAATATGCTGGGGATTTTTTCCCCTGTTTTTGCTTCTCCCTCAGCCTTTCCTGTTTGTCAGTCAGAAATCACAGCCATGCTTAAATGGTGAAAAGCAAGACTTTAATCAGTATAGAGAGCTTGTATTTATTTGGAGATTGGACTTTCCTCATGTATCTCCAAGGAAATTCTTTGCCTGTGCTGGGCCACAAGTGCGTTCTGACTCACGGCTGTTTTTATTTGACTCTTTTTATGGCCTGACAGGTTCACTTCACTGGGAGGCAATACACTATAATCCTGGTATTATAATGTCTTGCTTTTCCAAGCCAAGTTAGAGGCACAGCTGAGTAGGACAAAACCTAGTCTGTGATTTTAGGGATAGCCTGCCTGACAGTGTGGAAATTCAGGATGTGCTCAAGCTACTCAGTTTCTACTTCATGATGTGGAAAGGAAATATGGGTTGCTGAATTTTTAATTTTTTTTTTTCCTAATTCACAAAAATGCAAAATAGTAAATCTAATAAGTAAGGTTTTAAGTGTACTTTGGCCATGAAACGAACTTTTCTGAAATATGAAATGAAAAGTGACATCACAGTCATCACTATCCTGTTTTAAATTTAAACTACCCTGCCTTGCATAATCAATTACTTACAGAAAATTGTAAAGCCCTTAAAATTCTGAAATGGTTTCTGGCATTTAATTATATAAGATTTTTGACCTGGCTAGGAAGATAATGTTAACACAGCTTTAATACTAAACAAGATTGAACATGTGTGTGCTTGACTTTTATTAAACTCCTACTGAAGAAACAGATTAATTGGAGGCTGATTCATTGGTGAACAGGCGTTAAAGACAGAAGGACCTTCTCACATTTTGTTCTGTTACCCAGGCTTATGCCATCTCAGGTTGGCAAGGAGATCCCAACTGTAGTGTTTTGAAATGTAACTGAAAGAAATTTTAGAATAACAGGTGCAAAAAAAAAAAAAAAAGAAAAAAAAAGAAAGAGAAAAAGAAAAACCAAAAAATCCCCCACCAACCCCTCTACACACAAGAAAAAAAAAATAAAAGGAAAGAAAAGTGAGTCATTTTCAAAATGCTGCTCTGATTCCTTTCTATTCTCTTGTGCCAAATGACCACCTGACACCTCTCTGACACAGGTATTGCCCAGATAGGTTTTCATTAGTGATGTTAAAAGTGTAAATGGGATCATGGGAGCCAGCAGCTGTCGTGATGATTTCCTACATGATTATTACTTCTCCCCCGCCTTAGAACAATTTTTAAGAAGATGTGTACAAGCTGTGATTAAACCACTTCAGCTTAAGCTCAAAGTAAATTGAAAAAGTCCTTCTTAAAGCTCTCATTTAACAGTGCTTTACATCCATCTGTAAAATCAGAGCTTTGCTTGCGAGCACCCTCAGAATAGCCCACTTTCCACAAGGTAGCAGAGGTTAAAAATAAAATAGCAAGAAATCCGTGGCAAAGCACATGTGAGATTAACGGGGTGAAAGTACTGGAGTGGAGAGCTGTTTTCTTCTGTCTGAGCTCCTCGTTCTGTCGCACAACCCCCAGTCTGGAAATCTTAACACTGACACTTTTGTACAGATCGGTTTGTTAGCGATTTCAGATTTTAATTCAGCACCCTCGCTTGATTATTACTGACATTTCATTTCTGTAATACCAGGAGAGCGAGAGAGAGAGGACGTGTATAAACAGATTTTTGCATGAGCTAGGTGGTGCGCAATTCTGATATCGGCTCCCGAAACTCGAGAGAAAAGCGTTTGCTTTCAAGGTGTATTTCTGGGATTAAAAAAAAGGGGAGATTGTGATCTGGGAGGTTCAGCTGTGCTCTTTGGTGGCTCCAGGTGGAATGCTGCCGATTTCTGGGTGTTTGTAGGAAGCGGGAGACTCTCCTGGCTTTATTTGGTTCTTGTGTGAAAGTGGGAGAAATGAAAGTATTTTGACAATTACCCATTGAGCTTTTCACTTCATTCAAATCCGCAGCGCAGCGCTGGAGTTGGTGAGTGGGTGTGCAAGGGAGAAGCAGAAAAACAAAAACACGTACTATAAAAGCAGGCTGAAAGCCTGCACAGTTCCCTGCAAATTCAGATCTCTGCACTTAGTGAAGTCCTACATTTTAAAACCATCTATTCCTCTGTCTTCATTACTCCTGAACATTAAAGATACTGGTAAAAATCTGATGTAAATCACTTAGATTTAAATGCATTATACAGCCTAATTTATGAAATGGCTTGGTGTGCTATGTTTTATGAATGTTTCTTTTCCCCTTACAATCCAAAATTGTGGAAACTAAATACCGGAATGAAATTGTGAGCTCAGTTACAATCTCTTACAGGTTTATATGTACACTTATGCTCATTGATGTGCAGCAATAGCAAAAAATATTTGGGGTAATTTTTATTACAGCTTTTTCCAGGATTAAGGGAGAAATATCCTTTTTTATGTTTAGTTATTAGTTTATTATATCTGGCATTCTACAGGTAAAAATATCAAAACCTAAATGAAAAGCTTAAAAAAACACTGAAAGGAATGTACTTAAAACAAGGTTCTTATCTAGTGTTGTATCTCAGCATATTTTCTGGCTTTCTAAATATAATTTATGAACTGATTTTTCAGCTGTACATATAAAGTCCCTGAGCTGTATTACGAAAATTTAATATAACAATACAACACATGTACAGGCAGTTAAAAAAAGGTATCTCCATGGCTATATATCATAATAAACTTTTTTAATATTTGCACTGCAACAGCTGATTTCTGATTTGTTTTTTTTTCCTAGTGCAGTAGAACTAAAGCACAATAGCTAAAAGGTGAACTTTTTTGTATTTCAACATTCCCAGCCTGGTAAAACTGTTCTGCTTGCTACATGATATTATAAATATCAAGATTAGTTTCTTCTAAAATTACCAGTGCCAGCTGCATTCAGTTTCCCATGTTCTATAGTATTTTGTTACTAATGTTCTCAGTTTAGAGCAAGGGGTTTAAAAATCAAATTACTCACAAAAATTTCCAATATTAAAAATCTGTTTATATGTTTCCCATGTATTTAAAATATTGTACATAAATCCATTTGCCTTGCTGAGTCAAATACTCCCACTAATATCACTGTTCTCCCTGCCTTTTAGCCCAATATGCTCCTATATCAACAATAACCATTTTAATTTCTTCCCTGATGCCCAGTACCTACAATTTGGATAACTGACAAGCATTAAATTATCTGTAGCAGGTCTGTGTGTGCTTATAGATTTTTCAGACATGGAGACATAAATATACACCTATAGCCTGCTTTAAAAAAAATAATCTTCTGCACTATATTTTGAATGCAGTGGTCCAGCATATATATTATGCACATTTTTTAAGATTTTACTTGAATCATAAGCTGTATTAGTACTGCAGCAAAAAGCAGCAATTTCTGCCGTCCTGAAGACTATACACAATCTTGCTTTTGAACCTGTGTGTATTTAAGTTCTTCAGCTGACATCATTTCAGTCTGGGAATCTGACATACGGCCACTAAACCAGGATTAATTGAGCACTTCTGTGCAGTACAAAACATTCTTTATATATTGACAAATATTTCTAAAAAATGGATTGGTATTTTTGCTGTTAATTGTTTCATTACTGACCTTTACCTCTGTAGACATATGCAGTTTTCGTTTTTTTGGGAGAGACTTTCAAAATATTTTTTTTTTAAGTGTCCAATGCTCAGTGCTAGCAGTGACATTTTTACAGTCTATTCAGAAGCATATATTTCACTCTTTTGTATCTCATTTCTTTCTATTTATTTAAAACAACTTAGCATGGAAAATCTTGCAGATTTAAGTGACAGTGATGATGTACAATATGCATAAAATGAGCCTGTCCCTACCCATGGTGTGTATTGCTAGGGACTCCATTGCAATATTTACAGTTAAACTAAACTTTTTCAAATGAAGCAAAATTGCATTTGTTTTGCAGATTTGCTCATCATTAAATGTGAAACATTTCACATTTGTCTTTTTGAGTAATTGGCTTTTTAAAATGATAAGGTGCTCTGAACACTTGTTATGTGGATAGGTCTGACGTTGTATCCCAGAAATCCATATGCCATACAGACAGAACAGAAGAAAGATATTCACAAGCATGTCACAGATTGGACTGAAGCAAGCCAAAAACCAAAGTGCCATGGCATTAACAATAGCACCAGATTTACTGTCACGATTGCAATCTGTGCTGTATCATAGACAGAAGGAGAACTTTTGATAGGTAACACCTCAGTGTTTTTTAAATCTTTTTGGCAAATTATCATTTTCATTATATTTTTGCCTGCCATATAATATTATTATAATGGTATTAAGTCACTCAGACACGCACACACATGCACACGCACAAAGTTTATTAGCCCTCAACAAAAGGGCTGATTTACCTCCTGGGCTAACTCTTCCCCAACAAAAAGGAAGGTATTTTATTAAAAAATAACACATGTTTTAGGGCGAATCATCCACAAAACTAGCAGGGATTTTTTTCCAATAGGCATTAAGTTAATAAAAGCTTAGTTAATAAAATCTTAGCTAGCGTAGTTAATAAAAGCACAGAGAAAACCCATGTGTACCAAGTAAATCTCGACAGCCCTGAAGTTTCCAAAGTTTGAAGGCAGTAAAGAAGCAGGGTTGGGGGGAAATATATTTTTCCTGGGGTTCAATCCCAACTGACTGCATTTTCCCACTGCAAGCATGTAGATGTTTCTTTTTGACCATAAAATTGTACATTTTCTTCTCATGTAAAAAAAAGCTGCATAAAGTAGATTTGGCAATGCCATAATTCATGTTGAGCTCTGGTAAGTGCTGAAAAAGATTTACAAACTCACAGCTTGACACTGAGCCCACATGTTGGGTAGAGTAGAGAAAAAGCTCTAGAAATACTACATAGAGCTTCCTGGCAGCAAACAGAGAAACATCAGTCAATTGTTTTTCTGAATTGAAAGCCACCTTGGGACCTTGTTGAAAATAATGTCTCTGCCTATCTTTTCTGCAGTTTAAATTACCTGGCTGGGGGAGCTGTCCTGGAGCCATTCACAATAGGCTGTTTAGTGAAAGAAAAACATTGAAATTCTCGCTTTATATGAATTATAGATTTGAACACAAGTTCACGTAGGAAATGAGAATGCGAGAGCGCAGGAGAGCCCACCTAAACACGAGTCCGGGTGTTGCAACCTCCTTTGCACTGGAAAATGCTCTTTTTTGTACTTTTTGAGCGTCCTCATTCGATCACAGATATCGCCCTTGTCTGAAACCATTGGAACTACTTGTGTGAGAAACGATTGCTTGCATAATTTAACTCGTTACGTTGCACTTAAAACTATATTGGCAGCGCAGTTGGGGCTTGATATTCTCTGAAACGTTTCAAAGTTTACAGTGGTGCTGCTGCTGTGTTTTGCATTCACTCCCACAAAATACCGTGTTGCCACAAAATGTTGTGGGAGCTTCATTTAAATACCATGAGCTGTGCACGCTTGCCTGGAGCCTGGGGGAAAATCAGAAATTACTTTAAATTTCAGTTGAAAGCAGTGGTAAATTTTTCGCGACTTTCTCTTTTTTATCTCCCAGTTTCCAAAGGTTTGGCTGGTTTAGGCTCACTCCAGCTTGAGTGGAGCATCTACGTGGACCTCCAGTTTCCACTCATGACGTTGGAGATGTCACTAAAGATAAATCAATATTAGCAACAGCTCAGTTCCCACTTTCCTGGACTTGTTGTTGCATCTCAAGAACTGAAGAGAGGTTTGTGTAGGCAGCAAACACATGCAAAAGGGTTAAAGATATGGTGGGTGAATCTTTTTTTTTTATCTTGTCATGAGTGTCAGCACAGTAGTTTTACCTTCTTCTCCCCCCGAGGTGTGAAAGGGTGTGCAGGTACTTGATATTTGCTCCCAGACCTGGGAATGTTCCTGTTTACCACTTTAGGAAGCACCTGGTGAGATATTCCTTGAATAAACCTAATTGCAACTTTTCCTACCTGCCTGCAGAGCTTTATTATCTCTCAGATCTTCAGTACTGGACTCAATAATTTGTTTGAACAAGTTTTCCATCTAATCATTAACACACTTAAAGCCTATAATGAGCTCTGTATCCATGCAAACGCATCTTTTTAAACTGCATGCGTAGATTTAAGGGCATTGTTTCCTTGTAAAATGGAAATCAGAGCTGCTCCTTACACAAATGTTGCAGTCCTTAATAAGGGATGGATCAGCAGCAACTTTCTAGGATAATTAATTTTAAAGTACTCATCTCTTTACGTACTGCATTTTGGGATATTTTTAAAGAGAAATAACATTTTTAAACCTGTATCAAATCAAATGCCTCATATTTTCCTCAGCCTCTCTTATCTTAAAGTAGTCAGTGAATGAAGTTTCAATTCAGAAATGAAAGGCATTTATAAACAGATTTTTTTCAACTTAATCAGCTGCTGCTCAACGCCCATTGTATTAATATGATGATACTTCAAGATAAATAAAGAAATTTATGACTAACAATTTAAGTAACGAGAAAGGCAATCAGATTAAAATGGGGACCATTCACGCCCCACATGACAGCTCAGAGGACTCTAGCAGAAGAGTAACCAGCTCAGTGAAAAATCAGAAACTGTGATTGCTGTTTAACACTGCAGCTTTTCACAGTAGCTCAGCACAAAGTTATTTAGCACAGGTGTTTCTGTAAGTCTGATACCTTGGGAAAATTCACAAGGTTCTCCGGCTCTCTTGCTCCGTGTCGGCTGTGAAGTTGGTCCTGTGATGCAGCAAACGGGTTTCTAGTAGGAAATAGAGCATGGAGGCAAATGAGCAAGTTCAAATGGAGGATCTGATCTAGTTTCATTTGCTTGGTTGCTAATTTTTGTAACGCATGACAGTAGTGAGGTGAATGACCTGTCGTCGAGCAAAGGCAGTGAGAACCAGGAATGAGTTATCGTTCGGAGTTAAGCGTGAAGCTGAGACCCTGCTCCCTCCCTTGATAAAGCAGCTTTGCAAATAACATGGATATCAGTGCTCGTTCTTTGTTAAGAGAGGGGTTTGATAAATATTCACCTATTTTAGTATTTCTCACCGCTTTGTTTAGCCATGGTGTGTTTCTGTGCTTTCAGCCTGCGGGCTTGCATTTCAATAAGAGATGAAATGGTATAATTGAATTTCTCAACACCTAAAAACTTTCAGCAATTTTTTTTTCTTCTTTTATTTCTCAAGTTCTGGCAGTATCTAATTTATGGCTTAATTCTTTGTAAGGTCATTCTCTAAGTGAGTGACTTCAAGTTAATCTCAGACATTGTGAGCTTGGCTGTGATAGAGAATCAGTTCATCTGTTCTCAGAAAGAAAAGAGTGAATTCTGGGGACTGTTGGCAATAAGAGTTTAGCTGAAAGCTAGGTACAATTTCTTACCAAGTTATTATTTTCCCCTCATAATTTTCAAGGTGATCTGGCTGTGTTTTTACTAATACAGCCAAAGTTGAAAAAAAAGCTCTCCTATTTCTTTCCTGGTACTGCGTTCTCCAAGTAGATATATAAGGTTACTAGTGTGGGTTTGCTCCTAATAATGAAGGAACCAATAGGTGGTGGGGGTTTTTTTGTAGTTATTTTTTGGTTTTTTCCCCCTCTAATTCCTTGATGAGGTATTGTCTCCTCTCAGTTGGGCTGGAAGGTGCAGCTTTCTTTTGCTGTTATGCTTACAAATGACAGCTAACTTTGTTGCTTGTGGTTCTGCTGTTAATTTACATGCAGCTCTTACTGACTGTCACTAACATATCTTTTGTTCCCTGAAATATTCACTCTGTGAATAAATATAACTTTTCTGCTATTTTTCGCTCGGGCTGATTTGCTCATTTCACTCTCGTGGCTGCAAACAGCTCAAGCACTCAGATTCTGCACGTTGCCTATTGCTTAATGAAGTACCTTGCTGAATCAGGGCTACCGTGTTCCAGCAGATGAAAGGGAAGCACATAAGAAGCTCTACTGCCAGGTTCTGCTTTGAATGCTTTCCTTTTAATCAATTTTTAGACTTATTAGCATAGCGGATCACGGTTTTTGCGAAACAAATAAAAGCTTCTAGTCTGATTCTTGAAAGCGTTGGGAAATGTTAATGTAATTGGTTCTGTTTATAGTTCAAACTCACTTACATGTCTCTGCTCATAGACACGAGTAATAGAGTCAGCTCTCCCAGCTCTGGTTTAATGAGTTAGTACCCCAAATCTCTGGGAAGTGGCTCGTGGGTTGCCTTTGTCAGAGCCAAGAATCTGATAGCATTCTTAATTATCCTAGTGGCAGCAGAACAGTGCAAGGGTTAGGTCATGGATTATAAGGCAGGGAAACATAACACGTGTAGAAACTCAGGTCCTAAATTCCAGTTTCCCTCAGACTTTCTCTTTTGCCTCACAGTTTCATGCCCACATTACTGGCTGGATGTTGCTTTTGAGTTGTCATGTGCTGCTGAGTTTGGGGACAGTGATAGTGCACCCGGAATTTCTGACAGCTTGGTGAGGAGGGCAAGGATCATGTGGGTCAGGGGCCCGTGGGGAGATGCCCTGGTTGTGACCCTTCTGGATCTGCAGTTTGGGTTGCTGAACAACCACGAGTCTCTTGGTACATCATCCACAGTGCTGGAGTTAATGTGCAAAGGTGACACCTTTGGACAAGGAGGACATGATGTGTTTTAAACCACTCCATTTCCTTTCCATGTGCACTGTACATTCATTAGTGACAAGTCAGGGAGCAAAAATAATGGTGTTGAAGGGATTCAGATAAATATGGCCTTATGATTATGGCATGGAGGAGCTGAACCCAGCCATTCCTGGCCTTGACAATTTTGTGTATTTTTAGATTCCCTTTTATTTAGATCCCAAAGTTCCTGAATGAGCTGTCACCCCAAACCTGCATTCTCCTACACTGCATCATCCCAAAGGTTGCAATAGAAAATATCAAGCTTTCAAACACAGCATATTTAGAGAAGAGAGACAGAGTCTGCCAAATTCCCCAAATCCACTTCCCAATTCCCCTCAAGGATAGCAGGAAATTACTTGTTATCAGTGGATAATTCAGCCACAAACGTTATTGATTCCTCAGTCTTTACAGCCTTGATGACCAAATATTTTGCAATCATTCTCTCTATTTAAAACTAGAGGATGCATTTTTTATTTTGGAAAAGTGGAGTTTTTCAGATTTTCTGCATGCCACATCACATTGTGATGTGCCCCTCCAGATTGTCCAGTGTGATAGCCAGAAGCTTGACTGACAGATGTCAAAGCGTGAATCATGTTCTCATACATGAGAAATGCCTACATGATGGGGAAAAATCCAATACTTGCAAAGACTGTAGGTGTTTTTAAAATAACCTATTTGCTTTTAATATTTGGTGTTTGTTATATCCCAGTGCACACCAGAAACTCAGACCTAGAAAGGAGGTATGTGTTTCTTGTGGTTTTTTTTTCTTACTTTCACTGTAAAATTACAGAATTGATCCAGGTTGGTTCCCTTGCTTGTGAGCTACATAGTCAAATGTTTCAGTAGTTTTTCACCCAATGACCTCTGGCTGACCAAAATCATTTATTGTAAGAAATTTCCTGAGTTCTGAACTAGAAAATCTACTTTCCCCCTTCCTAGAAAAGCTCCCCTTAGACACTTATTCTGAAGAGATATTTAATATTTTTGGTTATGTGATATTTTTAAATAACATTTTGAGTAACCTGCTGTCATTACTACAGTACCACGTAGAACAGCTGATAAATTTAAAGGTCAATGCAGTTCCAGTGCTGTCAGTGCAGTTCCAGAATGTCTAAATAAAAAATCCAAGGACCCTCCAATGCTTGAAAACTGGTCTGAGAGTATTGCAACTATTTGGAGACATAAAAAGATACTTTTTTTTTTCAGAATACAAGAATCTCTAATTTCAGAAGTTAGATGATATTATGCTTTGAATTAAACTGTCTCCATACTATCTGTATTGTGATGTTGCTTATTACTTAATATAACATCATTCCCAGGTGAAATAAATATCAGAACTGGGTAAGAGAGGTCCATAGTCTACTGGTCTTTTGGGAACTCCATTGATACCCCATCCCTGGAAGTGCTCAAGGCCAGGTTGGATGGAACAACCTGCTCCAGTGGAAGGTGTCCCTGGTTGTAGCAGGGGTTTTGGAGTGGAATGATTCTAATCTCCCTTCAAACCCAGATCATTCAAGGATTTTGTGTTATGAAATATCCATATTCTTCTGTACTCAGTAAAGACCTGTACTACCCATAAAAGCTTTCTAACTAGGTTGTGACTCCTCAGAAATTAAATTGAGTTAGGTTACAAAATCCATCCATCTTTGTCCTAAATCTCATCAGCATCATTTCTGTTAAAGCACTAAATAATTTTTTTTTAAATAGAAATCTTTCCAGTTGCTGTAGTTGGAATTGTTTGTTTTCTTGAAGGGATGCAATAGCCTTATTCAAAACATTTTTCATCCCGCTTAGCTTTTCCTACTACTTACATACAAATAAAAGACGGAAAGAGGCAAACCCAAGATGCTCTGCATTGTTTGCTCCCTGCGTGCAAGGGGAGATAATAACCAGGATATTTTCCTGCCTGCACCACTCAGGAACTTGACACAGCTGGTAGAGTGTATGTACAGATCACGGACCAACTTTGATGTTGTACATTGTTATTAAACAATAGCTGGCATGGCCGTGCCACAGCAGGATATTGCACTTACCCTTCAGCAGACCTGTTTTATAGAAAGGCACCTCCTGCCTCCTTGCCCCAGGCCAAAAACCCCTCCGCTGTAGAGACAGAGCTTTGGATCTCCAGCAGTAGGAGGAATCTTGTGTTTCTGTATTGCCTTTTGGCAAGTTAGTGAAATTACATATGCAGCTATTTTGGAAAATGACCGCATGTTCTACATGCTCAGTACACAGGTTCTGAGTCACCAGGAAAAAAAGAAAAAAAAAAAAAAAAAGGGAAAAGAAACTATCAGAATGAAAAGAAAATGGCAAATAAACAATGAAAATCCCATTCAGTAGTGCTGTTTCATCTCTAAGAGATGCTTTATTCAGCAGCAGGTAGCAATCCCCACAAGAAACATCTGCTATCAGAGGATTTGCAGGTACACTTTTGTTCACTGCTCACTGAATTTGTGTTGGTATTATAATTCAGCAGGTTTCTGCTTTTCACACAAACCAGGATTAACGTTGACTTGGGCTGGAGGGCATTCAAGCTGCTGTTCTTCTTTTAGCTATATTTCTCTGTAAACATCTAATTGTTTCAAAAAGTGATGTACAGTATACAAAAAACCTGAATTCAATGCAAATAAGCCTGTGCAGCTCTAAACTTAACAGGTGTTCTCATTAGTGTAAGTAGACAAGGAACGATTCTTGAAAGTTTGATAAACACTTATAATCACGGCCAAATACATTACTATAAGTATAAAGACACTTAGAGCAACATCTCTTTTTCCTTATTGTGCAATCTCAGCATTCATTATTAGGAGATATGCGCCAGTAAATGAAATACTAAGATCCAGTACTAGCTTCTTCCTGCAAATAGTGTAGCTGTGAAATGCTCTGCTACTGATGAATAAATTTTTGGCTAAAATAAGAGTCAACAAAATGAAATCTTTACATCCACCACATATATATTTTAAATATATATCTTCGCCTGCACTGAAAGCAGAGCATTCATTCTCCCTTTGATATTTTTGTTTTTTACAAGGACTTATCACGTTGAGTCTCACTCACATACATCATAAAGTGTTATAACATGCATATAAAATTGGACAGGAGAACCATTCATCACTAGGTATTGTCCAGCTGGTAAAGCAAAGAAAGACAGGACTTCTCTGAGAAACCATTGCCAATATCTCTGTGTGTGGCTGTGTAATCTATGGCTTCAGACTGCAGAGGCAATAACAGTAAAATATTACCCCAAGGAGAAAAGTGGCTTGCAGTAGGTATTCATGCACTGCCTTCAGTCTTCATCCGTGGACAAAATGTGCAATTGTCTATTCCCTGACTTCCCACTATGCACAGACACGACTGAATTGTGTCTTAATTATTATCTCTGGCTTTTACCAGTTGTGGGGGTACTTATTCCTCGCTCCCCAGTCTGGTGGCTCCCATCTCCTCTGGCTTTGGCTGAAAGGCTGTCAGAATTCCATCCCTCCTGCTCCGCGGCGAGGGCAGCGCGTCCGTGGGGCTGGAGCAGAGGGCAGCACGGGCAGGGGGGACACGGCAGGCTGCACACAAGTGGCTGACATCCAGGAGGGTCATCTGCTGCCTGTCTCACATTTCCCTGTTCGCTCTTTATCCTCTGAAGGAAACCCCTGCTTTTCAGAGGCTGATGCCTGTTTTCCAACTGTCCCTCACTGGGCATATTACCAGTGCAGCAGATCAGCAGGAAATGTTCCCAGGATGTTCCCTGGATGTTTAGCAGAGATTGTTTGCTCTTTCTTACCTTTCCCTTTGCTCCAACGTCATGTGCTTTCTTCTCACACTCCTCCAAGGCAGCAAAAAAACAGACCTGGACTGGTGAGTGGAGAAAGGAGAATGGCAAGTTATTCCTTGAAATCTGTGACAGCATCCCAATACCCCTGGACCATTCCTTCCCTCCAGAGAAGCTCTTGGACTCCCAGCCCGAGCTCCACTTCCAATCCAAGGAGTTTTGGTCTCTCAGGGCTTAATGAGCTTCAACTGTGACCTCTTCTTGATTCAATATTTCCCTTACAAGTGATAGAAACCAGCTCTTCTGCATCTCACATTCATCATGGCCAGGAAGAAAGGGAGAAGTTTTGTCTCACAATGCAGAGATAAGATTTTCACCTAGTTTGTATTAATGCAGTTTTTCAGGAAAAACTGGAAAATAATATGAGTTTATGGCACAGAAGAAGGGAAAATTTAGGCACAATTTTTTTTTCCATTTAACCACCACAGAGTTCATTATCTTATTGCTAAATTATGTTGAAGGGTTCAATCTCAGGAATTTAACATGAAAAAAATTATTTTGTCTCCCCTGGTACAGTACAATTTTACTTTAAATTTTATTGTTTTTTGTAAGTTTGACCCCCAAACCCGACACAGCTCAATCCGTTTTCAGGCCATTGATGTGTATAATGCCAGCATCAGTTTATTTTCACTCAGAAGCAACTCACTGAGTATAAGCATAAGCTGCATTGCTGTGATGACCCCACAAAGGTTCCCAGAGAGGGGATGTGCAAAGCAGACACACCACAAGGCAACACAGCTTAGGACATAACCTATAAACATCTGGCAGTATTCAGTCTTACAAATTCTATTATTGCAGAAGTTGTGAAAACACAGGGTCTGTTTGTTGCTTCTTTGCAATCCTTGGTTTTCACAGTCATTTTTACAGAATCAGAAAAAACCAGGGTAATTAAAACATAAGGTTCAACATCTTTAGATATGTAGAACATTTTCTGTTGCCTAAAACAAATATTCCCAAAGAAAGTATAAAACATTTTTCTGACTTGCAAAGTTTTTGCAGTCTATCATTTAAATTACTTAAATAAAGGGAGCTTTACTGCTCCCAAAAGCTGAGAATATAACACCCGCCATGCATATTAGCTTGATCTTTTTGACAGACCAGAAAAGTGTTTGTGTGTGCCAATTAAAACAAAAATGGATCCCTAGTGGCTTGTTCCTCACACAACTTCTGAAGACTGCTATCATTGTATGCTGGGGTAACCCTGGATAAGGCGGCTCTCCAAAGTAAACAAACTTTTCAAAACTTTCATGACAGATGGGGGTTACAAATGCATTTTAATAAGAGAGTTGCCAAAGCAACTTTTTTGCAATCAGCATATATTTACTTAACATCTAGCAACATTGGGAACACAAGGCAGATACTTTCTCACCAAATTTTTTAACAAATATCATTTTTTTGAAAGATTGGTTGAAGACCTTTTCTCTCAAGCTGATATTTCCCCATCACTCCAATGTTAACTTTGCTCGACATCCAAAGGACTGCGAGATGGGTGAAGCCAGACTGTAGTATGAGACAGACAATCTGCTTGATAATGAAATTTCTTTGGTAGTCATAAACATCTTAGAGTCCTTTAAGTAATTTAACTATCAGCTTAACCACGTCTACCTCTGCTAGATAGGCTGGCTCATGGAATGGGTACATGATGCTGTAGGAATATAACGCAGCTCAAGACTCAGCCTTTTGTTTTCTTTTGTTTCCATTTTTTTAATATTAGACTCAGATCACTATGGTACAGCACTGAGGGATATTTTATTTATCCTCTCAGCTGCTCCTTCAGTCAGCATAAACATGGCCAAGAGACTGGATTATCTGTGAGAAAGAATTTAAGATCAACTTCCAGAAATGCAGTTGGACTTTTGACGTGTTTTTAAAAACTTGCATGGCTCTGTCCCAGTTTAATTCAAATCCACCTAATTAAACCACTAAGGAGCATAGTGTCTCCCAATTTCAATTAATTCTACTTCTACTGAGGGTGTGGACACAGGAGTATGCAGGGTTTATGCATTTATTCTCAAGTTTTATTATATTGTAATGATTTTTTAAATGAATATTTAGTAACAGAAAATTCCCAATATCTTTTTTTTCTTCTTCTTCTTTTTTCTTTTTTCCTTTCTTCTTGACTCTTTTCACAACTTCCCTGGCCCAGTCCTGGTGGCTGCCATGCAGATGGCAAATGGGATGTCCTGTGTTGCATGGATAGATCCCATCCTGAAAAATTCCTTAGGAAAACAGAGAGAAAAATCCATATTTCTCTTCATTATGGGGAATCAGGTTGATTAACATGATCAGAAAAATCCCACCACTTTGTGAGAGAGTAAGGTGAGATGAAGGGAGCAGCGGGAAGAGGGAAGAGTGTTAACTTTGGAGCTAGAAATGCTCCAGCAACTCACATTTCCTTTTTTTCCTACACATATCAAGGGCAGCAATCCCAATGCACAGTGCAACAAGAGGAACACATTTTATTGAATTTCTGCACGCAGAGGTATCTGTCAATCCAAGTTTAAATCACTTAGTGTTCACCACAAGCTGTGTGAGTCCCAGGTGGCATAAAAATTTCGGTTTTCTGCACTGAATCTTGCACTGGATTTGCAACTGCTGAAGTTTCCACGGTCCAAAAGCATCCAATAATCCAACAGTGAACCATTGGAGTCAGTTTTATGAAGCTTCACCTCGACAGTCCAGCAATTTTTCTGGATAGCCCAGTTTCAAGGGGAGTTGAACATTGTCTTGTTTCAGTATCTGGATGAATTAAGAACTGTGACGTGGTTTCTTGGTGTTCATACATGAGCTATACATGAGCCATACACTTGCTAGGCTGCTCACTCTGCTCCCTTTTCCTTGTTTCATGGTACACACTAATTTTTTATTTTTGCTGCGTTTATCCTTCTCCACAGAATCCTTCACTTCCTGTATTAAGGTTTATTTTTTGGCATTGTCTGAAAATACTTAATCACTTCAAATAATAGTTGTAGCCACAAGAGATGCATAAGAACACTTTGAAGTGGGTGAATCAGTAAGGCGGGTTCGGATTTTTGTTTCGCTGTGTGAATTTATCGCCCTTTCCTGTATCTCCATAGAGTGTCTATCAGTAGGATTGCTGAAATTTCCTCCTTCCCTATTCTGCAGCTAAAATAAATGCAAGAGCATCTGTAGAGGTGTATACTGGCAAAGAACTAGAGGATACAAGGAAGGAGGTGTTTTTCACACTGGTGCCATAGTCCCCAGACCAAAATTTGCAGGAAAACCATGGACAGAAGACCCTGATCTTCTTCCACGGCTCTTTTACCTCCTGTTTTCCATTGGCATGGATATACTGCAAAAGGAAAGTCTGTGAGACAAGCTCTGAGGGTGATCTGTAAGGGTTTGGAGGTCCTGGCACAGCAGGATATCCCAGAGCACAACCTAGCACAGGAAAAATAAATAACTCATAAAATTTTTAAAAACTTGGGTAGCCTCCAAGGTATATTTGTATATTATAAAATGGTAATGGTGTTAATTAGACACAGTGTCCAGTATTTTGTGGAGCTAAAAGGGTACATTTCTGTCTAATAACAGAGGATCTTGCTGAACACCACCTTGGCGCATCATTACGGTGACATGCAAAAAGAAGCTCAACCCTCCATTTGCAGCTTTATAAGGTGACAAGAGAAACCCTTAATAAGCCACAAATAAAATATCAGGAAGTGTTTCACACCTGCCTCCCTCCCCACTTCCCACACTGTGTTGGCAGCCCAGCAGTACAATGAATTTAGCACGCATTTACCTGTGGTGAGCCAATATTTTCTGAGGATCAATGCTTAACAGCAGGGCTGTGCCACAGCTTGCTGCAAAACTGCCATGTGACTGGATTTCAGCCTTTGAAGTCATTTTTTTATCCCTGGTGCTGTGGTAAGAGAGAGGGAATTCAGGCACCCTGGCTGTCCTATCCCCAACCTGAAGGGCATGGCAAACCAGAGGGTTAATGCCAGTTGTCAACCCTCGTGGCTGTTTAGTGCTGACAGCAGCAGCAGCATTCTGCCTGGTAAGGTGGTGCTAATTCTAGACTGTAGCCTTTGCAAAAATGATGGCACAGAGAGAGGGATTTTGGGAGGTATTTAAATAAGTGAAGTACCTGGCACAATGGAGTCTGGCAGCTCTGGATAGAGCACTTCATTTTCTTTTTTTCCCCCCACAGATTTGTCTTTCATTTGTTTCCCCAGCCCCTCTGTTTATTTCACCAGTGCCTGACACAGGGACGGTGTGTTAACAGGCCTTAATATTGAACAATTTCTGCTTGTTGTTAGTTATACATCATTTAGGGCTGTGATCATAAATTGTTCAATCACAAGGTTTAGTCAAAACCAGCATTCTTTACTGATGTCTTTTCCCAAGGGTGTTGAAAATTTGATTGTTCAAAGTGCAAATATGGTTTAGCAATCCTTTCCAAGAGTCATTTATCAGAAATCCTAAGGAGGTAATATATAAAAGTGGGATAGAAAACCTGCACATTAAATGGGATTTACCAGCCAAAGCCTTTGGAACTGCTTTCCTGTGAATGACTGGAATGGAGCAGAACAAAGTCAATTACTGACTGTAATTAAGGAGTGGATGCATTTAAACTGTAGAGAGCAGTAGCAGTCTTCTTGAAACTGTCTTGTTACTCTGAAGATTAGTCTGAGGAAAGAAAGAAAAGGACTTGAACTATATCTTACAGAAAGTATATTTTAAATGAATTCTCTTCCCTCCATTCTATGATCTGTTTTTACAGATTTCCTCATAAAACACTGATAATATATGATTATCAAAATAACACATTCAAGACAAAGAAACTTTCAACATGTATTTTGCTTTGGTCTTGTTAGCAATGGAGTATCTCTTTTGCATATCATACAGTGCAAATATTTATGCAGTGCTGAATACTTGTATTTTAATAAAGCCTGAATTTACTGAACGGAAGGCTGAACTATGTTGTGTCCTTTTTAAGCCTTCAAAATACAGTAAATCTAATTACATATGTTGCTCTTACTTTGAAAACGTTATTCCATTTTATAATTTTAATAATGATTTGTTTATACTGGGAGAGAGGCATTAGATTGAGTTGTTGCCTGTGTTTAGTCTAATTCATATCTCCATGTAGATATTAATAAATTGTGATATCATATCACACATTTTGAACCCAAACCTTGCCGTGTGAGCCGGACACAGAATGGGAGGTCAGCTCTTTCTACTGCTCACCTTAAGCTGAATTTGGGCTTTATATTTCCTTTTGGTGAGGGGAAGGGTGAGTGTGCGAGTGGCGATTAGTGTCATGGCCATGGACTAATGAGGGAATTGAGATTTCCCCAATACATAACTCTCCCTGGAGCTTGGGGAGCAGTGGGTGGCTGGAGTTGGCTCCCGATGGGTGCAGAGGGGATGGGATGAACATCTGCAGCCCCGAGTCCGCACCAGGGGACCATTCCCACATTCTCAGCAGCACTCCCACAGGATGTCTCTGCTGGAGCTGCACTGACGGGATTTTCCTTAATGCTGATGACTTTGGAAGCCTTCCTTACAGGCATTTCCTCAATAAAGGGAGGGTTTAGGACAATTAATGTGACGCTAGGCTGTTGTTTTTTGGTTTGGGTTTTCTTTTTCCTGGTATTATTTCAGTTTTAGGGAAGATGCTGGGAGTGCCCAGGCTGGTGAGGATCTGCTGTTTCTTTTTTGCTTCAGTAAAAACTCTTGACATGGGGGAGATGGAGGGAAACAGTAGCACTTCATGTATTTACACAAATAAACTATGCCAGGTTGTAACAGCTTTGTTTTGCTTTTTTCCCAAAGCTTGCTTAGAAGGAAATCCCTTTTGTCCACTGGGCTCAGCCATTCCCCTAAAAATGCCTGAAAAGGTTTTGGTGCTGAATAATCCCCATGCTCCAGTGGACATTCCAACATTCAGACTAAGCCTGCACCCCCAATACACCAAGACCCAAGTGTTCCACTTCCACGTGTGGATACCACCGAGTTTTGCAGAGGCAGCTTTTAACAACAGCAGAATAAGAATAAAACTTTGGTTCTGGAGCTGGCAGGAGATGACCCGTATTGGAGCATGGGCAGAATGAGCTCCCGTCCCTTCCAAAACTTGCAGGTGATGCAGCCTTTGGTTGACTTGTCTGCAAACACGGAAGGATGTTGTGCGCCGATGATGTTCCATGGCCACGTGCACCAGGATTCTGTGGAATAATCCTGGGTCAAAGCTCTGGGCCTCAGTTTTGTCATGTGTGAAATGGTTGTTTCAACCTGTTGTGTGAAATACCGGGAGATTTCCTCTGGTGAAATATATACGTATATATGTATGTAAGTGTGTATGTATGTAAAATAAAAAATTATTTATCATTATTATCCCAGTGGTTTACAGAAGTTCAGACCAACAGTGTATACATACATATTTCCACCAAATATTAGGTTAGACAGTGAAACAGCATTATCAGGGGATTGAATATTCTTTTGATAAATATTCCCAGTGAGTGGGTCAAAAATGTAAATCGACTTCTATTCAGACAAACTGGGGATTTTTTTATTTTTTCCATGATAAATGGGCTCCTAATTATTCTGCTGCAGCCATCTTTGATGATAATTTCTTTTTTTTAATGTGAAAGAGTGACATTATTAATTTTACCAAAATGTTTGGAAGTGGGCTGGGGAATCACAGGTAAATAATAAATGCGCAAATTCAAGAATGGAGGTACCAGACACCAAAAAACAACACTAGTAAAAATAGAAATGGAAACTACAGATGACAGGAAATAATTTTCATGAGGCATTCACTTCTTTTCAGGGTGCTTTGATTTCACTTGAACTGTGTCTTTTTACACCGAGTTTCTTGGCTTTTTCTTAACTTTTGTCACACACCCGTTATTTCTGCACTATTTGTGTTCGGTGGTTGCATTGCTGAGACAATATCTCGTTTGTTGTGACAGATTCAAAACAGTTTTCAGACAGAGGTTCAGAACTCCTCTGTAACTCGGCACTCCAGCAGACAAATCTCAGTGAAACAGGACAAGCATTTGGGGGGGACGGGAGGGAAAACAGAGGGAAATCTCCTGCCTGGGGTGTGCTTTACTCACCTGTGTGTGCCCATGCCCTCCCCAGATCACGACAGTGTCAGGAAATGAGTTCCTCCTCCAGTCGGATATCGACTTTCTCATATTGGATTGGTTCCACGCTATCAAAAATGCAATTGACAGATTGGTATGTATTTGTTTTGGCTGTTACCTTTATTAATTAAGATGTAGCAATTTCAACTTCATTTGCTCAGGCATCTCTACAGGTTTTAGGCAGTCGGCAGCTAGCTAGACATTCCTTTCTCTGAAGGATATAAAAATATGTATGCAAATCTACTAAAAAATGTCAGATAAACAAGGTTGTTGCACAAAAATGTCATTTGATTCTTGCCTCGAAACGGAACGCTACATTTATTTCTCTGAAATAACAAGGACGCTGGCTTGCTGAGGGTTGTAAAAGCACACAAGCACTTAATAACTAATGAATTTTTGCATTTTCTGTTTATGCAGCCTACAGTATATAATCTTCAATAGAACTATTAATACATTTGAGCCTTTTATGAATTTTTGTATTACTTATTCACAAGAATAACACTAGCAAATAATATTCCTTTGTAACTGATTGCTGGTATTCTCCCAGGAAGGCTGGGGGTTTTCTACTAGAAGTAAGCAGGGTTGCATTTTATTAAAACAGTTTTTAATTACCAAACCAGCTTCAGCTGTAGCTTTTTCTTTCTTTTCTGCCACTCTCAGTACAAATTCCAAATGTCTTCCCCCTATCCCTGCCTGATCCAAGAACATTTTCTTTTTTTTTTCTTTTTTTTTTTTTTTTTGAGGGCACTGACTTTCCTTGCTCACTGCAGAATCTGTTAAGAGAAAAATGTCCCCATTTCTTGCATTTTTCAGAGGTTTCAGTGCACTGGAATCTGCAGCCTCTTTGAAAGGGTTAATATGAACACAGCTACTGTTTCCTTAAAGAGCTACAAACATTCTATTACCCTGAGGCTATAATCAGCCAAGGAAAGTTTGATCTGATGATGTATGTCTTCATATTGTGCATTTCATTGGGTGTGTGAGGATATTGATATCCAACTAAAGATTTTGGGGTGGAGTTTTCCATGGAGACTCAGGAAAAAAAAAAAATCTTTTTTGGCATATTATTCAACTAAACATCTAATAAACCTCATTATACATATATAAAGAGAGAGACATGTATTTTTTTTTTAGTGTAGCTGAAGTAATATCGTGGCATCAGCAGCCCTGAGCATGCCCAGCAGCAGCTGGTGGGGCACAACTGGCCGAGGTCCGAGTGCGCAGGACAGGATGTCACCACACACCACTCCTGGCCACTCCATCCCCGCCAGCTCTTTCAGTCCTGAAACTCTGAACGAAGGTGAAAACCCTGGCAGCTCCCCAGGCTGTTGGGATGGCCGAGTCTCACCTGACCAAATGCCACGGGAGGAGACGTGCCTTCAGCCGAAACAGCGTCTCCTTTTTTTCCTTCTTTTTTTTTGTTTTGTTTTTTTTGCTTCTTTTCCCTGCTCATTTTCACTTTGTCTGCCAGTAAATTAGAATAAGAGAAAAGCCCCCCGACTACTTTTTAAGCTTAAACCAGCAGAATTCAACCCCAAATTTGCAATGATGTTTGCAGTAATTGTGTTTGCAAGAATATTTAACTATCTAAACCAGAAAGGCAATTTTAACACCCTTCCTCCTTGCCAGCGATTGAAAGTAGCCTGCAATGTGGAAATAATTTTGGTCCCTAAAGCCTAAAGAAGCAGGCCTTTTGTTTTCCTCACTTAAATGAGAATTTATCTCAGAAATTAGGATCAGTCTGTCAGGGCCATAAAAGCTTTGCCATATGACAAATTTTGCATTACACGTCCCTTAAATTATATAGTCCCTGCACACTTGCCCTGTGTGTGTCTGTTAGCTTCTGTACTGGCATTCTGGAATCGCTTGCTTCATTCTTACAAATAATAATTTTATTAAAAGCATACACATATGTATATACATATATATATATATATATTCTTTTCCCAGCCAAAAGAACAGAGAATTACATCGAGAAATTTGGAGTTCAAACTCAGAAGATCCTCCAGCATCGAATTACTGAATAACTTAGACACTGAATCCAAAGAGCCAAAGCCTGAACACAGAAAATCTTTAAGTAAGGCTTTTTTCTTTCCTCATTTTTCTTTCTTTTTTTTTTTTTCCCTTTCCTTTTTAAATAACTATGCCATTACAGGGCAAGATAATTTTTATTACATACAGAATGTAAGGAAGATCACTGAGAATTTTAAAGCTGAATATGTTCTGCACTGATATACATAACTTGCATTTAAGTAAAGACAGTTACTAGCTCCATACTTTTAAAGGGTGACACTCTCTCCTAAGCAAAATAAATTTGTTTAGGAGCAAAGACATTTATTTAAGCCATTTATTTTTAAAAATAAGCAACATGAGCCCTGTGTTAATGGTCTGTTGCAGTTGCTTTGTTTCCATTTTAGTAAAATACCTCAAATTGCCAGAGTAATTTTGTCTGTTGTGTATTTATACACTGAATTGCTGAAAGAATTGACATATCCTCTTCAGCCAACAATCAGTAATGTATCTATAATTTTATATAAGATAAATCCCAGTGTTTGACGTTGATTTTTATCAGTGTGATTAGAAAAGAAAGTGATCTAAAACTAGCAGGGGTGTGCTTTGCTCCTCTGAAAAGACTTTCCCAGTTTGTGCCGAGACGCCCGTGAGATTGTGGGCAGCAGCAGCAGGGGCTGGGGCTGACCCTGAATCCCTCACTCAGCATCTTTTTAGCTTCACCCTCTCCCCTGAATTTTCGCTTTCCTCCGTTGTTGAGTGGGAGATTCACGTCCTGGCCCCGATGTCAGGGCTGTGACAGCCCCAGACTGGCAGGCTGGTTCGGGGTACCTTTAGGTACCAGAGGGCTCCAGAGGAATTTGCCTGCACTCATTTCAGAGCAGGATCGAAGTCTGAGATGTTAAGAAAAGGGCTGCATTAAAAAGACCCAACATAGCTATTTTTAATGATAATTATCCGCACAATCATAAATATATGCACACATGCGTGCGCGTACACACAAATAGAGACTCATTAAACAGTCTCTTTTTGCAGACCACAGGATTTGGGGGTTTGTTGTCTTATTAGCTTTAAGATGCTTCTGTTCTTTTTTTTTTTTTAAGGGTTTTGTGGTTTTGTTTTGTTTTTTTTTTCTTTGTGTTATAAAATATAAAGTAGCCTGAACGTGGCTTGTGAAAAATTGTCCCAATATCTTTGCACTGGGTGTTACGTTGCATTTCTCAGAGGAAGAAAAATAAGACTGAGAACACAGTGAGTTCTGAGGGTCTGATTCTGCTCTTATTGCAGCTAATAGCAAAATGCCCATAAACTGTCTCAGCACTCAGGGAATTTTTATTTATTTATTTAGACTTCTCACATATCTTTAAATGATAATTTGTCAGACAAAACAGAAAAAGTGACTATGAGCAGTGACAGAGACTTAGTCTATGTTTCTTTTCAAACCTTAGAGAATCCTGAATAACCTCCGTTTTGTTAAAGGCTATTTAAACTATTAAAAAAATGTGAAAATATCTGCTGTGAAATCTCACTGAATTGAAGCTTGCATTTAAATGCTGTAGATTGGATTGCCTCTAAAATATTTATTCAGAACTTTTTTTTTTTTTTGGCCCCTTGAGATCAAGCAATTATGTGGAATTAGAAAAATCATATTATTCACTTACTTATTAGTAGTCTAAGCACAAACTGTATTGTCAGTTTTCTGCCTTTGGCTTTCTGTGCCCTTAATGTTCACACAAGTATCGTAGCCAGAATTATCGGCAGCTAGAGCCAAAATTGCTTTAAAAAGGCATGAGAACTGGTAATGACACATTGTTAGCAGTTAACAGGTGGTCGTTTCATTGTCCAGTTTGACTGCAGAGCACAAAGATATGTGCAATATCTGCAAGTGTGTTTATAAAGTTCTTGCAAAGTTTAATGATTTTATAATTTTATAGTGCTTTTACGTTATTGACTATTGCCAGTGCCAAATCCAAACAAAGGAGATTTTTTAATGATGCCTTAGAACTCCTCCAGTTTAACAAAGAAGATGAGCAACTGATGTGTTAGCAGCCCACCCCCTCTCATTCCTATAACCTTTAATGAAATATTCAGACAGCTCAGATTCATTTGTATTTACCTTATCTACATTTTAGGGGTTGCAAAAAATATCCAGTCTTAGACTTGGTACTGCTGCATCATTGGTTTTGTGATTTTTTGCCATTACAAGTATATAAAAGACAGGTACATTCTAACCAAAGCATTTCAGTAATTTACTCTTTAATTTAAAACTGGGGAGACTGTCCCAAGGGACTAAGTAGCAGGAATTTGGTTTTTATGTCTAATCTTAATTGCTTCTGCTTGCACTACAAGGACAAATGGTAATTCTCTGTTATGCTTTTTGAGCTGTAGACACTGATTTCATTGAAAATTGGGCTCAAACTGCCAGGCTCAATTTCCAAAGTTCAGAGAGTGACTGTTCTCTTGGTCACGCAGCTTTTCAATGGTTTCTCATCCAGTTTGGTTTCAACTCATGTTCTAATTGAAGTTTTCTTGAGCTAAGAAGAAACCAAGAATGGCCTTGGGTAGTGTTACCAGAATATGTAAAACTGTGATCTTGTTCTCAAATACATGGAAAGAGATGACTTTTTATTTTATGATGTGAGCTATTTCACTGATATAGTTTCTGCACCTGATGCAGGTCAGGAATAACATGTTTTTCACCCTGGCAGCCTCCTCCATTAGAAGAAGGGTGCATTTCGTGCAAGAAAATTGCCTTGCCGCACACCTCTTTTAATGCAAAGAAGTGTTGTTCTAAACAGATAATTTAAAAAATTAGCATCAGACTTCATAATTTCCAAGTAATTTAGTTATCATTCAGACCATAGGGGTATTTTGGGTTTGGTTTGTTTTGTTTTGTTTTTTTTTTTCGTAAGGTTCCCAAAACCCCTTTCTAATTAGCACCAGTTATTACTGGATCCACTCTAGGTGGTCTGCCACGTTAATTTTATGTCCCATGGAACCAGGCACCTGGGTTACTCTGCAAGTAGGGGCGCTGTTGTGGTGTATGGGAAGTAGGGGAAGAATCTGGGACGTAGGGAAAGGGCCTGTGCACCACAAGGCTCCCGGGAATCATTATTCTCTCCAAGAGCCAAGGGGCCTTGCTGAGTGTGTGCCACAGGAGCTGTCAGGACAGCCGTGCTCTGGGCAGTGAAACCAAGTGGATGCTCTCACCTAAGCTCAGCCCTTCTCCTCCTGCCCATGCTCTCATCTTGTGGTTTGCGTCCTCTGGGCCGCTTGTGGCCGTCATCTGGGGATTCTGTCCCTCAGGAGTGACCTCTTGTGGAAGAGCCCGGGCTGGAGAAGCTATTGATTGTCGGAGGGGATCAATTCCCCTTCTGCTCCCCCTCTCCCGGATGGAAACAAACAGCTCCGCAGTAGGAAGAGTGCCCTTTGGCTACCATATCAATCTGAGGGCTGCTCTTGTCAAAATGCACAATCACAAGCTTGATAATGCAATCCATTCCCAAAGCACTATATTTCCAACCTGTTCTCCATCATTTCCTTATGGCGTCACATTTACTCAGTTCATCACATTCTTATTAATATTTTAGGTTTCCTTGAAAGTGATGGAATTCTATTTTTATTACAAAAGCAACAAGAATAAATACTAATTGTTGTCAGTTATTTCCTTATGTAGTGGGAACACTAATCTGTTCCTCAGCTTTAGGTTGCCAAAGCAAAATAATGAAATATTTTAGACATTTAAAAAAAATCTGTGATATTAGATAAATGCAATTTGATCTCCTTGTTTGCCACATAAAAGCTGGAACTGCCTGAATTGATAAGATTGAATTGCATTATTTTTATTGTTTCTACTCGCATATTTTTTCCTTATCTTCAAGAACAATTTACTTGAAACCCAGTGGTTAATCATGCAGCCTGGAAAATCTCCTCCATGTTTGAATTCTAGCTGGAGGTGCCACAACTCCAGCATTAAGGATTTAAAAAAAAAAAAAAAGTATATGTGTGAAAAGGAACATCTTGGTGAGCTGTGGTGGCATTTTTGCTGTTCATGGTCACTTGAGTGCCTCAGTAAGAGCAGTCGGGGACCCCAGGCGTCATTGTGCCAGACACAACGCGACACCAAAGTAAGACAATTCCAGCTCTCAGCCCGAATGAGGACAAGTTGCAACAGGTGGAAAAAAGCGGGCAAAGGCAGGGGGTGGAAGGAAAAGTTGACAGCAAAGCCGACATGTCATGCATATTAAACAGCGGGCTTGGGATTCCTTTCCGCTCTCCGTAAGGATCAGGGTCTGAGCCCCGGCACCCTGGCCTCCATCCAACTCAAATAATGATATTTTCCTCACCTAAATTCCTCTCGGACTTTCGACGGGGAGCAATGAGTCTTTTAGTCTGAAAGGGTGATGCTTTGTCTTTAAGTTGCCACAACGTTTGCACACTTCCCTAGGGAATGGCCTCATGGCAGTGCTGGAAATACACCCCCTGGCATCTTTTAAATTAATGAAAAAAAAAAAAAATCATGTAACCTCTGGATCATAATTCCTATTTGCCTTCATAGGTATTTTCTGCAAAGTTATCTGGGCATTGAAGTCTGCTTTAGTTTCTTAAAAGACAGTTAAACTCAGGAGCTCAGAGTCCTTAAGATTGAACCATGGACTGTGTGCTTTAAAATTGCCCAAAATTGCTCTTCTTGTTTCATTCACTTTTCTTCAGAAGGCTGAATTTTGAGACTTGAGCATGGTCTGTATTTATCCCTAAGTAATTACTAAAGCATCTGGAATCCTTTCTGGGGGCAGTTTCTTAGATAACTAAGTCTGTACAGTGAGTGTGAGGGGAAAAAACAGCATCAGAATGACCATTTTGGTCATTTAATGGACATGGTGGAAGAAATGGAGAATTTGGTGGAGCTTGAAAACTTCCTGGCTCCATGTACTACTGGGTCCTTCCCTGGCTAAAACTTCTTCCAAGGATTTGTTTGAGGGTCTAAAGTTTGTGCCTGCACAGGGCAATTTCTGGAAATTTCCGTGGCAAAGACCTCCTATCTGAGGCTATAGTTTCTCTGAGGAGGGAAAGGATGGGCAGCAGGGAACAAGCACATGGATTTGCATGGTTTTGGCTGTGTCATAACAGAAGGGAAAAAGAAAAAAAAAAAAGCCAGAAATTTATTTCTCGAAAACATTGTTTAAATGTCCTGGAAAAAGGCACCGTAGTTACAGGCAGTGCTGGGAGGAGCCTGTGGGAGTTTTCTGTCTTCCTCTCTAACACGTGAAGGAGATGGAAGGTTGGGAGATCATATCTTGGGATGTAGAGAGAGGCTTGACTGGCCCAGCCAAGCTTATCGAGGGCTGGATTCTGTGGTAGCTCATGAAGTCCTTCATCCACACTGACCCACCTCTTTGAAAAGGGGGGTAATTAACAGGGCACTGGTGGGATCACCATCCCTGGAAGTGAGCCAAAAAGATGTGGATATGGCCCCTGGGGACATGGTTTGGTGGAGAACATGATGGTGGCACAGGGTTGACAGTTGGCCTTGATGATCTTAGAGGTCTTTTCCAACCTTCGTGATTCTAATTAGAGCCACAGAAGTTGGCAATCACTCCATTTCTTTGTTAGTTCTGATGAGGTCTGAATTCTTTCCCCTTCCCGGCCCATTTATTTCAGTTAGATGTGAAGTTCAAAGCCAAATGATGCTATTTAGGGACTATTATTATATTACAGTGTTAGCGTTATGTATAGGTCAGTTTTATTACTTTTAATAAAGCCAAGAAACATAAAGCAATAATGCATATTAGTGCAGCATTACCAATGGCAACAATTAAAACAGAAAGCAAAATGAGAACTAGCTGCAAATATGCAGTTTCCTACGGCAATATTAATTTTTGTCACTCTGCATCTTGTATCTTTGTGGCATTTATTTTTATTGCATCAACAGGAATGCAGTCAGTTTCAGGGACTGAAAAAAAGCAGGAAAAGAAAATGCAACATGCTAGGTTTGCAGAGGGAAATCACTCATCTGGACTTCAGGGGCTAAATTTTTTTTACGTATTTATACTCTAATGTTTCTCTGCCATGTCAAGTATAGGTATGCTCTCTTCTTAAAGCTTAGGGAAATACTGATTCAGCAACAAAGTAGTAATATTGGCATGTGGGAAACAAAACATGCCAAATTGAGAAACAAATTGTGTCACTTCTCCTGATAATAGACGATTATGTTGCACTCCAAATCACAACTGGCTGTGACTAGTCCTAAAAAAAAATTACATTTTTTCCTGAATTTGAATATCCTGTTTCCATCAATTATAATATAATGTTTCCTTAATTCTTTGTTTTATTTCTACTTCACTCTCCAAAATCCTTCCAGAGTTTACTATTTGGGTTGAAAAAGCATATTTTTAAATTGGGCATATCCAACTTCCATATAAACATTTGGCAGGGAAACCCATGCATGTTCACTTAATTCATTTTTATTGAACCAAGTCCAGATTTTTAGCCAGGAAAAAGTTAGATATTAATCATATCTGAGCAGGATCATTAAATTTTCCTTTACCTACTAGAACAGCAGGGTCATTATAGAACCATGAGAAGTTAGCTCACTTATTAATCTTTACAATTACATAAAAGTGATCATTTTTATAGTACTTAAGAGTAGCTCTAACCCATTATGTGAGGAGTATGGGGGAATACTACAATATAATATAATGTATTATTATAGATGTGACCTGTGACTCATTGGTCTGCTCACTGACACACAACTCCCTGGAAAAGTTATCTGTTTGAGCTTGGATAATCTTTAATTGTTTCACACTCCTCGTGCTCATTTATGGGGCATGCTAGTAAATAGAGAGCTAGTCACTGAGTTATTAATTACCTCATTATTACTTAATTATCACCATTGCATACTTCATTTTTATGGGGAATTATATCATAAAAGAAGGTATTTTATGCTGCCCACCACAGTTAAGTATGAATGACAGCGATAGCTAATGTGGGATTGAGTTAGTTAAAGAAAATCAATCAGAAATCCTCACTATAGATTACTATCCAGTTTCTTCTGCCTTTTCCAGCTAACACTTCTCATCCTTGACTTTGAAACCCAACAGTTTAAACTCGGTTCTTGTTTCAGTGGACTAATCCCCTTTCATAAATCATGTTCAAGTGCTGAAATAATTTGCACATCGTTTAAAGAGTATTTGCTTTGAAACATTCACCTCAAGCCCTTTTGTATATCCTTTCTCTCTAAAGATTTGTAGTATTTGTTTTGTTCTCTGAGGTATAAAAGACCTGGGTAAACTTTATTCCTGTTGTTTCAAGATTAGTGAAATAAAATGCATATTTATTCAACTGGGACTGAAAGGAGCTTTAGTAAAGACGATCATACTTGCAACCCAGGGGAATGTTATAATACAAAATGTCTGTCTTAAAATCTCTTTAGGTTTGTTCAAAACACTATTGAAGGACTTAAGTTTAAAGAAAGAAAAGGAAAAGGTTACAAATCCATATTTCTTTGTTCCAAAGAAGAGAGAGACACCACATGTTTTTCTTAACAAAATAAACTCCTACATGTGCACTCTAGATGGATTTCATATGAAGGCAAGTAGAGACTGGATATCATAATTGTTATAAGTCTTTTCTTACTGAACAACAGATACTGACACAGTCCTTAAGACAACTACATTTTGGAAAAATTTCAGGGTTTTTTTTTCAGACACACACTTGCTTCAGAAAAAGGAATCACAAAAAAAATCACGAGATTTTAGGCATTATTGGAGACAAGCAGTTTGGCTTTTTTCCATGCACCAAAAGTGAGGTAGACTCCTGTAATGAGGAATCTACTCTGACTCTGCTATTTCCAAGCCTAGCTGCCCAACACATCTTCCATTGCTTTGGTGCAGTCTCCTAGTTCCATGACAAGCAGAACTCCCTTTACATTAAGTAGCAAAACTAAGGTTTGATGCAGATTGTACAAAATGCCCCAATTTGTATAGCTGAAAGCAGCCCACTGTGCAGACAGCTACCTCTGCTCAACCTCCCATCACCATGTGTCAGTAGATCTCCAGTTTTTGCGTCTCCATACTTTGCCCCCACAGGGAAGGAATAGAGGCTGACAACAGATAACACCTCAATAGGTGGAGGCGTTCTCACTGCAACAGGGAATATTTTAGGCTGCAGTCTCTGGAGAGAGGTCAGACCTAGAGCAAGTGAGCTGGACTTGCTGAACTTTGTTTATCAGGAAGAGCCAGTCCAGTCCATCACACCTGTAAGCATAATTTTGAACCTTTCATGGTATTTGTTGAAACCAGTACCCCTATTGGAAGGCTGTGGCCAGAAAAATTATTCTTACACTGTACTGTACCCTAAGGTTTCACTATTATTTCTAACTAATCTAGATGCAAACCTCATGGTATTTTGGGAGGAAAGTGACAGAAATAAGGAGGTTTTTAGGTTATAAAAGTCTAAATTAAGCTCAGTTAGAGAGACTGTACGTCAGGCTCTAGACAGGAATACCTACTTTCCAGACTCACCTTTCTCCCTGCGGTGAAATCACTTATATATTTGGACCTTCTAACCTGAAGGATCTATTCTAATTTAAATTGTGACAGCCAATCCCAAATATTTAAGCACCAATTTAATGGTGCTCTCTCCTGGACAGGGCATATTAATGGGATTAAAAAGGAATGTGTTTTGTAGGATCTCCTCTTTGCTCCACCAGCTGCCTGCTGGCCAGCCGGGTAAACAGATCCTGCCTCTGAAAGCCAAAGGGTGGAACATCACTGAGGGGTTAAATGCTGCATTGTTTCTCAATTAAGTAAAAGGTTCCAACTAGCTGGCTTTAAATATTGATGCTGAAGAGAGAGCTATGACATATGAGCAGCTCCCCTCAGCACCGAGGATATTTGGCTCCATTTAATTAATTCCATTGGCCATTGTCTTAAGTGCGCCCAGGATTCACCCAAGAGGAATTCACTTGCCTTGCTGTTATTGAAAAGTGTAACACAGCATTATCTGCCTCAGACAGACTTTTTGTAGCATTGAATCAATTCCCCAGTTCTTGAAAACAACTACCTCATTTGATTCCTTTCATAATTAATGAAATTTGGTAGTAATGCTTTTGCCCCTCAGCTCAGACTGGAAAGAAAATGTTCCAAAACTTCAGTTTTCAAGCTGAAAGCACTCTAATTTTCGGCCTAAATGGACTTGTGGTACTTGTGGCAACATTTAGCCTGCTCGTCATTTTCAGCAGTTCTGCCTCAGGTGTAACACCCCCTGCTTGGGCTGATAAATAGGCTTGCCAAGATTTTGTAGTCTTTCCTACAATAGGGTGCTGCTTCTATTTATTTTTTTTTTTTTCCTGATCATCTCAACTCTTTTTCTGAATTTCTTTTCCTTTCAGTCAGTGTTTCTTGCACAGATATTCAAGGTTAGGTCTTCCCACAGACTTGGAAAGCAGAATTCAGTCTCCCATGTGGAAATGGCTCACCTGATACAGCGTGAGGATTGTATTTATCTCTTTCACTGCCACTTTATTAGACATTAAAAGTAAACAATCAGGACATGTAGGTTCTGCTGTTCTTTAATCTTTTGCATCCAATGCATTCATTAGGAAAACTAAAGAGCAAACCTGCCTTAAGCCTTTTCATAGCATATAAAATATGTTCCCACATGTGATAAGAGTTTTTGTAATTAATTTTTAAGGTGTTCAATTTAAACAAAGAAGTAGCATTCTTATGAAACTGAATAACTCTTTGCAAATGGCACATTTAAAATAAATGAAATTAAAACATTTTAAAATACCCTAGTGACAATACATTTGGAAAAAAGCCCTTTGGAGATGAAAAAGGAATATCACAGAGCTATCCTGAAATTCATGAAGACACTTTGTACAGAACACAGAAATAATTTTAAAAGCGTACTGGTATGAAGCCCTACTAGAGAAAGTTTTACCGTTAATATATTTTGCAATCACACAGTGACAGTACATTTTATAGTCACTTTGGCTGAGGAAGGTTATTCTCCAGTCCAGGGACTCAGGGGAGGTGGCCAGATGTGGGTAAAGCAGAACAGGAGGGCAGCCAGATGCACGTTGGATTATTTGCCATTTAGCAGATTTTGGGGCACAAACTTATAAATCAGGGAAGGACAGCCTTTATCTTGGTGGGTATCTATAAAGAAAGATTTCACTCAAGGCGCAGGAACTCATGGTTTGATCCACATCACTTCATGCTCCCTCTTTCTAGGATGTACTGGCTGTGACCTACACAGAAAAGGCTTTTTTTTAATGTTTTTCTCAGGAGTCAGCTGGCTTCTGAGCAGCACAGGTTTCCCCTTGAGAAGTGGGACTGGAAGAACCAGAAAGGTGACTAAAAATTAAGCAGTGCAGGTGATGACCTCAAGATCACTGTTTGACTGTCTTCTATCCAAGCCATAGATAGATTTATTTAAACCAAACTCTTCATCTCATGTCTATGGTTTCCTAGAAGTTCAGAAGTTCCTATAAAGAGAGTCTTTGTAGATATATATT
>WBMY01002798.1:1085842-1110049 GCA_013397315.1 Donacobius atricapilla | reverse complement strand
ACATGTAATAAACTCTTTCTTCTGTATTTAAAGATGATTATTTCAGGGTGCCATAATGCTCCTACCTTCCTTTCTTCTTTTGAAAATATTTCAGTTGATGTGTTTGAATAAAAATCAAAATATAGTACTAAAAATTAATGAATAAATAATGAAAACACTGTAATACCTGGATTACAGATATAGTGTTATCTGAAAAATCACTCAATACACTGGTTCAAGGGTAGAACTGATATTTAGGCACAATTACAAGCAGTGGAATACTTGATTTATTGTTTTAACTTTGCTCTTAGTACAAGATACACAATCATTTCTGAACTGACACTTGATGTCTGGTTTAAAATATCTTTTTGTTTCAGCATCTTATGGTTTGAATTTGGGGTTCAGCTATGAGGAAGGCAATTTTTTTCTGCTATTTTTGCAGGTAGATGGAGGGATGGAGGCAGAAGAAAAGGTGAGGGAGAGGCTTAAGAAAAGAGGATGATTGAAACATGGTGACATGGGGAAAGGGAAAGAAAATGAAAGGGTGCTGAAACACCATTGTTTGCTGCATCATTTGTCTGAATTTGGTTTCTTTTGGGGTACTGTAGCAGGCATTGCCTGCTGAATGAGAAACAGTGCCAGGCAAGGCAGAGCAGCAGTCTCATCTTTTCTAATAGAGTTGGTTTTTTTTTTTTAATTGTTTGTGTTTGGAGAATGTGAGAATGAAGAGGATCCATAGGAATTATAGTTTCTGTTATCAATAACCCACAAGGGGAATGCTGTTTGAAAGCAAGTTGTTTAACTGGTGAGTTGTAAACCAGAAAACTAAGTTAGCAGAATTCACCTTTTCCAAACAATTGTTTATTTGGAATTCATTTGTAGCTGTCCCTGCTCAAGTTACAGGTCATTCACAGTAATAAAGCTTTCCAATTCTGTGACAGAATATTCATAATGTCTTAAAAATACTCAGCTGGATAACGGTCCCCAAGATCTGGACAGCAAGACTTCAAAAGGCAGAGTCCTCTGATCTACAGTTTCCTTATTCTCTCTAAGCTTGGAAGGTTTCAGCTATCAAGTTTTATTGGTTGATAGTCTAATTGCATTTGTATTATCTTTCCCCTTAATATTATTTTCTTTTCCCTGTATTGGATTTCTTCCAAATATTGCTGTGACCATGAAGCAGTTTTCTGAAATGTTTTGCTTTTGCTTTGATGCTTAACTGCTTTACACGTGAGTGCTGCAATAAGGTGCAGGTTTCTGATAATAGTTTTCCTTCTGTGAGGAAAAGTTTCCACAATCTCCTGTACTTTGCTTATATTTGATACAGCCCTTCAGTTTGAGGCTTTTCATGGACAAGATAAGGTTTGGTTAAACATCTGAACTTTTGAATGTTTATCTGAACTAGATTCGACCCCTAAATTTGTCCATCATTAGTTATTATGCTTTTCTTTTTCGAGACTAAATTATGCTATTAAATATGTTCTAAAGTAGGTTAAGCCCCTGTGCAGTTTGTCAGCTGGAACATTAATTTTAAAGCTAAAGCAGTTTTCTATTGGCTCGTTTTAACATTTTGTCTGAATTCTGACCACGGCTGGTCAAACAGGGAGTCAGTGCACCCAAGAAAACCCCACACGTAGCTGATTGAAGTGTCTCAGAGTTGTTGTGATGACTGCCTGATTTTATTTCAGGAAAATATCCTGATAATTAGTAACTATTTGCCTGCTCAAGCAGCTTGTTCCAGTGCAGCTGTTCTGGAGACTAGATAAAGCACTAAATGTCACCACATGCCCCGCAGTATCTCTGGACCTGTCCCACTCAGCCCCTACACAAGGGCCAGGCAGATTTGGGGTCCCAGCCACAAAACGCTTGGCTAAATAAACCAGCAGCTCCTTTCTGGACTTTCTTTTTCCTCCTGTAATTCCCTGTCTCAGTCCAAGAGGAGGATGACCCACAGCACATCTCACAAGGCACCTTCTCCCCTCACAGCCTCTCTAAGGTAGCCTCGCAAAAAAAAGCCGTGGCCAGCTTTTGGTCCACCTTGTGGGTTTGTTTATTTTGTGCAGATCCTAAATCACCTTTAGGGAAGTGTTTCCAGTGTCCTCACAAGGGCACTACCTCAGTAAAGAGCTGTAACTGCTCAAGAGTCTGAAGATCAGTTGTGTTTTAGCAAATGGAAATGATTTCTGTATAAAAATAAAATTTAGTTGATGGCATGAGGATGACTGTCTAAGGTTTATATTTGTATGAACATAGATATTGGAGATTCTTACCAGAATTTTCACTTGAGGTAAGAGGCAAAAAGAATTCTGAAATCTGACGACATGGTCCTTTTAAAAATGAGCTCATGGGTGATCTTTTGTTGTTATTCTTGCTCTAATGATATAATTGGGGTAGGGATAATTTGATAAGGTATAGTTGACAGAGTACAGCAAATGGGTTTTAGATCTCTGGCTAGATATTTTTTTGATTACTTTAAAGATAATGGGTGTGCCTTTCTCCTTCATAACCTACCCACATCTACGTTCACTGGAAAGTACTAAGCTTGCTGTTTAAAAGAGAAAAATGTGCTGGAACTTGTGGTTTGAAACAGCAAATACAGAGCTGAATGTCACTACTGTTTCTCATTGGGAATAAACAGTTTTAGCATGTTGATTTCATAACTTAGGCACTGTGAATTAATGCTGTTCTTTATTGTATAAGAATCACTAGAAGTTCATTGTGGGTCAAAAATATAGGGTTATGAATATAATCAGAGACTGAGTGCAACAGGAATAGAATTAAATGATAAAATAATTTATTTTTAAAATTTAGAGGAACAAAACATAATTGGTCAAAGTTTCAAGAAAAAGGAAATTCGTTGGTAGGATATTCTTTCTGGAAGGGTCCCAAAAACTGGATCTGAATAAGAGACTCCACACAGTATTCAAGCACATGTCAAAATTTCAATATATGAAACATTTGTATAATTCTTAACAAGGCTGATATAAATGCAAGACTCCCTTGTTCTCTACTGATAATTAATTTGCTTCCAAAAGCACAAGGCAGAATTATATGTAGGTTTTAAGGTAAAACTTTCACATGGCTGCTAGCACCCACGTCCCTAAAGCGTTCTCTTTTGGAGTAAATCTGTCCCGTGCTACTATTAGGAAAAGGAACCATATCATTTTCTTGTCCTTTTACCTGAGGAATTTAGTGGAAGTGATGACTATTCATAATATTTGCAAAAGGTTGAAAAGGTTTTTTTCAGATTAACTCAGGAAGCAAGTTTAAAGACTTGAAAGTTATTTGCATCTATTTCAAAACAGAAGAAAGCAAACAAAACTCCATATTCGAAAAGCCCCTGAATGTATTATTTGTTGTAAATTTCTTGTTCGACTCAATCTGGAAATAGTCTACAGTATCTTGTTCTGTCCTTCTCAACCTCCATTTGCATGGGATTTCTTTTTTGTTTTGTGAAGTCTTCTTAAATACTATTTTATCCTATAAATGTCAGCTTCCTAAGTCATTAACTCAAATATTGCAGGTCTTCTGCTCCGTAACTGTCGTGTTTTATGAGTGGGATAAGGCTGGGTGGCTGCAAGCACTGATTCACCCAGTTAGGTAAGGGCAAGGACCACTCTTCCATTCCTGAGTTTGGCCATCCATTGAGTATTCTCCTGGGAATATCTTTGCAAAGAGGCTGTGTCAAGAGTCCCAATCCCTGACATGAGGTTGGGCAGACCAGCTTCCCCTTCCCAAGTACACTGTGCTCTCTCTTCCTAGACTCTAAATAGCCTGACTTTGTGTGCTGCAGCAGATTCCATCCAAGTCCCACATGTTTTACATTAGATGAACATAAACTGGTCATACTGTACAAATAAAATGAATTCATTGATTTCTGGCATTGTGGTTTTTATATTCAAATTAAGTTTGTATAACAGTGTTTCTAATATTGTGACAATACCAAAAAAAAAAAAAATATTGTGGAAAGAAAGGCTTGGCAAGTCCTGGGTGATCTAGTCCAGTCTCTCCTGTCACAAGGTACTGTGTGTTGTGTCGCCATACATAAATTTATTAAGCTGCTCCTTAAATTCTTTCAGTTTTATTTGCCACCACAACTTCTTTAAAAGGGTGGTTTAGAGCTTCATATTATGGCCAGTTTATACTCATCTATTCTCATGCCAACATTGTTCTTCAGTTAAAACAGATTTTCTCCCTCCCTGCTGTCCTCTTCTCCTCTCCTGCTCCTTTTCCCACCCCCACCAGCAAATGCATAGAGAACAATCACAGCTCTTCCCAGCCATTTTCTAGCTGGCCAAACATGTCAAGCTCCCTGTCTCCTTCCAAAATCTCAGCAGCCTCTTTCGCCTGGAGCTTCTCGCTGCTGCTGCCTGCACCTCCTCTGCCAGGAATTTCCACCTCACGTATGAATGTCCAAGGTTGTACACTCACAGGAGAGAATTACTTTTCTATTAATTAAAATTAAATATTTTGGATTTGTTTGTCAGGTGCTGGAACAGGCTGCCCAGGGCAGTGCTTGAGTCACGATCCCTGGAAATGTTCAAAAGACATGTAGATGTGGCACTTGAGCACATGGGTTAGTGCTGAGGAAACAGGAAGGTCCCCTGTTTTTTGATACTCCTAATACAACTCTTTTCCTTGTGTCAGGGTTGTTTCTACAGAAGATTTCACACTTGCTCACTACTGATTGTACGATGTTAGTCATTCCCTTTCCTATTACTACCTTTTTCAGATGTTTCAGAAGATTTTCAACCCCAAAATGTGTGTTTTCTGGTTCTCTCTGAGCTAGCTCTCGAAGGATCAGGGATGGGACAACAACCTGATTTGCTGGTGTAACAGCCCACCCACCTTCTGTGATCTCTGCTTTAAGAAACTTGATTAGTTTGTGGTCTGCTTGGTCATATTTTGGGGTGAACCCTGACAAATAAATCTCTTTTTGTGGAATTACTGTGTGGAAGAGTTGGACTTGATGGCCTTAGAGGCGCTTTCCAACCTCAGTGACTCTGTGATTCCATAATTCCAGTCCTTCTCTAACCATGCTGTGGACAGTACCAGTTCTAATCCAGTTACTCCAGTTTCCAGTCTCCAAGTCACCAAGAGTTTTTGTCTGATACCCTGAATTCTCATCTCAGCTGATGAGGATTCCAGCCTTGAGTCAACAAGTAATTTTTTGAATGTTTCTACTTTTCCTGCTGAAGTCTTTAATGAAAACACAGAGACCAGTTCCAAGAATATTTCAGGACTTCCACTGGTAACTTCCCTGCAATACAGTAGTTTTCCTTTCAACAAAGCTCATTTTAATACCTTATTTAGTCACTTCACAGTTATTGTTTTAGTTCTCTACATCTTCTCTAGTTTAACTAATAATTTCCTATTTGGCATCATATCAACTGCACAACTGAAATCCAGATAGATTTGGCCTATAACATTTTCATTTTCTAAAAAAACATTATTTATTTTATTAAAGAAAGGTGTCTGGTGTGATCTGTGTTTATAAATCCAATATATACTCAGAAATATTGCTCACATTTCTAAACATTTATGGTACAAATGCCACTAAGAGAAGCTGTGTGGGGAGTGACATTTTTATTTTACAATGTAAATGTGTAGTGATGTTTAACATGCTATTAATTTATTTCCATTTATTATTAGAGGGGGAATTTTTTTTTAGTTATTTTATATGCATAAGAGCATGATGCAAAATATGAATTATACAGTCATTTTATTGAATCTTTACTGCTAATGCACGCAAATTTCACAAAGTGTAATGACACTACTGAGCACTTAAGTTGTTAGGCTGTCATATTACAGAAAAATTATTTGTGCTATATAATCACTGTTTTCTTTTTCCCATTGTTTATTTCTGAGCTTACTTCATAAACATCTGTAAATGTAGATATACTTGCTGTGGCAAATATCTATTATTGCACAATAAACCAGAATGACTTCAGTGCCAAATCAAACAAAACCTTCTGAGCCTCTCCTGAAAGGTGATACCCATTCTAATGCTGCACAATTTGAGTCTATCCTCTGTAGTTCTAAAATCTGGGAGTTTGAAGCTTATAAGAATGATGATCAGAGGCAATGCCCAATTCCTGCATTTTTTCCCCTCAGCCATTTTTCTAGTGCCTTTAGGCTGACTGTGCACCTGTCTCTCATTCTACTCTTTTGCCAAAACAAAAGTAATTATGGTGGGTTTAATTCAGAGACATGCCCAGGGATTTCACTAAGGGATAAAATAGGATGACTGGCAAAAGTCCTTAACTCAATAAAGAAGGTGAAGTGAGTTCTTTATCCTTAGTGAGCAGATTTTATTGGTTCCATCCCAGAGTATCACAAAGCAAAAAGAAGGAAGGACTTGGTTTTGTCACTTTCATATCTCTGGTGCTGGATGAAAACCTGTGTATTTTTACAGGAAATGATGCATGCTGCTAATTCCTCAAAGGACTAACAGTAGTTTCCCACCTGCTGCAGGCCAAAAACTTGATGAAATGTTGCATTCCGGATTACAGTGGTACCCACTAAATCTTGAAGTCATGAGCCAATATATATTAAACTACAGTGTCTTTTGGAGTGTAGGCATAAACATACACCTCTGCACATTACGATATGTTTCTTCAGAAATATAAGACACTCGGCAATTAAGCATTCCCATTACCTGAAATTAATGAATTACTAATTAATACCTTCCAATTAATATATTTGGACATATGTGGTAGCACTGCTGTTAGAATGGCACTTCCTTTCACCAAAGTCATAGAGATTTATTCCTGCCTCCCTCTTTTGCCCTCTCAGCTTTGTTTCAGTCCTGCAAGGTGCTGCGGAGGAGTCTGGTTATGAGTCTGTAAAGGACTTCTGAAAATTATTACTTTAAGACATCACAGAAGAGAGTTAAGCACACGGATCTGTTCATACGTATTTTAAGAAAGTTGTAGCTTGGATTTTGGTCAGTGTATTCTGTATTTTGAATGGTCAAGCCTATCACTTTTAAAATCCTTTGGAAATAATTACCTAAACTCCATTTATGTGTGTTATCATTATACTACAACTTATCTCCTTTTAAGAACTTCACGAAATTTTAATGTCTTTGAAGAGCACTAAAAAAAATATGCATGGGCAAGACTAATTGTTGATTTTTTTTTTTCCTGGAGATCAAGGCTAATGGAAGAGAAGGCAGGAATGCTAAGATATTTGAATCTCTTAATGCCTTATCCATTCCCGCTGCTGCTCTTCATTCTGCTCTTTCCATCCAAATGAATTACATACGGTAATTTTGGGGTGTTATAATAAACAGATAGGCATCGTAATAATGTATTTCAGTTAGGAAGAGGTACTTGAAAGAAATTGGTTTTGCAATACACATGATGTGAGACAATCAATAGTGCTTTAGTTTGACAAGCATTGTCAATATCCATTGTCACAGTTCAGAAAGTCATTAATGGATAGTTCTTCAAAAACCAATGCTTTCAACACGTTGGAAGTGTTCAGATACACTGTACCTGGCAGGAATTAATCATAGGTAAACCCCTGAGATTATGTACAAATTCAGAGTAAATTAAGAGTGAAATAAAAGTCATTGGAAGGAATTTGAGATCATGTTATGGGGAGTAGCAAAGTCTTGCCAATAAAATATGGAGTTTAGGATATATTAAAAAAATTTACACTCTGAATCATCCAGGCTTTGCTCAGAACGTCATACCCAGGAAAAACTAGAAAATTTTTGCTAGAAATGCTTTGTCTAGTTGCATGACTAAATTCACAAGAAGTAATCTCATAAATATTTTTATCCGGTCCCTGAAGAGTTCAGAGCTTTGCCCACCTCTTTGAGTGGCCACCACGTCAAAATCTTGGAAAAAAGCCTTTGTAGCTTCACCCTGCAATTAGTTGGCCACTGCTTGGTCCTGATTAAACTATAGTAAATTTATTCTCGTTGCATCATGGATACAGTTCAGGGCGCTGAATGTTAAAAAGTAATTATTCATCTGTACATCTCAAAACTTTCTTTGATTTCTGTAGAACAGTGTCACTAGGAGGTATTGCATTTGTTCTTGCCTTCCCTGCTTCTGTTATTTATATGCTATCATTAAGGTTGGATTTGAATAAGGATTCAGATGATTTATATAAGCCAGAAAAGGACAGGTCAGTTTTTGATCAGTGTTTTGTTTTATTTATGAGCATTTAACCTGTGCTTATCCCCCCTAACTCAGCCAATGTTATTACAGTGCTATCCAATGATAAGGACCAAAGATGTCGTTTTTTCTTTTAGTCCTAAAAATGTGTTTGCACAATTTTATTTTTGTACCCAATCTGAATGGCACTCCCCTATTGTGATTAGAGGGTTTTAGTTCTTACGCTTATGAGAATTGAGGAAAAGATCTTGCCATTATTTAATTTGTCCTTTCATACCTTTCCGACCTGTGGAATAATGGAGGTCTAATAAAGCATCAGAAGTAATCAGAAAAGCTTTTCTAGATCTAAGGGTTCAACTTACTACCAGCCAAATATGAAAATTAGAAAATATTCAGGTTACATTTTTTGCTGATTAAGTGTCCTTGCATGCACTTGTACTAGCAGAAAAAATGTATTGTTATTTTATTCTTCAGCCCCTAAGAGTCTTTTTTTTGTTTCTGTCTTCTCCTTTTTTTATATTGCTTGATATTTACCAGCTCTCTTTCATGTAGGATACTTCTGGCCAAATCCAGAACCTGAAATTTAAAGTTACATGTGTTAAAAAAAAAAAAATTGTGCTTTTTTAGCTTTATATCTATTGTTTTTTTTTGTTTTTTTGTTTTTTTTTTAACGTTTAGTCTTTGCATTTCCAAATATAATAGCAATGCCATTTTAATGTGGGGATATCACGAGAAGAATTGTTTGGCAAGAGAAGGAATATTTCTAAGTGAGATCCCAACATGAATATTTCTGCCTAAGCTTGGTTTTGGAACATGCTATTTAAACCCTTAAATTTCTGTGAGGCTTGGAGCTTTTTTCTAGTGACTCACATGTATTTAATAGAATAAAGTGAGAAATGCATCAACTGTTGTTTTGAACTATGTACTTAAAGGCAAAATGTGGTACATACAAAGATATCCATGACAATAATTATTCCTACCTCTAGATGTAGTTTTAACACCATAATTGCTGTTTCAGGTATAAAACTCCCAGCTGGGTTAATTGTCTTTCTAAAGAGAGGGATGTTCACCCTGCTGTCCTGCCCTTCTCAGGACGACCACGTGTACTTCGCTGGGAACGCATTAGCTAGGCTGGTGTAGACTCAAAGTGGGCATAAAAACACTTCAGAGCCCCCCAGAATGGGAAAACTGGCAGGCAAATGATTGACTTGAAGTGTATTTTCCCTCCTGCATCATTTACATCACTTGGGCAAGCTTCAGGATAAAGGCAACCTAGTTTTGAATTGCTATGGACAGAGTGACACTGGGCAACAAAAGGGACCCCAAACTAAATACAATTCACTTCTCTGTTTCAAAGTACCACTAAGATGCAGAATTAGAAACATCTATTTGTTGTTCTTTTTATAGCATGGCCAAGTGACTTGGAATTTTAGCTTGTCCCTGCCAAGGATTGCTCAATTTCGAACAAAAAGTCCTCCACTATAATGTTAAAAAAGCACCAACTATCAATTGAATGCTAATCTTTATGTTCTATGATACATCACTCCAGGAATGCTACCATTAAAAAATGTGAATTTTAGTTTTCATAAGTGATGGATTATTGTCCCAAGCCATGTATTTTCCAGTAAAATGTCCTTTTATTTTTCCTGTGTGATTACTAGTTTGTGGAAGTATGTGTGGGGTCATTTTAGTGCTGTGGGAAAATGGAACACTATTCTGTTAAAATCAGTAGTGAAATCAGAAGCAAACTATGCTCTGATCATTGTAGGCATGTGTTTAAATATTGCTTTCCTTAATTGGCTATGTTCTATTTACTTAAAATGAACAATTTGGCAAGTTTTTCTCCCTTGACAACAGCAAAGCATAAACCATTTTATAAGTTTGGCTGTTAAAATCAGATTTGTAATGTAAACCACAATATTCCAGCGTTGTTGCTGTTGCTTAACCAGTTATTTTAGCTTGCAATTGTTTTATAGATGTGCACCTTTAAATATTCTGGTTCTGTTTAAAACTAATGCAAAATGCCTTGTTTTAAAAAAAAAATCTAATAGTGATCATATTTTTAGTTTTGCTCTCTGTCTTTGCTTGGATCCTGTGTCTGAAGATTGCTGCATTATAGAGGAGGTTCAGTCTGGATAGGGAGAGAAGTGAGCCTGTCTGTAACTGCAGCTAAATTATCTCTTTAGAAATTCTGTCAGAGGGACAATGGACCAGACTCCTGCCGATTCACCTTGTGGACAATATTGTATTTTGGTGGATTGTTTGATTGACTGACTGATTGATTGATTAATTGGTTAATTGATTTCCAAGAGAAGATGGAAGGCTGTTCTTTCCTTAGAAAGAAGAATCCAGCCCTCTCTGAGCGGGAGGCCTTTTTGCAAAGGGAGGCTGCACCACTCTGGCTGCATCATTAAACTGCTTCAGAATGGGCACAGCAACAGAGCTCAGGACAGTGAGCACTAGTTATTCAAGGGTGGCAATTCTCAGGTGATGTGTTAAAAATCCTTGAAAACCTGCTTGCTCAGGAAAAACTCTAGGAAAGGCCTCCCCACGGCATCTCTGCTGCTGCTGGGTGTTGAACTTCTCCTTACAAGCACTGCCTGTTTTGATAGCCACCACGGTGCCCTGTAAGCACCTCAGCAGAGAAAAAGTTAAATTTATGCCTTTGAAACCTCCTCCAGGGGATTTTCTGCAGCTGGATCCCATGTCTTTTTGACACAGAGCAGGAATAAATCGCCCTCAAATTGTTTCTCAGTTTGGTAAATGCTTAAATATAATAACATATAATCATTAGGAGGGGAATACTTTTCTTCCCATAAATTAATCCATCTCGCACACGTTTTGTGGCACGCAGCCATGTTCTCTATAACTGCATTAAATATATATACGGCTCTCAATCCCTCTTGGCAAGAGGAATCCAGTCCTTCACTGGTGGCGTGGCCATCCATCCTTTCCCGCTGCGAGGAGAGCACGGCTAATAGCGCGTAGCACGCTCAGGAGCCCGGAGCCGGGGCTGAAAAACCACCCCTGTGAAAGTGGTGGGATTCGTGAGCACTTCATGAGCAAACTGGTCGCCGTCCAAATACTTACGGGCAATAAATAACAGAGCCCTGCACGTAACCGGCGGGGTGAACTCGCCGTGTTTATTCACGAAAGTATTAATCAGACGGTTTGTAGTGTCCAACCAGCCACGCTGCTGACCTACCTACCGCACGACTGGGATCTTACCAGGGCGGTTATGGCCACTCTTTTCTCAGGGTATTTCAGAAACCTGCTGTTAATTTAGAAATATCATTTCACTGAAAATTCCTTTCTTGATTTCCTTCAGTTTTCAGGCTGAACTACAGTGCCTCTGACACAAATGACAGAAACCGAGTTAAAAGCAGATTAAAGAAGTTCATCTCCCGAAGACCCTCCTTGAAAACATTGCAAGAAAAGGGACTTATTAAAGGTGTGTTCAGTCTTCTATTCTTTTTTGATGTAAAAATTAAAAAATCGCGGAGGAGTGTTTGACTCAATACATTGGACAAGAACTTCTTAAATATGATTTTGTTGCTGTGTCTCATAACACACTGCTGAATTTTAAAGAAAAAAGAATCAATGTATGGTTCATCTACCTCTGTGATATCTGACTGCTCCTCCAGTTTTTCTGCTTTGGTGTGCAAGTGGTGGAAACCCCTCCATTTAACACCACGAGCAATGCAAATCAAGATGATGCACAACTCCATTTATTTTTAAGAAAAGAATATCAATAGAGTTTTATGGTTTAGAACCCAAAATAGGGCCCTCAGATGCTGTGCTGACTGATTTGTTGAAAGACTTTCTGCTGTCTTCTCTCATTATTTTTCTAGCTCACCAACGAAATCCATTTTTAACAATTTGAAATACATGTCAGCAAATAAGAAATGCTTTGAATCTGTGGGTTTTTCCTATTCCAATTTCTTGCTAAGCTGGTCAGCCATCACTTTCACATATTCTTAAAAAATTGTTTCTTTGATAAAATGTGTTTGTTAGTTTATCCAAGAAGCGTTTCACTGAGAAGCTGGTAGTTAACTTGAAGGCAGTAGCATTCTGACCACTAACATCCAAGCAAAGCTGTGTTTTTAAATATTGTCTGGAACAACACTTGAAAAATTTACGCACTCCCAAATTATTATGTGTGAAACCCACAACTGCACATGCAAATTGACTAGAAAGAGGCATTTTGCCAGCCGCCCCTGTCAATATCTGGAGTGTGAGTTTTCCAGTGGCGTGTCAAAAATAGCAAGGGGTGTTGCTGGTGTGTATTAAACTTGTCTGTCCTGAGCCAAGAGATTGACCCCAGCCAGCATAAGCTAAAGCAGCTACAAGAGCTCAACACCAGCTGGGCCCACGTCTGGAGAGAAGAAGATTTGATGAATTAAGTTCTTATGTTTCAGATACGTGCAGAGATGCTCAGTGCAGTGTTGTTTACTGTAAGGAGATCTTCCTTATATGAAACCGCGGTGTGCCTCAGTTACGGGGTTCTGCTTCCAGCTGACACAGGAACTTTGAAAAAATGTCATTTATGCATCAATATATGTGTGTGAGGTGTGCACACTTGCACAGCAAACTTTCAGGATCTGTCCTTACACATTTGTAGTAACTGATTTCATTACGTCCGAGGGTTTTGCCTTTTTGAAGTACTTTGTGAGTTGAGGGTGGGATTTGAATGTGTCATGTTAGTTTGTTTCTGTTATTACAGTAAGAGAGGAGTAACTTATAGTCTTTTAATTTCTGGTTTAAGGGTTGGGGTTTTTTTAGTTTAATAAAGTGTGGTTGATGAATCTCCTTCAGTGTTACGTAGGGATCAGACGTGATCCCTGCTAACAAATCCAGATTCATTAGCATAACTCGAATCCACCCTCTAATATATCTCTCTAGGAAAGCCAGATGAATTTGGGTTTGGCTAGAGTTGCATCAAGCTCTTGATTCATAGACATAACTTGGTTCTACCTGGGATACTTCTCCGTGGATAACAGAGGTGGTGTTGATTTGTGGCATTGTGACTCAGAATCTGTAGCCAGAACAGTTTTATCACCAAACTGACGTTGCCATGAAGAAAACATGTTAGTTATCTACCATGAAGTTTCATTAGGATTAGGTTTTGGCCATGCAAATGAGGCAGGATTCGTTAGCACGGCTTAATTCCAATCTACGGTAAGTCTATGTGAAATGCTCATTTGATAAGGCTCCTTCATTGTCTTCACCACAGTTTATCCCCTTAATCTGGTAAAATGTTATGAAAATGCAGTTGCGGCGCTTATGCGGAGACCACTTTTAAATGGTAATTTTTAGTCTCGCATTAGAATATTTTTAAATCGCAGAATGCAACCACCCAGACTACCAATGAAAAGCCGGCCAAATTTTTGTATTATAAGATGCATCTATTTATTTTTCTAAAGGTGACTTAAATGGTTACAGAAACCCCTCAGAACTATTTATTGGCTTGTTTCTTAAGGGAAAAAAATGTTAACCAATTTTTACAAGAAAAAATTCCTCCAGCTCTGAGAACATGCCTATGACCTTTTATTCCATAGGGAAATACTTCTGTCAGAATTGTAAATCCCTTAAAATAGAGGCTCGTAATAAAAGTGTGTATAACGCCTTGCAGGACATCTTGGTACCAAATTCCTGACAAAGAACTGTTCTGTGTGCTGGTAAAGAATTGATATAAATATCTGTGAAGCGTGTGGTGTTAATTACTCCAATGCAGTGGCACTGTAGGTGCTGTGAAAACCTTCACTTTTCATCAAGAGCTATTCATATTTGCCAGGGGCACTATAAAGCTCTCAAATCTATATTGATTTTTTACATTGTATGTCACACTGGAACCAAAACTCCAATAAATTTAACACGTAAATTATAGTCATGAGTAAATACATTTTAAGGTGGTAAGTTCACTTAAACACAGCCCTGTGCTCTGTGAGTCGCTGATGCGTGCGCACTTGGCCAGGAGACTCGACACATTTCTCCACATTAACCAAATTTGGGAATACAGGCTTCAAAATTAAATAGCAGTTTGATCTCCTGGGGTACTTTGTTCTGCCAACACTGTTATCAGGAAATCTAGAAATTATGTGATTGTCATTTAACTCTTACCCAAACTTTGCCTGCGTGGAGTGTAGCAGATATCCGTGCAGAAAGTGAAGTAGGGAGTTAAGTGAAAATAGTGAGGAGGATAACACTCAGACCAGGGAATGTAGAAGACTGATGGTTAAACGTTATCTACGTGTTGATCTGAAAATGAAGATGCACCGACACTTTACATGACAAAAAGTTATTTTTGTCATCATTGTCCCATTTGCTTTCTAGTCCTGTGCATAAAAGAAGCCAGAATGGGAACAGCACGTTGGCTCCATCCATTGCAATGGGCTGGTGACTGGGGCTCTTCACGCTAGAGCCAGAGCTCTAATGAAGATCATCTGTCCTTGTTCCATCTCACTCATGCTTACACAAAATATCTTTGGTCTTGAAGGGTTTTGAAGCATTTCTGAGAGGATGTGCAATACAGGCACATTGTGGAATGTGTTCTTAGATATACACATGCACACAACCTAGAAATAGTAAATAAGAGGCATGTCCCATGTCTGCCATTTGAGCGGTGTTATTTTGAGAATAACTGTTCAAATTTATACGTGAGGGCAGGGGTCCTTGGTTCCTTAGGATTGAAATATTCTCAGAATTTACAGAATCTGCACTAATATGCTAGAAAAATAATATATAAATCTTCTTTTTAAATGATTTTATAGTCTATAATTGAACTTTGATCTTTATGTTTGAGCTTTGTCATGATTTAGTATTGCCCAGAATGTATTGCCAACCTTCAACTTGATGTTGGCCTCCTAACATCCCGATTTCTGAGATTTTCTAGAACAACAAAGGAAAAGAAACTTCTGTGAAACTCTGATTTTAAAACTATGATGGTTGTGTTGGTAACACACTATCACAAAATACACTCTCAGCAAACAGTAAAAAAACATGAGCACCAACCTCACATAAATGACACTGTGGGAAATGAGGAAAATGAAGCTATGCAGCTGGCAAGAAATTTATTTAGGTTTCTTTTTTTTTTAAGGGTGGATCTTTCTTTCCCAAAAGCTAGGCACCGAAGGAACTTCATTGAATGCATTTCATAAGCTAAGGCAAAAACCAAAACAGCATAAAATTTGGAATGGTTACAACTGTTTCAAGATGAAAAATAAAAGCCACTCAATTGCTAGTGAAAGGAGCTAGCTGTGATTTGGCTTGATAGCCTATAGAACAGGGCTCAGCATATGTTGGTGGTTGTGCAGATCGCAGCACAGAGATCACCAACCATTTCATTTCCAGGCAAGGGAAAATGTCTTTATTGTCTCATATGTTTCACTGGACCTTGGAGTAGTTCGGTGTAATGAGCAGAATGTTCACGAGAAGTCCAAAAGAGCAGATAAAGGCCCACCTTTGGTGTGTTCTGTGATTCTGGCAGAAATTTTGCAACTGTTCTGGTGCACATCAGAGCTTAGGGAAAGTTAGGAAATGTTTCCTTTGAGTTGCAGGGACAATGGGTCACAAGGGTGTTTTTTTCTTTGATATGGACATTTGGAAGCACTTTTCCTAATCCTTGTGGATGCCCAGACACTGAACAAAGTGATTTGTTCCTTTGACACGATGCTAAGAAATGATTCAGAGAATTTTTAAATGTCTCATTTTGAGAGAAGTGTTTTGAGTAGTACAGCAGACACATTCTCTTTGAATTCAAACAAGCTCTTGTCCCCAGTAAAACACCAGAATTTCTGGAGAGACTTGTGTCTGTGGTACTATTTTCCCTTTTTCTGAGAATGTGGAACAAATCTGGCAGCTCATATGCCACTTAATAGTAACTGTTCACAAATGTAATTTTTTTTTTAAATTGATGACCACCACAGATCAACGATATATAGTAAATCTCCACATTAAAAGGACTGGCAAGATTCCCAGCTTGCATAAATCAGGAGAGCTCCATTGACAACTTCGCCGACTTCAGTCAGATGAGGACCTGCCCCACTTATTGTAAAAGTGTCGTGGCGTTTTTTTGGAGCCCCAGTCTGGAATCAGCATCACTTTAATGTCTGACTTAATGTGTCTGACTACAGACAGAGCAGCTAGAAGAAGTCACCTTTAAGAATATGGCTCCAAGAGCATCACTTTCCTTCCGCAAAAGTTCACAGCTCTGGTGCCTACTGTCCTATCACTCTCCTTGTACATTCATCTCTGATTTTCTCTTCTCATTCTCCTTCCCTCTTTTCCTACCCAACATTCAAACAGATAAAAAGAGCACAACTTGGATGTTGACACAAAGCTATGTTAGACCAGCAGTTCACATCCAGATGTTGCACAGTTAATTCAGTTCCTGAAAGGCACAGGATTACATAGATATAATTCATGTTTCTAAAAATTTGGGAATTGTACTATTATACCATCTCCTCTCATACCAGAATTTAAGCTTCTTCCTGAGATGTGGGAGTATTTGCCATGCCCTTCCCTTTTATTTTTAATAAAAAACACTGAAGTATGAGTTCCTTCCAAGAGTGGCCACATCTCATCCATGTACACCCAAAACAGTTAAACAATGACATTCTCAGTGAGGATGTGGCTTAGTGATTTTGTTTTAATTGTTTCTTTTCCAGAAGAATTGTCTCCCATAGTAGGAGATTTCTGCAGCCCAGGATTAGTGGCTTTGCTGCAGCCTGAGAGAGCTACTCACAAAAAAAAAAAAAAAAGTAGCCCTGTCAAGCTCACAGAAAACTTGAAGCTCCCCAGAATGAGCAATTCATTGCACCCATAATCATCATTTTATATTACACAACTTGTGAAGGTCCATTCCCTCCTCTTCTGGTGTCTGGTTTTATATCCCTGTGCAAAGCTGTCACACACCCCAGCATCTCCAGCAGAACTTTTGACGTGCAGATAGCAGGGATGTGTAATGTAAACCATACCACCAAACATATTATGAATATATTGCTCTTCTTAAAAATGCTTGTTGGTTTTTCATACTACAGTATTGACTAACTGTCGGTGTTTGATGTATGGTTTACCAGCCTGATGTAGACTTATGGTTAGAGCTTAACTTGTTAGTTCTGCTTTTGCAGCCAATTCAGAATAACTACAGATGCCCCAAGATATTAAAATTGACTGCTCAAATGGACTCAGTGTGGGAGTTTCATTGGTTTTAAATTGATAACAGCTGAAAGAGTGAATGATTAAAGCTGTATATGGGCATAGTATGCAGCTCCTTTGTACGAGCCCTTGTGAACAGAATCCACTGCATGGGAATTGCCTTTGTTCTAATAAAAGATATTTCTGAACAATTGTTAGTTTAAATTTTTAAATGATGAAACAAGAGCATTTCAGGAGCCTATAGAGGAAATAATTCCTGAGAAACTGGAATATCTCTGAGAAGATAAAGTGGATTTCTATTCAGATGGGAGCATTTAAAGTTAAGTAGCATTCCATAAGGTGGTAATTGTGTCTATTTCCCAGGCATTTGAGTTAAATAAGCTGGATAGGAAACATAAACTGTCATAACAGGAGGTTAGGAGTGTTGTGTACATCTCTTTTTTTCAAGTCATAAAAGATGAAGTTTTGGAGGACCTTATCACAAATAAATCAGACAAAGGGGTTTTTGCTTTCCTTATCCCTTTGGGACCAGTTCTTTTATTTTTTTGAAAAAAAATGTCCTAGAGAGCTTTCCCTTAAAGTAGTTTTAAACTATGTATATATCTACACATATAAAAGAATAAGAAACAATTTTAAATTTAGTTACATTCAAATCTAGCCTAAAAAAGTGAGGCTAAAAAATTCACCATTCCTTGTTTTTTTGAAATACTGCACAAACAAATTTTGGTTGAGTTTTCCTCAGGTATTCCCGTGACCTCCACAAGTGTAAATATGGCAGTATAACTGCTGCCATTCCCATGTTTATGTACAGAAACAGATCCAGCAAAAAATCAATTGATTACAGAGAGTCACGGAATCTGTGGTCCAATAGTACTCAGAATTGAGAGTATTTGGATGACTCATGGGATCATGTACTCGTAAATACTCATGAATTTCTAGAAGGGGGAAAAAAACCCTCCAAAGCTGTTGTGTACTCTTGTTTTACCACAGTCTATTTTGATGCCCTGGAAGTATGAGTGCTATTTTGCACATTGTGGAATGAAAATAAAAAAGCCTGTGCTCTAAAGAAGAGGTGATTTAAAGCTTATCTGCAGGGTACAAAATGTAACTGTATCCATACAGTGAAAGTTATAGAAAATGGGGTTAAATATTTTGCTGAATATATAGAATCTGAACCAAGAAATGAAGTAACGAACTAGGTGAGAATTGTAAAACTGTTTTCATCCTGCTCAAAATTTCCTCCCAGGAATACCAAATATTCTGTGTTCATATTGGAGACTGAAAGGGTAACTGTGAAATAATCCTGGAAGTTGATTCTAAAGTGGTTATAACACAGAAGAGAAACTGCTGAACAGCCACACATTAATTTCATTTCAGTTCTTCATGTGTTGCCATCTAAACACAGTGCAGTTCTTTGCATGTTTTGCTTCTGAAATTGTTTACAAGTGTCTTTGTCCACCAAATAAGACACATTTTTACTTCTTTTTTAACATAATTTACATTGGAGACCATTCCATATTATGCAAAGAATTTGACAAGTTTTTGCTAAAATTTTAAAAAACAATTAAGATGTCAAAAGAGGAAGTGCTAGTACATTTTAATCATAAATCTCTGTATGTATAATTACCACTGAAGGCAGCTATAAATGTTTTATGAAGAAAATGTAACCAGACTGTGCTTTGTCAGAAACATAACCCCAAAACATGTAACAGACTGTTCGCTAATGCTTAACGCCACACATGCACACAACCTTCCTCAGAGCAGCTCTGTGAACCCAGTCCTCCATCCCTTCTGCAGCCCAAACTCTGACTTAACTTCAATTCAGGCTTTGATGTACTCTCCCAGAATGCAGATCACACACTTTGGGAGGTGCTGGAATAAACTGCCCTGGTGCAGGTCCAAAGTAACCCCTGCCCCACACCTTGTTTCTGTCACTGTGTTCACTCCTCTGGGGTATCAGGAAGGAAAAGGCAATCAAGTCACTCTTGAAAACTGAGCTGAGTTTGTAATAGTGGTGATTAATGAAAATAAAGCTCCTTGCAGCACAGAAATTTTAAAAAATAAATAAATAAAAAATGGAGCTTTTGCTTGTTAGTGACGAAAAGTTGGTTTTAGAGCAAAAAGCACTCCAGTTGGTTATGGTGGAGTGTGGTGGCACTGACTATAGAGGAAACATCCAATTCCATGGGAGCTGCTGCTGGGTTTGCTGTGCAAGGTCCAGACCGGTGCTATCACCCTTCAGCTATCTATATAATAATTTTCAAAGCCTCCACACCAATTTACAAACCACAGTGCTCTGTTGAAATGCTATATGGAGACTGTCTCTTCAGATAAATGATGACAGTACACTCCTATTGTTTCAGCATTTAACTGGCTCCTATTGAGTAGTTCCTCTCATCTGTTTGATTCATTCTGATTTTAGCTGACAACGTCCCTGTTACTGATTGCTCTTTTCATAATCTCTCAAACACACAGAGTGGAAATGAGGTGGAGGAAGCTAATTAGTAATCTGACGAGTTGAACCTGCTAATACAAATATGTTGCAAGATCAACAGTTGAAGTTGATCAAAACTTTGAAATCAAAAAAACTAAAAGGTGACATTATCTAGGTAAGGATTGCTCATGAAGGAAGTGAAACTAATCACTAGTTAAACATGGAGTAAGATGAAATCCTCATCAAAAGACATCTAGTATCTTCTGTTTTTCTGAGCAGGCAATTTGATGAGTTAAAAAAAAAAAAAGATTTTGTGAAGTTGAGATGGAATTGTACTAAGTCCTGATGATGCAAAATAATGAAGTCCTTGCACTCATACAGGGCTCCATGAAAGAGGGAGACTTCCAAATGTGTGGAAGGGACAGGTCGCCCAACTGGATGAGCTTCTAGGTTGGACCAAGTGCATCACAAAGGAATTTGTATTCAATGACTTAGGGAGCTGCAGCTCTGGAACTGCCTGCACAATTCCTATGGCAGGTCCAAGCAAACTCTGGAGGCCTCCAAGCCTCAGAAATGTCAAAATTAAGGTGCAAGTGGCAATTGAAACTTGAATCCAGAGGGAAGTAGCAGATGTAGAGGGATTTGGTTCTGAGGCAAAAGCTAATGACCACTAGGACTCAAAAAAGGATTTGGTTCCAACTTTGCCTATGCATCTTCAATATCTGAGTTTTAAATTAATAGGCAAGCTGAGAAGAGAGAAAAATCCTACTACTTATAATATGCCTTAATGTATTTTCCTCTTGTTCTCCAAATGTAGATCAAATTTTTGGCTCCCATTTGCACCTGGTTTGTGAGCATGAGAAATCTACAGTCCCCCAGTTTGTAAGACTCTGCATAAAAGCTGTGGAAAGAAGAGGTGAGTACCTTATTATTTAATACTTTTTTTCTTTAATAGTAATCACAACTTTAACCCTGTGACTCTGCTTGGATTGTCAGGGTAGGCAGACAGCACAATCTATGACATAGTTATGAATGGAACTACATCACATTCTGTGCATCTTCATTTTCTTTATATGATAAGACATTAATAGAACTCATTCATGCTGATCATTCCCTATATTTTTTTGACATGTTGTTGGTTTAGTCTTTCCCTGGGTAAGCAAATGCTAAACATTGATAAAATGTCGGTAACATTCATTCTTAAGTCCCTGGTGAATGTAAGGCCAACATTTTTTCCTAAGTCTTGAATTGTATTTAACCAAAATAAATGTTATTCTAGTATGGTCATATATATATATACATATATTAATGACTGCAGGTGTCCAATTTTTACAGTTATTCCAAAAGCCATGATATTTCAAAAATACTTAAATGAGTATCCATCCTCATTAAAAGTTTTGATTAATAAGAAGAATTTTCATAGTATAAAAAGATGCACTTAACACCATTGCCTGCCTTCCTTTCTGCAGACTGTATCTTCTCTCACTGAAGGTCATTTTCATTGGAAGGTGCATGCGGTAGATGCAGAATCTTAAAATGTATTGTATAAAAATGTGAGGCTTCATCACCATCTGTTACAAGTTTACAACTTGTTCCAGGGATCTGGGGAAACATATATCTTGCAAAAGATAGAAAATTTATTTTCAGAATAAGGCTGGGTGAACCCATTGTCACTGCCATATACCGGAGTCTCAGAACAAGAGAATCCATGAAAAATAAAAAGATACTTACAGCGTTACCCACGAAGGAAAAAGCTATTTTAATTCTGCCATTGTTACCTGGTTTTATAGTGAAAGGTGCAATAAAACTACCCTGGAGTTTCAAACTCAGGGAAATTCATGCTTTAATTATACAGCAAAGAGAGCACTGGGATATTATTATTCCCAGAATGATTGGCAGGAAGTCAGAGACTGAAACAAACCGGAGATCGTTCAGTAGGGGGAGATAGTAGCATTGGGTTTTTGTGGAGGAAGGCTGGAGGCTGGATAAAAAAAGGGGGAAAATGTGTGAAGTGACTATTAATAGAGGAGGAATTGTGAGGTGAAATTCAGAACATGAAAAGGAAAGGCAGAGATTAGATTGCAAAAATGCCACTCCATGCAGAACATGTCTAACAAACTGCTTGGTTACAACCTCAGCACAAGTTCCCCCAAGAATGCGCTGGGTATTTCATGGAAGTTTTGGAGTATCTGACCACTCCTCTAAGTAGAAGTGAGGCCAGAGGTCTCTGCACTGCTGAACTGTAATAGAAAAATTCAAGGGATGTAATTAGATGTTTACTGTCTGTGTGATTATTAAAAAAAATATTTGTATTAGAAACTGGATGTATCACTATTCCTTCAAAGGAGTTGATCCTGAGTAGTGTATTACAGTTCTTGTGTTTCCTTCAAACTTGCTGTGACTTAGAGAAGCTTACCCCTTTTGGTTAGCCTAATGTGTAAATAAATGCTAATCACATGGCATGAGATAAAAACTTCACGTTATCACTATATTTATGAGTTTATATTTGATACGCAGGTTTTTGCTTTTTTTTTCTATTATCGTTCTCTTGGATTAAGACGCTTGCATTTACTCGCATTCTATTTACTCAAAGTGTTGTTTTTACTAAGTTCTGGCATAAACTATCTCAGGACAGCAGTAATTTATGTGAAGCTAAGTCCAATGTTTATGCAAGCTTCTGATGACATTTTATGCCGGGGTTGGTATTAGGAAGCAGTGTGTGGAGGTGCCAAGTCTCCCGGCATGGCTGAGACTCAACAGATCTGAAGCCCTCCTCTTAATGGCCAGATATGCCTCCAGCCAAGATACTCAACTGCAGAGTCATGGGAAATACTTATGTACCAATTATGGGAAAGGCACATTTAATGAAAACTGTATGTTTACTTTCATAGTCTTAGTAAGATGGCCTAGATACTCGGTACAGCTGGCATGTTGGCTGGGCTGGAAAAGCTTTCTTTTCCTATTTAGAGAATATATCATCCACATACTGTAACTGTAACAAAAATGCTACTTGCGTGCCTCGCTTAAGATAAAGGATTATTAGGAAAAAAAGACCTTAGGAGACCATCCCTAAATGTAACTTACAAACCATTTGTGCTCCGCTGAACGCTTGTGTTCTTAGCTATCAGCTCATGGGTTTAATTGTTATTCACCTACTGGTTTTCTGTTTGCTTTTCTGATTTTTAAAACATAATCACTGTGCACAGAAAGAAGGTCTAGCAGTGATCTGAATAAACCATATTAATTAGTACATTTTCCTGTGTAGACGAGGTTACACACAATAGCCAACTGTAGCAATATTCTCCCACAGATTAAAAATTTAGAGGTTGTCATTAACCATTGGCAAGATTTCCTGTTTAGTTACACTGTTTTAAAATGAATATCAAAGGGATGTTTACTCCGAATATATTCTGCTCTAACTTAGATCAAAGTTTGGTCATTTGTCCCCTAGTTTGCTTCCTCACCATTTCAGAACAGGGGTGCTTTCTAAGATCTGATCTAAAAACTCTCACACCATAATGCATATTTGCCTATCCAACAAGGATTCACTTGTGAATGTGATAAAAATGGAATGAATTCCACTTTTTCAGCCTCTTTTTGTATTTTTAGTTATTGAAGTAGAACTGTGAAGCAGAAGGTCTTTCTCCATTTTCTCAGCTATCTTGCAGAGCTGGTAGTGGAATTTAATAAGGAGAGGCAATAAAAATATGGAAATTTCTGGAAACTTGCAGGGAAATTGTCACATTTAATTTTGGGTTTTTTTTAAGGAAGCTCAGTTTTTCTCCTCATTCTTCCTGTATTTATGAATTACTTATAATAATTACTGAATTATTCATTCATAATTTTTGATGCACTTCTAGTCCTGATTGTTGAGCTATCCAGACCTGTGCCTCTAAAGTCAAAACTATCTTGGGAAGGCATGTTCTCTCCTTAGTATTTCATGCAATATCCTAAACAGAAAAACCTCCCATGTCTATGGTGTGACCTGGTGAGGATAAGAGAATAATTCTACATCATGCAGCAATCAGATTGAAGAAATATAGGGGCTACCCAAAGATCTCCTCCATTTCTTCATTTTCTGTCTCCTCAGGGACCTCCGGGGAGAGGGTTTTTTTTTTTTTTATGGAACAGCACATTCTGTGGGATTTTTTCTGTTTCTTCTTTTACTTTGCCATCACACCTACCCTGGATGGACCTCAGGCTTTTCTGGGGCTATCTGTCCACCTGCCCTTTTCAATCTGTATTCCTGTTTTTCAATCTGTTTTTCCATCTGCTTCCTTCTTCTCCCTGGAAAGTATCTGACAGGTACCAGCCCAGAGCTGATCAGGGCAGCGAGGAGAGCCTGGGACAATCCTCCCAGTGCGCCGTAACTCTCACACGGAACACTCCTGCCAAGGGTGGGGCCCGTTGCAAGACTTTTGGTGTTTCTAGGCCAGATATCATTTCCAGTCATTTCTGGAGTCGCCTATTTATTTTGTTGTCCACGACCCTTTAAAAGTCCTGGTTGTC
>WBMY01002798.1:1058260-1085811 GCA_013397315.1 Donacobius atricapilla | reverse complement strand
TTTTTTTCATTTTTCTTTTTTAAAAACTATGTGAAAGGCATGAGTAGAACGCATTAAAAAAAATAAAAATATCAGTCTGTGTTGTACCTCAACAACATGCCATCCAGTACTTCTCATAGCAGTGTTTTTGTCGTGTGAAAACAGTCTGATACTAAACTCTTTTCCAGGGAAGATCATTTGCCTGTGTGTCTAATGACAGAGTAAATGAACACCCCAAGCAATCTGTATCCTAAACCTACCCAGGGTATCCAGTGTGGCTTGGGTTTTGTAAAGAAATACAGCCCCAATGCTCCAGGGAAATATAATTTAACTTTCATCTCTGTTCTGAAACATCCTTCATTTTCTCCCTCCATTCCCAAATCCAAGTTAGAGCTCTCAAATCAGCCTAAATGACTTGAAAAATGACACTGCAGGCAGCAAAGCTGGTGATTACAGGTACCGTTCCCATTCTAAGCTGGACGTTGCAGATATTGTTTTCTGTTGCTTTTCTTGGAGCACAGGATGCTCTGACAGGAATGATACACAAAATTACATATTTGATTCAATGCCTAAAAGCCACCCTGGGATCCATAACCTTGCTTAAAGATTTAAGAAAGACCTTTAGTCCACTTCTGAAAAGGTTCTTAGCTTAGAAAACTTTATCTTTCAACTTTACTTCTTAGCAGCTGTTATGTTTTTTTGCTGTCGTTTGTTTGACAGGATCCAGTTATAGGTTCCGATGTCTGTTTAAAGAAACAGGGAGGTTGTTGGCTTTAAAATTCCCTTACTGCTTGTGTGTTCAACATTTTCCCAGGCTTTTCTACATAGTTTGCCAAGTAAAGGGACTGACCTTTTGTAGCAAACACTTTTTCATTTCTAAATGCTCACTTTGATTTTTGTCCCATTTTATGCTCATTCCAAACTGTTTACAACCCACTAAAAATGACTGTGAATTATATGTTTGTGTAATGGATTCCTTTTGTGGTCAGAGTGGAATGTTTACTTTGAACAATTAGTTATCTTTGGGCAGATTATAGTGACCTGAAAAAAGAATGGCTAAAATTATTATAGTACCTTAACTATTTCCTTTTGTTATCTTCTCTGGGTGTCCAGCGTATTATTTACTGTGTTTCATTGCTCTGAGACCCAGGGAACAAATCACGTTAAATAAGAGCAGTGACAAAAACCCCTCTGAGTGTGGGGCTCTTGGCTTGGGGGGTGATCTGGGGTAGCACCAGTGAGACTTCGGAGGGCACCATTAGGCACTTAAAGGCTGGATGTGAACTTTTAAGAGGGCACGGTTTGAAAAAAAATTAATGTCTTGCTCTCCAAAATTCAGATTTCTCACAGGCTCCAAAGCCTGACACCCCAAAGTGCCTAAAACTGATACTCATTTTGGCTTTAATTAACTTAATGTCCATAGCTGCACTTGATTATTCACAAGATCATTGCAGACATGCAGACACACAGTCTCATGCTGCAGAATATTCAGGGTTTAAGGAAGCAAATGCCTTTATGGGCAAAGATAAAGTAGCTTATGGGATGTAGTAAAGAAATACAGCCATCCCAATGGAGAGAAATGAAGATAAAAACAGTATTTTAAACTACCTCACCTCCCAAATGCCATGCTGCCCTGTGACAGAAGGTTGTGTCCCTTTCATCAGTTTTATCTGTTAATCTAAAAGCTAAAGTGCAGCTAAAAGCACTTTAAAACCTATTTATAAAAAAAAAAAAAAAAAAAAAAAAAAAAAGGAAAAATAAAGTGATATTTCATTACCTTCTAAATCATATATCGCTTAAAAGGTAGTCAGTATTCTGGTAGAATGTTTACACAGAGGAGAGTTCACTTATCTCAAGGAGTTAAGCAAAGAGGAAATGAGTTTTAAAAAATATAAAGTATTATGAATATATTTATATTGCTAGGAAAAAATGAGTTTTTAAGAGTGTCTAATGCTATCTCATTTTCTAATGGAAGGAAACATTGCAGAAGAATGTCATAAGAAAAAAAATAATCCCAAACACCTCCTATAGCTGAGAATTCCCATGCTGGGATTACTGGCTATGGTGGGGTGGAATGAGTGGATTATAAGCCAGTGAGGATGGCAGAAGACACAAGGAATGGATTCATAGCTATTGTGAAAAAAACCCCAGAAATTTATAGAATTCTGTAGGTGGGAAAAGCCCTCTAAGATCATCAAGTCCAACCATTCCCCCAGAACTGCCATGGCCACATTAAACCACATCCCCAAGTGCCAGATCTACACAGCTTTCACATTCCCCCAGGGGTGGGGACTCCACCACCTACCTCCACCTCTGTGTGCATTGTAATTCCCATTATCAGGCTTGAGTTCAGCAGCATGTTCCTCAGGATTTATTTAGCTTAAGCGAAATTTTAAGTTTAATGGGTACTCCAAAAGAGTTCATGCCCATCCCTGAGGACCTGAGAGAGGGAATAGGAAAGTAGAGGGTGGTTCTGCCAGGGTGTGCTCACCAGCAGCTTGGGGCTCCCAGTAAATGCACAGGGTTCCTGGGATACTTCCTGGCACGGTCAGACCAAACCCATCAGCCAGTGGCACGAAGGATTTGTTCTGGCAAGGCTTCCCTGAGAAGGGAAACCTCAGGAGTCTGACCTATCCTGTGCCATTTTATATTTCTGTCTGAGTGCAGTATTATTCTCCAAGAGCACTTGGCCCCTGAACAACCACTGAAATGTATTCTGTGTTTCTTCACTCTTGTATCTTTCTATCCTCAGAGCGGGAAATTCTTCATGAATAGCAGTTTGTTTCCTACAAGTTCATTCACTGACTTTCAGTACTTATTCTCCTCTGGAAATGTATTTTCCAAGCTCTTGTTTGATTCTCCCAGGCCTACACATGCCTCCTTGCTTGCTCTGATAAAATTTTATGTTCTGTTTCCAGTGGCTTTAGAATTCAGTACCCTGAAACTACAGAGATCATGTTGCTCCACCAAATGATCTGAGCTCCTAGTTCTGCTAATTTTGTACTGTTCATTCTTTCCCACTTTGGGATAATCTATTATGCTTGGATCCAGGCACGCACTAAAAGCTAATACTTCCATGAAGAATGTGCAATTTGTACTGTTTAGCTTGAGATGAGATTCCTGAAGTCTTTTATGATTCTATCTTGTTCCAAGGAGGCTTCTGCTCCCAACTTTTATATGCACTGAATGTAAAAGAAAAGATGGGAAAAAAAATAAGGGGGGAAACAAAACAAACTGATAGGAAAAAAAATTGCATTCACACAAAAATATCCATCATTTCAGCAGATAAAGCCCTTTTCCAAGGAATTCTAGTGTACAGAAGAAATCTGTTTCTGAGGGCATTGAACTATGTTTACTTTAAAGTGGCCAATGAGCATAAACTCAAACATACAGATGAATGCAATATAAAACAACAGAGTTCTGAGAAAAGCCCTTGCAAGTTTGTGATTTAAAATGTTTGGTGCTTTTATTTACTTTTTCTAATTTTTGGGGTTTTTTTGATAAACTCTTCTTTTGAGTAGAAATTAGGATCAGTTGAATTTAGTGCAAACATATTGGCAAGATTTCCTCAGCCATTTCTGTCTTCAGGCTCAGGCAATCCCACTATAGCCACCTTTCTTAGAGTAAGAGCCAGTTAATAGTGTTGTGCAAGGTCCAAGTCAGAGCTGGCTCTGAAGGGTATTCACTCTGGGGCCTCTGTGTCTGCTAGAAAGCCACATTCTGAGTTAGAAAAAAAATATCAAGAAGTGTCAACAGGAAACATCACGGAAGGGCATACAAGACAAATTAGACAAAAGGAGACAACAGACAAAAAAAAACCAAAAAAAAACCAAAAAAAACAATGAAAAAAGGAATAAAAGCCTTATAATGACAAGGCACAAGAGAGAATAAATATATAATTATTTAAAAATTTGAAAGGAGAGACTCTAAGTTGGCTAGAAGAGGAAAAAGCCATAAAATAGGCAGGCATTTGGACCAGTTGTTGTCTTTGTCATAGTTACCTGATACCTGGTTCATTGATTAATCTGTTCCAGAGAAATGTATCCATTTCTATGAAAAAAAGGGGGGATTTGTATTTAAGCCGTGCCAGTAACAACAAGCAGACACTCAGTGTGCACCAGAGTAACATTTACAATGCCTGGGCCAAATTCATGCCTTGTGTAATTTTATTGCTTTTACTGGAATTACACCAGAGATGAGTTTGGCCTTTTGCCTTTTTCTAGCATTGTATAATATATCTATTTGTGAACATGTAGAAGGAAACAGGGCATTTTGTCTTCCGAATTTTCCATAAAATCCTGTTCAATAGGCGTAATAAATAAAACAAACCACTTAACCTACGAAATAAGAAAGAATCAAACAAGGTTTTTTAGATATTAAAATAATGTTAATACACTTTGTAAATCAAGGCGCTGACACTTGTACACGCTGAAACAAAAAGTCCAGAGAAATTTAAAGCTGACTCTGTGTGCGTGTGTGTTACTTGCTCTGTGCAAGAGAGAGAATGAAGGTCCTGACTCACCCCCTGGTCAAAGGCAAATGCAGGGAAGCTCACACATGAGGGTATTCACCTCCCAGCCATGAAAAAGGTTAAAAAAAAAGAGAGAGATAGAACTCCTCTCTTTTCCCCCTGAATAAGCTGAGGCTGTGAGGCACCATGCCCTGGTAGAGCACACATGCCATCACAGACAAGGAGCTGGCAGGATTTCCACTGCAAACCCCACTCAGTCAGACTTTGCAGTTCAGCCATTAATAGAACACTTTGGGCTAACACTTGACAAAACGAATCTTGGCCTAGAAGAGATGTTCACTCACACACAAACACACAAAAATAGAAGTTAAGTCCATTAAGTTCCTTTAAAAGGAAAAGAGGTGTAATTTCAGATCCTTTCAATACCTCTCTGTTTAAATAGACAGTTGCATTTTTAAAAAATAATGTGAAAGCATAATTCCAAGATGGTAACTAGTCACTAAAAAAAAAAAAAAGCAGGCTACTGCAACTACACTGTAATTTTTTTTCGAAAAAGTTTTACAGCAATAAAAGAAAACACACTAAAAAAGTTTCACTGTCTGTATGCCACACTGTGGGGTCAGTTTAAAAAAACCTGTCTCCTTTCTTTTTTCTCTGCCTGCAATCCAAGTGAGCAAATAACTGCAGTTGTATTTTATTACTTCAATTATTTGCTGTAGCAGCTTGTGTTACATCAATGTTTTAATCATATAATACCACAGTCTAATGGGATTGATACCTAAGTGAGAGAAATTGTACCAACAGAGAGCTTCGGGAGGGAGGCAGAGGGCAAAGGAGGAGGACAGATTAAAAAGGAGGCTTTATGTGAAGGATTTCACTTTTTAAAGAGAAAATTTCTTGAGCTTGTTTTGCTCCCCTGAAATTATGAAACTGATATTGTTAGCAATCTAGTAACAGAATTCTCCCCAAATTGGCTACTGCATGATGACCCCCCAGGGAACTAACAAGTCTTTCAAAGATCTCCAGTTGTCTGTTGGCTCAGCAGATTGATTCATTATGATCAGGATCCACACAGATCATGGATACAATTATATAGCAAACCAACTTCTTTTGTCTTCACTCAGACAATGGTTTGGGAGGAAGGGCACAGATGTAAATGAGAGCAAAGTGTGAGCATTTTGTTTCATAACACAACAGACCCACCGTTTTTGGATCCTCCAGCTCTCTCCCTGTGTTTCCCTCATGCACCTTTTTTTGGATGCCTTTCAAATAACTGAAATTTCTGGGGAACAGATACTGCAATCAGAAAGTGCTTTCTCATGCTTCTTCTGCTTTGAAAGGGATATAGGTTATTTCTTCCTGTAGTTCCTGCTTTCTTAACACAAGCCTCTGTCCACCAAGACAGACGGAGGCTTCTCTTGAGGGACCTGAATAGATCTGTTCTGTGGTCAATAGTTGTGCCTTACAGTTAAGGAAATGGTTCAGAGTTTTGCTGTTTCACGGCCTTAAGCTTTATCTATTTGAAAAAAAAAATGTAAACAGCCAGATTTTAGTTCAAGACTTAAAAACAAAGGACAGGAATTTGTTTAATTGCCAAGATTATGGTCCCTTAACAGGTGATACGGTAGCTCTTAAAATCACCATGGACACCTCCTAACCAAGGGTAAGGCGATATCTCTGAAATGTCTTCCCTCAGAAGAGAAGAAAGTCCCCAAAAGGCAGAAGGAGGTTGTTCCATGCCTCTTTTCTTCACCTCCCTGGGGAAAAATTCCCCCCCCAATATTTCAAACCTCACGCTTTGATTTGTCAGTCCTGGGCTGACATGGTGTTATGTGACATAACACACCAAAGTAGCTGCCACCAAACGGCCTCCCCCTGCCAGCAGGAACCACAGAATGGTGTTGGAGGTACCACAGCTTTTTGTTTACTCAGAAACGAAATAATTTTGATGAGTGTATGGTATCAGTTAGCAAGTGTTGAGTTCCTCATGGTGATGCTGCTCATGTTGACTTAAATGGAAAACGGATCAGCTCAGAAACCTTTAATGAGAAAAGTTCCTTCGTGCGCTTGTAGTGATGCCCTGTGGAGCCACGAGAACTAAAAATCTGTCAGCATACTTGGTAGAAACTTTGTTTCATGGTTCTCTAACTCATATGATTGAGATTAACGTGAAGAAAATCTTGGCACATAGCTTGGCAGGCGAGAAGCATTCCTGTGTTTGTGTGTGTGAGACAGAGGGACAAAGAGAGGGGGAAATTTAACAGCCACTCACTTGGTGTTAAATTATCAGGTGCTACATATTTTTAATAAACCTTAGTAGGAAGATAAGATACATCCTCTTCTATTGAAAACTGCTTTCACTTAGACTGTAAACTTAACTTTGAACCAGCTGAGCATCTCCTCTAATCACAAAAAACAAAACCATTCAAATTCTCCAGCCCAAACAAATTGCAAGGCAGACTTGAACCCAAACAAAGAGGTGGAAGGTTCTGGAAGGGTTCTATTTATGCAGGCAGGTTTTCCTACTTTGACACTAAACCAGAGCAGCTACAAAACATCTTATTTAATGCCCTGGTCTGTGACTTGCAGGGCTGTGCTTACAGCCGTGGCTGCAAAGACACTATATTTTTTAATAATTTTCAAACTCTCATGATGCGGATGACTGAAAAGTTTCTGAATTTGCACACTAGGAATGGTTCACTATGGTGCTTTTTATTATCTCTGTTTCAGTTGCATTTTTGTGTTCTTATATGCCATGCACTAAAAACACAAAGGGCACCGCTTACAGCAAGAGTTTCTGTTAGAAACCCTGCAACTGCCTTGGATGCCTGTATAGTATGTGTCATTAATAATTACTGGATTTTTCACCAAAGAAGGAAATTAGATATGGAAAGCACTTTATGCCAACTTCATCTTTCCAAGTCCTCAGAAACACCAGAGGGTCTATGTGAGCCCTACTAAAAGGGATGAGATTGGATTTCTACCTTCCTTACATCATTCCATGCCACAGTCAGCATTAAGACACAAAGACCACGATTCAAATCAGATTTCTTCCTGTAGCTTTAAATTTTAAAATAATTATCTTCCATGAAAATATCAAATGATATTCACATTTCTGCATTTACTTCACCCAAAATTCAGCTAACAGATAGCCAGTGCATTTTACTGCCAGCAACTAGGGTTTTTTCTTATCAAAAGTTGGTATTTTTATGTATTTCTTGCATGTCTCGGCTATGTTTTAGTTATATAATTTGTATTTCATTAAGAGTTTTTTTATTTGCATATTTCAAAGCAGAAAGCAATTTGTTCCTTTTCAGACTATACTTGAAAAACTTTTGAGGAGTCCCTGAGCGATTCATATACAAGTTTTGTCCTATTTTAGTGTAGTCTGTCCTGGAATGCATGTCAAACCATAGCATGAAAACTCTGGAGCTGCTTCTGCCAAAGTAATGAAGGATATATCAGTCTCTTAAGTTTTGGGAATTATCACTCTTTGTAATTCAATTCAGGACTTTTATGGTTTCTGCAGACACCTCGACTACATCTTTTGCTGAGTATTGCTTTGGTGATCAGATTTTTCCCAAATTAAATGGAGGGGGAAAAAAAAAGTTTTAAGTTACTTGAACCTGTTTAGGGACAGAAAACACAGTGGAAATGACAGGAAAAAATAATCTCTCTATATATATCTGAGAGTCCTGCAGCTAAGATGGCAAACTAAAGTGGAAAAAAATGTAAGAACAATAGGTTTGTGTCATATTAAAATTAATGTCTCTGCTCTGGCCCGTAGTACTGCTTAATGCCGCTGTTTCATAACGCTAAATATGAATTTCACAAAACCAAGAAAATTTTACTCACTTCTTAGACTAGAGATTTATAGCACTGAAGAAGGTGGTAGGGCATTCAGTGGAATCCCATGGTTTTCACTGTTATTTGGTCTTGAAATGTGAGCAAAGCACCCTGAGAAGGTCTCTGTTAAAGTAAGAGTTATCTCCATGTGCACATGCACACACCTTTGTGTTATCACGTTTATACGCCGGGCAGATATGCAATGCTAAGAATTCAGCGAGCTGGTGTTGGATAGCTGTGTGAATACTTATCTTCCAAGAGGGCCTCTGGGCTTCCCACACAGCCCTGGACTGCAACACCCAAAGGTGTCTGATAGCGTGCCTTAGACTAAAGAATCTACTTTTTGAATGTTTACTCCCTCTTAAAGATAAAAAAACAAACACTGAGATAGGTGCCTACAATACAATGTGAATAACAACGCCCACTACCAACCGCACATTAGAGCTCAGGTCTTAGAGCAGGGCTCTGCGCATCCCTCTGCTAGAGGCTCAGAACCTCTGTGCTTTGTGTCCCCAGGCAGGTCTGATTTCTAACTGCAGGACACACACCCAGCCCTCTGAGCTATGCGACAAAACAAGCGCTGTCGAGTGCCCCACGGATATTTCTTTAGCTGCTGTTGAGCTGTAACAGTTAAACTCTGCCTTGGCGTCCCTCCCCAGCCACACTCAGGAGCTGGAGGATGTGTCCATGGAACTTGAGTAGAACCTGGTCCTGGAGACAACAGGGGTAGATACCCTTGAGACATCGAAGGTTGGACAGAGCACAGTGTCAGGTTACCAAGTAATGGATCTGTTATAAAGAGTGTTTGGCCTATCTGGACTCCTCAGCTACCTCTAAACCCCCCAAAAATATGGAAGAAGCAGTCCTGTGGCATTCAATTTGCATCCTAAATATCCCTATTCCACCTTAAACTTCCTATGTCAGTGGTTACCATAAAAAAAAAAAAATCCTTTTGCCAAGCAAAGGTGCTGCAGACTAGAAAAAGCAAACTCCTTGCCCATTTTGGTTGAAGGTTTTGTTTGCCCACATGTACAGTTCCTCCACTTCCAACTGCTCCACAAGAAGCAGCACTAGTCAGGATGGTGAGGTGACATTACTGAGGTCTGATTTAATCTCTCACTATTGTGAAAGGAGGGAAAAGATTTGTCCCTACTGTGCACTAAATTCTCTTTAAAATCAGCACTGGGAACAAGGGATGTTTGGAGAATTGGAGCTATCTTTAACCACAGTTCCTACTGGTGGTGTCAGTGGACCTGACTGGAAGTTCTGCCCACTCCTAAAAGGACACTGGACCCCCCAAAGTGCAGTTTCCTTTAGTGTTCTGATGTTGCTCAGAAAACACAGGCACAATGCTGGCGATGATGGATCCCCAAATGAAGCCCAGTTCGGCCAAAGTGGGAGGATTTAGAAAAATGCATAAATTTCTTGCCTGCTACTGTCTGTAAGAGGCAGATCTTTACCGTGAGCCTAAGTCACAGCTGGCTTTTTCTGGAGTGGTTTATGCTCTTGACCCTCCTCAGCTGTATAGCCAATAGGGAGTTGTCAGGCTACATGTGTTTTTAAACTTCTTTTCAGCTAAATCAGAAATCCAAAAGCAAAATACAGCTCTCAGCAGTATCATGTGGAGTTGTGACACTCCCTGGAGGGCTGGGGTACATAAACCAATGAATGGATTACAATGAGGCATAAATGTAGTATTTTCATCCATGACAGATATAATCTCGAGCCTGTATTTTTCATGTTACTTAACTCTTTCAGAACATAATGTGTGACAGAAAATGTCTTATAATGCACATTGCAGTAAATATCAGTCAAGTATGTTTTATTGCTGAGCTCTACATGTTTCCAGAAGTTAACAGGCACAGCTGGGATATAAGAAATGGCAATGTTGTATATATTTCTTGAACATACAAAATACCTTGGCTCTCTTCTCCCCCACCCTCCACATTACATCCCCAGCTGTTCTGATCATGTCACACAGTGGATGAGTTTTTCCATCGTCAGCTTCTCCTGAAATGATAACCTTTATTCAGGCTTTCATCCTTCCCAAAATAAACAGCATTATCCATTTTGTCACCACATTCAAATCAGGCTATCAGAGTGAGACACGGAATAATAGGAATGGAAGGTGGTAAACTGTCTGTTGGTAGCTGTATCAGAAAATGCTCAGTACAGGTAACATCAGTTGATTTCAGTATAAAATCATGGAATGATTTGCATTGGAAGGGACCTCAAAACTCTTCTCATCCCCCCCCTACCATGGGCAGGGACACCTTCCACTATCCCAGGTTGCTCCAAGTCCCATCCAACCTGTCCTTGAACACTTCCAGGGATGAGGCAGCCACAGCTTCTCTGAGAAACCCATTCCAGTGCTACACCACCCTTGGTCACTCTTGGTTAGCATGGAAAAAATTGTATTTGATAAAGTAGCAAAAAACCAAAGAAATCCTATTTTAGTTCAGAAGAATTAAGGACTGGTCAGAGTGGACCTCCTAACCCGTACGTGAGAAGCAGTAACTGCAGCAAATGAAAGGGAATAGGAGAGGTGAAGGAGGGATTAAAAGAGAAAACAAACACATAAACAAAACAGAAATAAGCATACCCAAAATTAAATACTAATGTGTTGCAGAGAGAGAACAGCTACTTCCAAACATTTGGCAATTTCAGATATTATACTGTGTTGCATGAAGACAATGTTATTTCCTTTTAAACTGCCATTCCATTTAAACCAGCAAGCTGATCTGTGTACTTGAGGTCTGTATTTGGTAGGCATTTTTTTCCCCTTTAGCATAAACCTTGTTGATTTAAAAAGTGAACAAAGATGAATCAGGTGGTAAATGTATTCATGTAATCATTTTCATTAATAAGCTGTTATAAATAATAGAGGGAAGGTTTTAAGTGTATAATTCTCTGTCGCACAATTGAGATTTTTCCACATCTTCAGCAGTAAGTTAATTAGAATCACCTGCATTTTCTTGGGCGGACACCAAATGGATTGCAAACAAAAACAGATTAAAATAGCTGTAGCTCATGGCATACAGATGACAAGATTCACAAAGAGGACAATCAGGCAATGAAAACCTCCTCTTTTTCAAACATTTTTAAAGGAAATTCAGCTCTTGTGAGTCGCTGTAAAAAGACGTTTGTAAGTGTTTCGCTGAAAGACTAGAATGGCTTTGTTTCTGATCCCATGATGAGTGAAAGAAATGTTTAAGAAAGATCACTTTACAGAGAGATTCAGACTGAAATGTGATGACTGTGATTCAAGCCAAGCCAAAAATTACAGCTCAGAATTAAAGGGGATGGACGTGGCTTGGGAATCCATTTTCCCACATTCCTGAATCTCAATCATCCCAGCCAATGTTTAAAAGAAAATACAGTGGAAAGCAATGAGGTCACTTTGTTTAGCTGCAAGAAGTGGGACTAGCAGAATGGCAAAAGTATATATTGGGGGCAAAGGCAAAATTACAGTGAACACGCTGCCTGTTCGCCGGCTTCATTCAAAACAAATAGTCTCAAATCTTAGTTTAGTTTCTTGTTACAGGCAGCATCCTGAGGAAGCCTTGTTGTTCCTGGGGCTTTTAAACCATAAACTTCTTGAATGTCAAAGCCCAGCACAATAGAGAAGACGACAGAGGCAGAGCAAGCTTGATTTGGGCATTAAACAGCAGCCCCGCGTAGCAGTGAACTGTGTGCTCATTTAAATTACACTTGCTTTGTACTCTCGCTGCCCTTATTTATTTGTGCATAAATATCTAAGTGGAAATTCTACCATCGAGTGATATGAAACAGAATGAAGTCTATCCTCCATCATATTTACTTGTTACTCATTCTCAGTATGTAATGCTCATATTCAGTGTTTTAATTGCTTCCATTAAACAGTTTCTATAGGGTCTTGAAAACAATAAGATCTTAGTCAAGCTTTTCTCCTTTCATTGCATCTTGGAGTTATTACTGCAAGAAAAAATGAGATTCTCTTTTTATGTAGGAGTGCCCCTCATCTTCTTGATATTATTGCAGTCAAACATAGAATTATTTCTTTTCAGCTAATTTCCTAAAGAGATTCACCAAACCTCATGTCAGACACCTCCAACAGAGCTGTTTCATAGCCGTGTAAGGACTAGTACAATATTCCCTCTCCTTTCCCCCACTGTCTCTGCCTTTGCTAAATTCTAAAGCAGTGTTGGATTTCTACTGATCATGGAGAAAAGAAAATCTTGTTGATGCTACCTTGAATTAAAGCTTGCTGACACAGGTCCTGCAGCTGGGCAATGCTGGAAGGAAGTCCAGTACCTTCAAATCGCATAAAATGTTCACATGGGGAGGACATTTCTCCGTCCTCTCTTTAATAGGAAGCAACAAAGCTTTTATGTTACGTTTCATGTTATTTGGTTTGCTATCAAGTGCAGTGCTTTACCACAGATCCTATTTGTAGCCCATGAAGAGGTTCAATCTCATCCCTGCCTCTTTGATACTCCTTTATAATTCAAGGGATTACGTTAGTCCTGTTTGTTGTAGCACAGAGCTCAGAGATCATGTTCAGCTCTTCATTTAAAGTAAACCTTTGTAGCCTAAATCCAGAGTGTTGGATGTACCTTGTGTTTCTCCATACTAAACCTGATTTTGCCAGACTGTGGCTGTTTAAGGTAGTAGTTCATATCTTCTGTAACTTTACCTGTCCTTGTCATCATTTAATATCTCCCTGACCTTTGTGTCATCTGCTTATTTTGCCAAGGGAATTTTTTTCTCTCACTGTCCCATCTCTGACAGATATTAGATGGCACTGGATGAGAGCTCCGCTCTCGAGAGCTGTGCCAGTTCTGACCTTGCTAACTGATATCTCCCATTAACTACCACGTTTTGAGGTCTGTCACCAAGCCAGTTTTTAATCCATGTAATATATGCCCTGTTAATTCTATAGAACGCAAGTGCTTTAATCAAAATGTCATGTGGTACTAAGTCAAAGGCAGCACAGTAAGCCAAACACACTATTTTGACACCATTGCCTTCACCAAACAGACCTGTCAAATATTCAGTTCCATCAAAAAATGCAACAAGTTTTCTAGACAAAGCCCTGATTTCCATGAAACCCTGCTGGTTGGGATTAATGATATTTTGTTATGAATTATTTGTTCACAGTGTCCTGAATTAATTATTTAAGTAGACTGTCTGAGAGTGAGGTCAGTCTAGCCAGTCTCCAAGAGCATTGCTCTTACGGCTTTTACAATATCAGAATAATTCTTCAGCCTTAGTAATTTCCAAATATTTTTTATTTCCAAATGTGAGGCACAAGCATATCATGGCCACCAATGAAAATGCATGCTTTTTACAACAGTGGTTATCTTTTTGTCCTTCAGATTGACTTCCAATATCATCGTGTCTTTGATCTTCTAGGCCTGTTTAACCTCTTTCTGAGAGAAGTCTCTAACATGACGTTTCTGTGACATTTTTCATGGTAGCCAGGTACTCTCTCTGGACAGGGGATGGACCTGTTTCCCTATCAAATAGTAATACACTGCTGCTGTGTTGGTGGGAGGTTTTCAGCCTCAAAAATGTGATAATCTGCTGGGCAGAGAACAAGAAGGGTGAACATTCAGGTGACCAAAACAGCAGCTTTGCCCCATCAGGGCAGAGCCAACCTCAGCGCCAGCCCCCAGCACTGCTCCAGGAGCTTTGGGCATATACAACCCCACCCTCTGCCACACCAAGAAGCAGGACAGGGATTTCAGCAACACTTTCTGGGGTGTAGCCCATGTTTGCTTTATGTTCATCATTCTTGCCTCCGAGTTCAGTGGCTACAATCAAAAAATACTATTTTTGCTCGCACATTCACCTGAAATTCTGGGTTTCATTTTGTCACCCTGTGAAGACACAGATTTTAATGCCAAATTTTAGTGTATTAGGTTCATTCTTTGCTAGCCTTCATGATTTTTCTTCTACTGGAATACACATATTTTCACTTTTTGTGAAATTTTATTTTTGTGGCACTTTGTTTTGTGTTTTTCTCATCACATTATTGTGATGTGGATGTATTTGCTGCATTCACTCATTTCTGCTTCTTTAAATGATTTCTTGCCTGACTTTTGTGCCCTTAGTAAACATAAAAAAAATTGTTTATAAATCAGATATTTATGGTAAGATGCATATGAAGACACGAGGAAAGAATTATAGTTTTAGGGAGAACATACCCTGATAATGACCTCTTAAATATTTGTAAAGATAGCCCTGGGCATCTGAGCCCACAAAATAGTTTATAATACAACAGCTTGATTGCATAATGATACTTTAGTTTTAAAACGTATGATCTTTCTGTTTATGGGAAGGCATAATAGGCTCCTTTGAAATACAATAGTTTTGCCCTGAACATAACTGACTTTAAATGAAAGAACTAACTAAAGAATGTCTTTCTTCAAGTTTGTACTTCACTTTGTTGTTGAATCCAGCACGATGGTTTCTTTTACAAAACAGGCCTGGGGACCACACCTATTTCAGGATACATTAATTGTGAAAGTTCCATGGGTTTCCATGCAGGAAGTTACCTAGTGCTGTTTAAAATGGTGTGTTTTAAATTCTAAATCTTATTAAAAACCAGAGAAATGTCTGCATACCACCACCCCTTTCTCCCTGCACACAGAGAATTTCTTTCTATGTTCAGTTGGAAGATATTATCAAATAGAGATTAAGATTAGACAGAATCCAGCGTGATTTGGGAAAGGGATTTTTTTCTGTGCAGCAGAAATGAGGTAGTGAGAACATTTAACTACAGACAGTTCCTAAATCCCTGGACTATCTCAATCAATATTGAAATCTAGTATTTTAAAATATTCTTTGAATAAATATGTCACCTAAATTCTAATTTTCTTCTGTCTGTTAATATTTCACTGCAACACCTGGCTCAAGCTCAGAGTGGTCCTAGGTCTGAAACCGGCCTTCATTCATTCTTCTATTTTGGATAGGAGTGCAAGAAATGTTTCAAAAAAATATTCTTCTAACATCTCTTGTGAAGTACAGAGTGACTATAACTTTCATTATTGCTCATGAATCTAAGCCAAGCCTGAGTCCAGTTGCCTTCTAAATTTCTCATAAGGAGCACCTGTGTATTTTTTTAAAAGTGAAATAGTCAAAATTTGCTAGTAGTTTAGCAGCTGAACCGATGTGTTCTTGAGTAAGACCTCTTCCTAAATTTCTTATACCATTACAAAACTTAGTGTGGAAATCATTATCGTGCTTTTGGCTATAATTTCTAATTGTGGGTCCATCCTGTTCTCAGGTTCCTCATTAAAACAAACAGAAACAGAGTTGGAGACTGGAATATAAAACAAATAAAATACTTGTTCCCCTTTAGGGCAAAATCCTGTGATTCTTCCCTGATAAACCCCCACTAGAAAACAAAAGAAGGTCATCCTATAGTGAACTAAAGTTGACTTTATTACAACAAATATTTTTTTCCTGCAAGTTTCTTTACCACTATAGTTAAGCTCCAGCACCAGATAGGAAACTGGGCAAGGCTTTTGTTTCATCTTGTTCCCTAAGTATTTATAGCCTGCCATGAAGAAACACTTACGGCAGTGCAGTGGTGTTTTTATTCTTGATAGAGGTGACCTTAAAAGTGAATTTTCTTTAAAAATTGTTCATAGAATCAGGATACAAGAACTATGAAATGTACTTTTCTCTCCCTTTCTCTGCCTTTCTCCTTTGTGCCTAATTGGATTTCCAAAATAAGTTGTTAACAATCCAGCTAAGATAATGTGGTCATGACAAGGATGTCCAAATCCACCAATTTGCATTGGTTTGGTTTGGCTTAACTTTCAAAGTCTTGGAGCAGAAAGTTGATGGTGCATGAATGTTATAATCAGCTTGATTTTTTTCTGTATTTTTAAATCTGCCATACTGTATAGTGCCCAAATAAAATGCTAATCAAACCTCATTTCTGGACCAAAATTAATTTATTAACAAAAATAATGCTCTTGTGTACTCCAGATCATGTTGCAAGATGTAATAGCCACCAATTTACAACACAGCTTGTTCATTTTCACTTGATCTGGGTGACTTACGCAGGTTCCAAATTGATGCTCTTAATGTGAGACTATTTCACCCAAAGTGACATGGATTGTTTTCACTTCCATATTACCAATGAGGTTAAGAACTGAATTGAGTTAGATCCAAACAAAAGTTAACGTTATGTCTGGTGGCTTGCTTGTTTGTTAGTTTGACTTATTTTTCCTTTTTAATTTCTGGTTTAGACTTCAATTTACATGATGCAATTCTTCATCCTCTACCACAAGAGTCCCACAGTCCTATGCTGGGAATTAGTCTTTCACTCTCCCCTTACTAAAACAGAATTAGACTCTTCAGATTTAGGTTAGAATTGCATTACTTAAACATTTTAGTAATTTCCATTTGCTCATATGTTATATATCCAGCAGATGGATAATTTCCAAAATTTCTTGATTACTAAATCCTTTTTGATTTCTCTTAAATAAACTTTTTCTTTATCCCTCTGTAACCAAAGGGAAGGTCTTCCTGAAATGAGTCATCACTCTCAGTATTATGTTGCAGGACACCCACCGGTGCAGGGTAGAAAACTATCTAATGAAACTCACAGAGAAGCACTGAATTGCTATTAATAATCAGAAAAATAAATTATTATTAATTTTTAAAATATTTTTTTTAATGCAAAGCAAATCAGGATGTTCCTGGCAGCATAGACACAAAATGAGAAATGTATTTTGTAAAGAGACAAAGCAAACATGCAAACACACAAAAGATTTTATTTGGTGTAGGTCTGCATCAAAATGAAAAGTAAGTTTTTTCAAATATTTCTAGATCAGTGAGAAATGCTTCCAAACGCTTGAGTCCACTGGCCATGGTACTTGTGTGTCAATGTATGGTGCTAGTGTCAATAGAGACCTGAACCTCACTTTCTTCCTCTTTATCTCAGCTGGGCTTCTGGGCTTTCCCATTTGTTTTTACTCTTACCTGAACCTTCAGATTTTTTTTCCCCCCACCTCAAATTGGAAAACGATTCCCCCTAGATACATTGTCAGGGAGAGTTTCCTGAAAATTTTTGGGTTTGACAAATTAACGTTTTCCAAGAGAAAGGCTTTCTCTGAAACTGCTTGCCAAAACCTAATTAAAACTTGTGTTCCAAGGGATAAGTAGCCCTTAAAAAAACCTGATTTGTGCAGCTTCTCTTGGCTTCTTATGTACTTGCAAGTCTTAAATGCAAAATGACAATGTACGTTTTGGTGGGCTTGATTTTTAAGCACCCGGATTGGGTCGGTGTTGCACTGCAGCGATTTCTCCCGGAAAGGGAGAGCAGTTCCCGTGTGCTTTGAAATGCTACAGCTATGCAACAGGGGCTGGAAGTGCTATTTTAAACACTCGTATCAGCAGAGCTTGCTGCAGGAGATAATATGTCACAAAAGGGAGTATGACATCCAGTTTCACCTAGAAGATAAACCTTGAGCAGATATGCATGGAGAAACAAGACTGTCGGGTCGTCCTTGAAAAGAATGGCCTGTATGAATGAAGAAATGTACTCCAGGGCATATGCTACTTGGGACATTTAATTTCATCCTCCAACCTGCCTGATCCGCTACGAAGGATATAGCAGAGAAAGGGTGGTTGTGCGGAGTCTCACACGCCATGATTTCGGGGTGGGCACCTCAGGGCTTTATCTTCAAAAAGGTCACAGCCTCAGAAGTTCATGTCTGCAAGGCCCAGAGCCCAGAGAGAGAAGTTTCCCAGCACAATTAACACAAACACCCACGTTCAAGCAGGGCTGGCACGGTGCTGTGCCAGTCCCACACAGCCCTTCCCGAGGAGCACGAGAGCCAATCACCCCTCGCCTCCCTGGCACACTCAAACCCCCTCGCAGAGCCCTATTCTGCTGACAGAATTACAAGATAATTATAGCTAGGTGTTTTGTATTCACTTAAGTTAATCTCCCACTTTTATTTTTCATTGTTGCTTTAATCAGTGAGGAGGCACTTCAGTTGTTGTCAGGTGGATTATTTTTCAGTCACTCGCTGCGCTGCTCTTCTTCAGACTTGCGAGGGTGCCTCTGCCTTCCTGACAGACGTACAAAGAAAAATACTTCTATGATCTAAAATGAAATATGTGTTTCTTTTTCAGGTCTAGATGTTGATGGAATATACAGAGTTAGCGGCAATCTGGCAACAATACAGAAGTTACGATTTGTTGTCAATCAGGGTAAGTGATTCCTCCACCCTGGTAATGTTTTGTTTAGTACTTAACTGTCTCAGATGACAGTATTTCAGAATCTGCTATACATTAGTGGCAGAGAATGATGAGCCCTGTTTTGGAAAAGAGAGGAAAGGGAAGGTAGAAAGATATTGCACAGAGGGAAATGTCAGCTAGGAGAGAGGAAAAAGAGCAGAGTAAGCAGAGGAAAATGGTAGTTAAACTTGAGATGAGAAACAAACAACAAACAAATCTAAAAATATGGGAGGAAATGGAGACGTGAAATAAGGTGGCAAAAAGCAAAGCATATGTAGAAACCAAGGAATCAAAGTGAGGGGGAAAGAAAAAGATTAAAAGGAAAAATAGCAGATTGTTTGGATGTTGAAAGTTAAACAAAACCAAAAGTAGAGCAGGGATCCAAAGGAAACCAGTGAAAGAGAAAAAAGGTGCTGAAAAGAACTTAAAAGGAAATACTGAAAGTGGAATATTGGCTCTGCCAAAGTCAGTGGAAGATTTACTACTGATTTTTAAAACTCAAAGATTTGACCCCAGAAAATGAAAGAGGAAAGATGAATATTTTGGGGACCAGCTAAACAGAATTAGAACCATCCTGCATATATTTACTGAACACATTTCCAGAGATTCTGTGTATAATGACCATATTTCCACACATACAGCAGCACACTTTTCACTGATGTGGCCTAAAGAAATCTAACATTGATAAGTAGTTTCTGTTACAGGTGTGGAAGCTGATATTGGGAACTAATAGGGATGAATGACAAATACATTTCTCTCCAAATGGTTTACTACTCTTACCAAAGACTAACTCTCCCCACATTTAAAAGCTTAACAAATATCATCAATGATAGTGAACCTCATGATATTACTTAACAAGCAAATAAAATCAAGTTTCTCAGAAATTAGGAAAAAATACCAAACCTTAAATTGAAGACCATATACATTTTTGAGTGAATCAAGTATAAATGCAAAGCTGCTGCAACATTTTGTCCTACTTTTTATGATCTTTTTATAAGTTACCTGGAGACTATTACCAGAACTGCTAAATATTGTGTATTCTGTGTGAGGGTGATAACTGTTGGAGAGCAACTTCCTCAGGAAGATTGGTACTATACATAAACTCAGACTTTTGACTCAAATATTCTCATGAAATTGAGAGATAGGAGAGATGTAAAAATATTCCCACCTTCAAGCCTCCATTTACATCTCTAGGGAGAGTTTCAGGGGATCAGTAGGTGTTTGCCACCTCCTCAGCTGCTCCAGATCAGTCTTGTCTTCAGCTGAAACTGGAGGGTGAACTCTGGTTTATGAGGAATCAGTATTTATGCCAGTAAATTCAGCAAGACTGAAAAAATCATCATTTACCAATCAGCCTCACGGTTTTGATTCATTACTTAGGTTCTCTTGAATTTATAGTTCTTGGGTATTTGTGTGTTGATAATGAAACCTGCCTTGGCTTTCAAATGACTGTGAGCTGTATTTTGTCTGGAGACACACAAGCAAAAATGGGATTTTCTATCCTTCTTCACTGCCCGTGCTCTTTGCTCAGGAAAAAACTGTGCCATAAAAATAATGGTCCTGTCTGTCATGTCTCGTGGCATCCAAAGGTTAACATACTTGAGGTTAACATTACTGCTCAAGTTTTCACCTAAAACAGATGGGCTGATCCTGTAAATCTAGACAGAGGTCTAGGCTGGCTTTTTGCAGCAGAGAGGGACCAGACACCTTTTTCTTCTGGTTTATACTACTGTGAAAAATGAAAACATAACAGTGGAGTTAATAGTATATTGAAGCCACTCAGGCACTGGTTACTGAAGGTAAGCGTAAAAAAAACTGCCTATTGAGTGACCAAAGGAAATTCAAAGGAAACTAATGCCCATGGAGAACTATGTCATCATCTTATCAGTTATGATAAGCACTGTTTCTTTTTGTTAGTCTTTATTGATATAACGAGGGCATTCATGCAGTTTATGCCACAATGGAGTGGATTTTCAATGGCCAGTGATAATATCTATCCAAACTCCCTTTACACATCCTTTAAAATCCTGTCTATAAAAGATTTCAGGTCTGTTCTTAGGTTTTTCCTCAGGTAAATGCATGCAGAAATGCTGATTTAGGTAAACCCTAATGCCATTTAGCAGTCCACAGAGTCAACCCCAACGTCGCGTGAGGGAAATGCAAGCTCCCAAGGAATAATTTTTAATCATAGCATTCAAGAGGGAACACAGGCACAAAAGGATAGCCCGCCACTGTTTGAATAGTGTAAATAATATCCTTTTTTTGTGCTACATAGGAACCTGGGGGCAGGTTTGTGGTGTACCTGGAAAATGCTACGGGGAGATGGGGGGAAGAGGATTTCTTTATGGTGTCCTTGGAGAGCATTCTCCACCCAATGTGTCCCAGAGCCTAGTGTTCCCTGTCAATCAGGTGCTGAGATCAGCAGCAGTTTCAGACGGCTTCATGAAGGAAAAAAGTTACCAAGAAAACTACTGTGTGCTCCCAACTTTCTTTTTTCCCATTCTCTTGAAGCTCTGCAGTGGGGTGACGGTTAATAATAACTCACTGTCCACACATCCCCATCCCTCAGTAATTATTGTGACCTCCCTGGGTCAATCCCTGTACCTTCATTTTTCGGTAATTAACAGTGGGAAAGGAGTATTTATACATATGGTACATATGGTTTTGCCACAGCAACTTCTTTTTTTTAAAAAAAAATTCAGTTAAAGTTTAATTTAATTATAAATGCAAACAAATGTTCTGACAAAGACTATTTGCATAGCAGAGATTGACTGCAATCAGTTCTTCTACAGGCCAAATACTCATTGGGTTCTTTCTTACTGCTTGCTTTGCCATTGTGTTACACCTACATTTAGAGGATAAAAATAATATGTATCACACTGAAAATCATAGAAGGCACTCTAGGCTGGCTGCCATATCAAAGTATTTTTTTATTAGAATAATCATTAATTAGAATATAGCAAAGCTTTATTTGGCTCCTTTTCCTATACTGTTAATGTCATCTGCAGTATCAAAAATTAAATGAGAGAGCTGGTGAATATGAACAGAAAAGAAACTAACAATTGCCAGCTTTATCATTAAAGAAGAAGTAAGAACAGTAAAAATATAAAAAGGTTCTTGAAATTCTAGATTTTTTGGGATGAAAAGGGGCTTGGAATAAAAAAACCCAAACTTGGTATCTTTTTAAATTCTCTGAATATACTCTGTGTTTTGCTCTCATTTCTTGAGACAGGCAGCTCCTGGAGAGGGTTTTGGCCTTGCCAACATGAGCAGCAGCAGAACAAGCTACCTTATTTACTTTATCCCTCTCACAGAGTTTTCTCTTTTCCTATAAAAGTCTATTGATATCACACCTTTTTTGCTTCTGTGCAACAGGATTATCTTTTATCTATGATTTATTTTCCCATTAAGAGCTGAAAAGATCAGTTGATCATAAGAGGACTGGGCTATAACATCTCTCAGCACTTTCAAAACTCTAAGTCATCATTTTTCAAATCACTGAATCAAGGCAGTAGAAGCTGCTTGAACCAAACTGACATCAGGAAATTCGTATTTTTTCTTACTTTATAAGCACTGAAAAATTTGGGGTTTAGAGACTAAATCACCAGGCAGCCAATATTTTTGGCTGAACACCTAGAGTAAAGGCATGTATGAAAGCTGAGGACATTAGACAGAGATACCCATTGCTCTTATGATGATTTCCATATTACTGATCAAGTCTAAAAGTTGAAATATTAAAAAAAAAAATCCCACAAAACCCCAAAAAAACCCGAACAGAAACAGGCAAGGTACTTGGAGGATTCAGCTGATTTTACATGAGGTCTAGTAAGTTAAATCCTTTGTATGTATTTATAAGGGTATTCTTTTAGTTCACATCTGTAGGAAAAGGGACCAAATAGTGTTTATGGGGCTGTTAAGCCATGTAAGGTGTGCTGGCAGTTCCAGGGTATGAGGTACTACTGAAAAGATCCCTTGTTCTGGCCCAAGCCCCTGGGGGAGGTCTGACATGGGCCCCAGGCAGGACTGCTCAGAGTCATGAGGGCACCACTGCATGAACCTGGGGACAGGGGGGAGCTGCTTTTCAACAACAAAACACAGCAGGGCTGGAGCAAAAATTTCCAGAGAAAGAAAAACAATGAAAAGGGAAGACTTTTCGTCCATCAGAGTTTGTAAGTAAAAGTGAATTTTTCTTTGCTTTGCTTGAAGCCGTTGCACTGATTATAGAATCCCAGAATGGTTTGGGTTGGAAGAGATCTTAGAGCTCATCTCTTTCCAACACTCCGCCCCAGGGAGGGCCAGGTTGCTCCAAACCCCATCTGACGTGGCCCTGTGTACAGGGGTGTGACGCACATGGATGTGACGGGGTGAGGACCTCCTTTGTGCTGAGCCGGGTTCCTTGCCCTCCTCCCACACACCTCTCCCACCCATCCTCCATCAACTCCATGCTGTAGACCAGGGATACCTGGGTGAGGAGCTGGAACCTTCCTTCTTCATTTCTCCTGCGCTAATCTGCTCGGTAGCTGGAAAGGCATTCACTTTCTGTGGCTGTCAATCAAGCAATTTTCATGAGTACTTAATTAACTGAAAAAAAAAAAGAAAAAATAGAGCCATAAAGAGTTCATAACATATTGCTGAAACACTAGGATTCTATCCCAACGCATACAGGTTCAGGGAAACGAACCATGGAAATAGAGATTTCAATACTTATTGGTTCATTCAGCAAGTGTTGGCTCATGCATAATACAAGAGGGTGCCTAATTGTCTTTATATCCAAAGCTTTGTTTGCAAAATGCTGGGTGTTTGCTGTGCAGATGACCTTTGCATCCCGTTATTTCATTAGGAATACCTTGTGTGTTAACTACCAGGCACCGCAGACCGTCCAAAGGTCAATGATTGTGTTTTTACAGCTCTGTTACTCTACTTATGTACTAAAGCAGGGGCAAACATGGGAATTTTTACAGAGGCTAAATATTGTGTTATGGCAGAGAGGTGCATTTCGCGTGGAACATGGAATAGGACAGCCAAAGATATCCAAACACCCCCACTCTGAGGGGGGAATAAAATGAATTTAATCTCATCCTTACATTGCCTTGCAGTAACAGAAAAGTACTTGAGCAAAAAAAAAGAATGAAAACATTTCTGTTGTTTCTTTTATGAGAATATAGCAGGATATGATTCGGTTTAAGGAAAAAAAAATAAGAGTAGAGTTTGAACCAAAAATACGTGAACTGATTGCGAATATTTATTAACTAAATAATTTAATAATAAAGAAGATGCCTACTTGATTAATTGTTACAGAGTAAAAATTACAATAAAACTGTCTTGATCAGTGCTTTGCAGAAGCACCATTACTGTCTGTGCAGTTGTTTAACAAGGATTTAATTGGAAAGATAAGTGAATGCACATTTAAAAGTATTGTTAATTTGCTTTATAATCACCCCATCCTTCACAGTATTGACAGCACCAGGCACAAACCCCTTTCTCTTTTACAAGTATTATTTTCCATATGTGCACAATAAATTCTGAAGCAGTAATTGGAAATTTTATGGATTTCAACATACCTAGTGTTTTGAGTTTATAGGTGCCATATCCCTTCTCTAGAGGTTGTTCATAGGTGGCATTTTAGGTAAAATCACTGCATTTTTATTACCCATAGGTTTTTTTGGAGGTTGTGGTGTGGTAGTTTGTTGGATTTGGGGGTTTGTTTTTTTTTATTATTTTGTTTTGCTTTCTTCCTAGGAAATACCCAATTCCAATTTACTTTTCCTTTCCATTTGAAATATCAACAAAATCTTCGCTTCGACATAATTTTTGATTTAATAAACAACAGCCGCCAGAAACAGTAATCTTCAATATGTTTATATTCCATCTGCACTTATATTTATTGTTCTAAAATGACTCGGATTAATCTAATTGACAAGTAAGAGCCCAGACCATATGAGCAGCTAAGGATGATACCTTTAACCAGCAGGATTCTCCAACCTAACTGACATGTTCTTTATCAATGAACTGGGAGGGATGAGGAACAAATATTCGGGTTTGTTTATTTATTTATTAATATTGCTGGTTCTGTGAGCTTGCTGGGACCATATGTCTGTGTGAGCTGGGCTACCAGGAACCAGAGTGGTTTCCTGGCTGGCTCTGCCTCAGTGGGCGCAGCCCGTGGAGCTGACACCAGGCTGGAGCTGCCTTTGAAACAGAGCCTCCAGGTCAGCACAAATGGGCTGGGTGGACATGAAGGAAGCATTTAGGAGGGGGGGGAAATGAAGGGGAGAAAAGAGGGAGGAGGGAGCTGGGTGAAAAAAAGGAAGAGATGCGTCTTCTGGTCACAGCTTCATTTCTTTAAAATAATAAAATAGGGGGGATGACACAAAAAGTAACATTAAAAAAAATAATAATAAAACCCACCCAAACCACCAACAACAAAAAGTCCCACCCCAAACCATCAAAACTTCTCGTTCAAAAATACCTGTATATTTCCATTGAACCTAATATATCCATTTCAAGGGCAGACTGGAGCTCTGATCCTCCCCCTAGCAAAGGGCACAGGAGAGCAGGTCCTCTCTCAGCTGCCAGCTCCCAGACAGCAGCTACAAACATGGAGGGCCAAGAGGGTTGTCATGGGCTTTATTTTAAAATTGCAGCAAGGATCACTGGATAAAAGGGGAGAAAAAAAGAGGAATAGTTTTCTCCTGCAGTCACTTGCCTTTTTGTTTGTAGGTTCTTAATTTCTTGTGTGCACACCTTGATAGTATTTCCCTTTACATCTGGCTATCTCATGTATTTTTAGACGATTTAGGTTATTGATTGTATTTTTCGGGCATATATGAGTATCCCTAAAAACACGTGCATGTGCCTTGGTGGGGGTCTAACCTTAAAGCCACCCTCCAGCCTTGGTGATGTTCCCGGTGTGACCAAGCACAGCACAGGCAGAAAAGTCTTCCTCATGTCTGCCAGCAGCTATTCATGTGACCAGTCTCACTGAGAAACCAGTAAGAGTGATCCAAAGTTCACGATGGAAATATCAGGCTCTAACTGGGTTACTTGCTAGCTGAGAAGCAAAATGTCTTGAAAGCCTTGAGTCAAAAATAGGGTTTTTTTCGTTCTTTTTCACACTTCCCAGGCAAGCACAAAAAATAAAATGGACTGAAGCAATTTTCAAAAAATAATTATAAAACAGCTTGCTTCTGGGTTAAGACCTGCATATGCCAAACTGTAGCCAAGAATTTAAATTTTTTAATTTTTTTTCCCAAGCTTTAAAACTCTGACAACAGAATACTTTAATTGAGCCCACAGTACTTGGTGAACCAATTAATATGTGCGCGTTACTCATGTGGGTTCTTCTTTTCCTCTCTCTGTCTGTTTTAAGCTACAGAAAATATATTATTATTATTATTCAAAGGACAGTATGGTTTCCACATTTTCCCCTTCTCTTTCCAGAGAGGAAGTGGGTAAACTACAGTGCTTCCAAAAATGACTTGTAAATATGAGTTAGGTACAAAATCTAATGGGAATACTAATTTTTGCAATGAATGTTTCAAATTATTTTGTAAATAATGTACATTAGAAAATAAAAATAGACAGAGCTTCAATGTTAATGTATTTCCAATAAAACTATTTTGTGTTCAGTGTGAAGAAAAAAAAAGCTCACAGAAAAATATTCAGAATTCTAAGTCTTAGTTGCCCAATCTGCAGCTCTGTAAAATTTCTCTTACAAGTGGTATTGTCATGATTTCCTTTTCATGTGCTGAATAAGCCAGTGGAACGGGGCAGAAGAGGCAGCAGGCTGGGTTAGTGCGGTCAGCCACAAACATACCATGGATTTTATGGCATGTATTGTATGATGAAGCATTTAAAACATGCCTTTTATTCCTTTTCTACCCGCAGCACTATTTGCGTTACAATAGCGTCTTGCTTAGTAACACTTTGGGAAGTTGAAGAGCTTCTCGATAACCCCTCAAGGAGTGTTATTTATTTGCTGAGAAGGACTGGAGGTTTGCACGCTGCACTGAGGGATTGCCTTTTTTTGGGGGATGCTCATCGTTGTCATGGGTGACTCTTTGTTTGGGTTTGTTGTTCTGATAGCAACACTACAGGAAATGCCATTTCACAGAGCTCCAAAAAAGCAAGGAAAGAAAATAAATTATTGGCTCTTTCGGAAAAGCAGGACAGCTTCCTACCTGTGATTTTTAGGATGATGGGATTGTTTCTGCAATGTGGGGGTTGCCAGGCTGATTTGTAGATAAACTGAACCAAGTATCAAATGTATGTTGCATGGGATAGTTGTGCTTCGAGGAGATGGACACCCCGGAGAACTAATCTGCAGAGCTCCTACTTATAATTGGTCATGCGCAATGTATTACAAGGCTGTGGTGTGGCCTAATATTTGGGGTGGTTTCCTCCCCTGTGGTAAATGTCTGTAATTCTGTGGTTTGTGTGAAAAGTAGCTGACAAACACGAGCTTGCAATGAGCCTACAACAAAAAAGGGTGGTGTTATATGTGGATGTACATGGCATGATAGTCTGCAGGGTGGCATGGGGTGAGAAGCTGTTGCACCAGGGAATTTGGCTTTATTTTAATAATATTTGTGGTGTTATGTGTGTTGAGAATTGGGGAAATCTTAAATGCTGTGGTAGGGGCAGCTATTGTGTGTAGCAAATGATTTTTTTGGTTGGAGGAGGCTTTGGTAATGCATCTAAGTGTAGAACTCCATTGGTTAAGAGTGGTGGGGTCCAAAACTGAAAACACTCAAATGTAAAAACTCTGGGAGGAAAAAAAAATAACGGAAAGGGAGAAAATCTGAAGTATAATTTCTCTAAAAATTGGAAACTTTTGTGAGGAAACCTATGTTCTTATATAGACTGTCTCATTTGTGCTTACATATTTCCTAGAATTACATTATTGACAAAAATAGAATACTGTTCTTAAGAAATTTTCAAGTTGCTCATAGCATCCCTTTTTTATGGATTTAGAATTGAATATTCCTGTCTTCTTTCCCTTTTTTTTTTTTTT
>WBMY01002798.1:1024823-1050071 GCA_013397315.1 Donacobius atricapilla | reverse complement strand
ATAATAATAATAATAATAATAGTAATAATAATAAACTACCAACAACAACAGAAACCAATTATAATCATCATTATGTTATTTTTCATACAAGTGTTCACAGCCCTGGCTCTAAAATCCTCCCCTTCCAAAGTCTATAAAAACTCGGTAAAAGTTTTAATCAAGGAAGTTTTAAGGATGCATTTATTTATTTAGATTTTTCATATTAAGGAAAAGAATCGCGTTTGTCGGCTGCAGTTTTAGAAGTGACAATATGAGTTTCAACATGGCCATGAAAAATCTAACTCATTGTTTCACATTATCATATATATTGGCCTAGACGTATATGTGTGAGGTTTCTTGTTTGTTTTGGGGTGGGTNACCAACAGTTATTCTCAGAATTTTATTTCTTTTTTTTTTAGTGGGTTGTGGTTTGAGCAGTGTTTTTGACTGAATTAGTCACCAGCAATGCTCTATCTCAAGTCTTCTTTGTGTTGCATCACTTTTAATCAGTCCAGTTTTGATTAAGATATTTTACCTATGTAAAACAAATAACCAAAGNCATTGTTTCACATTATCATATATATTGGCCTAGACGTATATGTGTGAGGTTTCTTGTTTGTTTTGGGGTGGGTTTTTTTTGCTGTCAAGGAAATTACAGCAACACATTTTTATTTCCTTTGTCTTTGTGACAGAGTGGGATACACTTGGGTCAAATGTTGAGCTCCATTTTATATTATANACAAATCAAAATCAAAGTAGAAGAAAAATATTAAAAATAATTCATTTTTGTTTCATAGTTAACTTGTTATCAAATATGCAAAACACAAGCGAGGCTTTTTGACCTCAGAAACTTAATGATTGATTTTAAGAGCTGAAAGAAATTTCTCTGTGCTAGAAAATACACACTGTCTGCCTGCTTTAACCCGGAGTCTTCCTCAGCTGGAATACCACCAGCTTCATTATTTGCTGTCCATATCCCAATAGGAAGTACAGTGCCATGGCTTGTTCAAATCATGGTCAGATCCTACCAACAGTTATTCTCAGAATTTTATTTCTTTTTTTTTTAGTGGGTTGTGGTTTGAGCAGTGTTTTTGACTGAATTAGTCACCAGCAATGCTCTATCTCAAGTCTTCTTTGTGTTGCATCACTTTTAATCAGTCCAGTTTTGATTAAGATATTTTACCTATGTAAAACAAATAACCAAAGCCCATTTTTTCCCCTTTTTTCCTCTGTTAATCCTGGTATACTTTCTTCAAACTGCATAATGTGATATGCATTAATACATATACATTTGTCTCGACAGGCAAATCTGTGTTTAAGTAGATACTAACTCTGGATACTTTTTCTCTTCGTGGGCTCTGGTGTCAGTTCTTCTCTTTGTGCCTCTGTTTCTTGCTGCACCTTTTGTCTGCATTAACTGCTTCGATGGCAAACTTTTTCCTCACTCTCACAATCTGCTTTTATAATGCCTGACACGATGGGGCATAGATCTGATGAGGGCATCTTGTCGCTCCTGTGGTTATANAATATGAGTTTCAACATGGCCATGAAAAATCTAACTCATTGTTTCACATTATCATATATATTGGCCTAGACGTATATGTGTGAGGTTTCTTGTTTGTTTTGGGGTGGGTTTTTTTTGCTGTCAAGGAAATTACAGCAACACATTTTTATTTCCTTTGTCTTTGTGACAGAGTGGGATACACTTGGGTCAAATGTTGAGCTCCATTTTATATTATAAATACATTTTAGATTAGGGCATACTTTTTGCATATGTAAGCAAGATTATTAGGAGGTGTTCCGGTTGCTCTTCAGCCTGAGAATTGTTGTTGACACTTCATTAAAGAATATCTGGGATATTTTTTAACCCAGATCGGTTCAGTGCCCCAGTTTCTGGCTCGTGTAGGTGCAGTTCAGGGGACAGTGACGCACAGCCTGGCAAGTCAAAATGAGTGGGTTGGGCTGGGCGAGGGCTTTTTTAACAGGCATTGAGCACCATCAGCAGAACTTGTCCGTCAACGTGCTGAAACCACCCAAACAACTGCCCCAGACTGTCAAATGGAACCGTCTCTTTGTTAACCATCCCGCTCCCGAGGAATAAACAGACCCTACGTGGGAACTGGGAAAGACACCACAGCAGTGGAGGAGCACAGGCAGAGAATAATATGGGCTGGAGCTGGAAAGAGTCTGCGTGGAGGGGCTTTCCATCAGTGAGTGTAGGAAATACATTTTTGGTGGTGAGGAAAGCAGGAAGGCGCTGCCTCATCGGGTACTCCATGAAGCCAGGGAGGAAGAGGAGCTGAGCAGGGCACGGGAGTACCTAGGAGATCGTGTAAATAATCCCAGCTCTGCTGCTTCTGGAGAGTAAGACATGGGGACATTCCTCTGCTGAGCTTGTGTTTCAGTCCTGTCAGCCAGGTCTCCTTGGGGAAGCCACCACGGAGCCAGGGCTCGTGCCTGGGAGTGTCCCAGGAGAGGTGGGGAGGCCGGGCTGGGGAAGAGCCAAAGCTCCAGAGGAATGGTGTGACAGGAGGAATGGGAATGGGAGGGCATCGCCAAGATCATGATTTGGAAAATGAATAAACTTGGCCCGGATCCATCTCACGTCAGGGCCCGGCCTCAGATCTCCTCCCAGCAGGCGGGTGCGGAGCAGAAGCTGTGTCCAAGAGTACCCACTGGTAGAAAGGAGTGTGCTATATTTGAAACCTCTTCTGCCTCTGCCAGGTCCACTGGTGTGCTTTGCTTGGGAGGGGAAAAAGCATATTTCACATGCACACTGTTGATTTACTCTCAGAGGGCCAGAGTTCAAATTTTATTCTAGTCAGATACCAAAACCTTGGATATTTCTCTTAATTTTGTGACCCCTTAATAGCTTTCAAAACTGGACTTAATATTTCCTAGGAACAGAGTTTCTCAGGATATTCTCTGTACCTTCTTAGGCTGGCAGGGGATACCGTGAGAACTATCATTCTCATATTAATTTGGTATTTTTGCTTTAAAGCAGATTCTGTGAGTGGGAGAGGGAAGGTGGAATTTAGATACTTCAGAATTATTTGGCTCCGCATCTATTTATGCCACAAATAGATAATATTTCAGTGAAATCACTGAGATTTGATTTTTTTTGAAATGCTCTTGCCTGTCTTTGGCATCTCTATTTAGAAATAACCCACAGGCTTTAAAACAGATGTGATCCTCTGTGCTTCTGGATGCCACCTTAATGCTTCTGAGCTTCTCAGACTGTGTTAAATTCCTTTTACAGAAGGCTCTGGATGTCACCAAATCTGCCCAGCATCTGGCAGGACCAATTCTTAGTTCTTTGTGGGAGGCAACTCATGTGGCAGTGATAGGGATGGGATCCCCTCTCTCTTAAATCATCATATCCATAGAGGGAAAGGGTTGGGTTTGAGGGATGGGATGGGATGGGATGGGATGGGTTGGGATGGGATGGGATGGGATGGACTTCCCCACAAATACCTCACAGCTCTCACATACCTACCACATCTTCTGTCATACATGTCCTTACCTAATTCCCAGAGGCAGGATCCCCAATAAAATAAAATTGCAGGAAACATTTAATATGAAGGAAAAACATCAGCAATGATAGAAATGTGGGGATTTGTTTTTTGGGTGTTTTTTTAAATTATTATTTTTTTTATAGCTTCATAAATATCTGTTCCCAAGGAAAATAATTCCCAAAGGCAAACTGGTAAGGAGGCTGATTCATTTGCCATGGTGTCAAGTTTGTTCCTGAACGGAAGGATTTCCCGTGTAGTTAGCAAGTGAGAGAAGTCTGATTAAGGCTAAGAATCTCCTGCTTAATTAAGCTTCTCTGCACCCCTTGAGGGCAAGCACTGTCTTCATTTTACATATAGGTAAACTACACCACAGAGAGGTGCAAGAGGCAATTCCTTTTCCCTGAGCAGAGCAAGCCAGCAAAGGACAAGGAATCTCATCCTCCCCTCCTTCAGCTTTGTGGTATCAATGCTCCCACTGCACGTTAGACCTACAAACGCCCATCCCTGCCAGTGCTCAAGCCCAGCTTGGAGCAACCTTGACCAGTGGGAGGTGTCCCTGCCTGTGGTAGGAGGTTGGAACAAGGCGATTTTTAAGGTCCCTTCAAACCCATCCCTTTGTGGGATTATGATTCTCTGATATTCACCTTTGAATTTTAGGCGCACGGTGGCTGCAGGTGATCATGCCTAGGGCAGGACAGTGCACAGGCAGGCAGGGAATCTGTGTCCCGCCTGCCTGGTGCCCTTCTCCAGGCTGCTTCCGGAGCTCCCTGCAATCTGCTTTGGAGGTGATGATTACAAGGGAGCAGTTGGGACTGCACAGACTGCCAGTGGTGGAGTGGGGTGGGTATCCCCAAATCAGCTTCTCGCTCTCCAGGAGGAATCTTAATTTCTTCTAATAAAATTGACAACCCTGCTTGCAACTTCCAAGGGTGTCTTTGGTGCTCTCACACTTTAAAACTCTGCTGAGATGTAGGTTGTGTGTTTACTTACTCCTCTGCTTAGTGTAACTTTAGCTACTACAGAAATAAATTGTAATAGAAAATCTGCATAGCATTGTATCGAAACAGTGATAAAATTATTGAAAGCATTTGGCATTACCTTGTTTTTTTTCCTTTGCTACCAGTATTTTTTGTAGACTCTTTTTACAGTCTGCACTGGTTATTTTCCCACATAATCCTGTGCCATCAAATAGACTAACACATGAGCCATTCCTCTCTGTCTTCTCAGACTTTCTTTTCTGTGAGTCACATCAGTGACAGCAGTTAAGTAAATCAAAGTTTCTAAGACTCGGGGAAAAATTGTCATATGCAACACACAAAATCAGCTACTGTATTTCAAAGTTGTGGTTGAAGTAACAATATCAAAGGATCTCTGTCATATGGGAATCTTTTTCTCTCACGTTCCTGCACTATATACTATTAAAAGGCTTTAGTAAGTGAAGAAAAGTAAACCCAAAGTGCCAGTTTACTACTGGTGGGAAAAAAAAAAGAGCAAAGTAGCAGCAGAGACAAACCAGAAACAAATGAATCCTTCCTGTGGATATGCCTCGTGTGTGTGACTGTGCCTGTGCTTTGCTTTCTCCTCTTCCTTTCCAACAACAGTCTTGAAAAAGCAAAAAGTATTAGAGAATTTCTGCTCTAATTATTTTGAAGCTCTCTGATCAGCTCCCTATATCAGCAAAAGAAAACATTTCAGGCCTTTCTTGCCAGTGGATTCGGGCTGTTTCTTTTCTTACCATTTGCAGGGTGTGTTCTAAAGAGAAGTGGAGTAAAGCTCTGTCGCTGTTTATCTTTTTGCATAAATTTCAGAGGAAGAAAGTCTTTGGCTTTGCTCTGCAGGGTCAGACACTTTAATCTGGGGGGAGCAGAAGATGAGTAATTTAAATTACTTTTTTTTTTTTTTATCCTCCATCCAGAAGAAAATGCTCCTTCACAAATGGCCTTTGCTTTCTTCCTTTAGTCAATAAATCACGGGAGGCCCCAACCTAGTAAACCTGCCTTGGACTGATGCTTTATAAGCACTTTAGAGTAGTAATTAATCAACGTGCCACCCTTCAGCACAAGGCATAAGTAATAGGGAGTGAGACAGGTAACGTTTTGTACAACCAGCCCCTGGCTGAGCAGAGCCCTGCAAACCCTCCTTGAGCAGAGGAACCTTCCTGGGGTTTGCTTTTCCATCAGCAAGTACAACTCGACAGAAGCCTGGCCCTGGTGGCCACTTCTCCTTACACCCCCATTGCCATTTCAGGGGGTGTTTGGTAGCAGCATGCTCTGCTGTGATGGGGTTTGCTCTGCTCCTCTTTTCTGCAGGAACACGTGTGAAACTTTGAAGAATGCATATATTGTTTTATTCCTTCACAAATACAAATTATCTGAGCCTGGTTGGGATATTCCTCCTTGGTAGGGAACTTTTACCTATATGAGGAAAGAACAGGAATGTTTCAAAGTAATTGCTCCCCCAAAGTAAGTAAATTTAGCCTTTAATTAGATCCCTTCCCTTTGTTTATTTGATATTTTTGTGTTTATTTTCTTGGTTGTAAACAGACTACTTAGACAGTGAACTGCAGAGGGAAAATACAAATATTCATGGAATAAGGTACTGGAAAAGGAGTATATATTTTATGCCATCCACTGGCCTCAGTCAATAGGAATATTATCACCTTTTGCTATGTCTCCAGTGAAATTGCACCTTTTACCAATATCTGGTTCGATTTAGTACTGGAGGAGGAATGCAAAGCTTTTAGATTTCAGCTATTCTTTATGGTATATTTTTCTGATGAAACAATACGAAGAAAGTAGCTCCTGACAAGTCACATTTTTCACACAGTGATCTCTTGTTAGAGACCTGTGAGACTGCTGTAATTTCCTTCCCACTACTTTCAATGAATTCCATGCACATGAAGGAGAAAATGGATAGTGGAGCCCGAGTTCCTGCACTACCCCACTGTGCAGGTACTCAGAGGAGGATGGAGACTCACCCTGGGATTCCTTACATTGCTCTTCTGCTATACATTAGTCTTAATCTTCCACTGAGCAAAATATAGGCTTTTGGAACAAAAATAACAAGAGCTAGCCCTTTGGAAGCTTTATGGTATGGGTCAGATTTACCTTTCAGTATCCTGATGTAAAACACCGAGATCAGAGGAGTTGCACCAATGTAAAACAGGTGTGCATATGCCCATACACAGAGGCAGAGATGTGTGTTTCTTTTCTTTTAAAAAAAATACATATAATTCAGACCTTAACCTCAACCAAAATAAACCTTTGTTAACGTTATGTTGCTGCTTCCATCAGAGTTTTTATTGGCAGGGTCTCACCAACCAAAGGTGAAGAATAGATAACCAACCTTGATTTTTTGCCCAAAATAGCTTCTTAGTCAGCCCATGCAAATATGATATCCAAGCACTGCAACTCGAGCATCCACAATACACTCATCCATTTCATGCGGATCACATGCACAGTTTTAGCTCTGACCTAGAATGAATTAGCTTCTATTCCCAAAGCTATATATACAGTGTTAAGTTATCTGGGGTTAATTTGCTGGAAAAAGGATTAGAAGCGAGTTAAGTTTGTGTGTCTCTGAGAAATGAAGATTTCGTCTCGGTTGTTTGTGTGTAGGCATCGAAAGTCTGGAAGCAACAGGGTATGTGGAGGAAGAGGGAAAGGGTTACAGCCTCGAGTTTCCCAAGAAGCACAGCTTGCAGCTCTGCTGTGGAGAAGGTTTCTCCATCTGGCAAGCCTCCTGGGATGCCAGACTGGAGCAACCAGTTTGCAGGAGCTGCACGGGGGGACACCTTCCCCGGCCGTCCATCACCGCAGCCAGCACCGTACTGCTGCCAGCGCTCCTGCTTCCATCCACCCATCAGCCTCCCACCAGCCTGCTCCGGGCTGGGAGCTGGGCGCACAGGGGGCTGTGTGTGCAGAGGTGGTGGTGGTTGAATCTCTTGGGAAGGCGGGCATACACCCTCGGCGTGCTCCAAGTAGTGTGGGTCAGCGTGTGAACGAGCCCGAGGAAAAACACGGGGGAATTAAAGCAACTGTCACAGCAACAAAGGGAGTTCCTTGGGCTTCTTCTCACACAGGCTAAAATTAGGGGTGTAGCAAATAAAAAAAGGCACCTTTTTTTTTTTTTTTTTTTTTTTGTCTTTTAGTGAAACATTCCTAAACTGTGCAAAATATGGAGACGGCAGTTGCTGTGAATATAGAGTTGCAAGCCTTTCCCCCCCCCACTTCCCAAACAGAATTTCCAGTGACATTTTGCAATAAAGGAGTATGCTGAAAACCAGTTGTGCTTCAAGAAGGGGATTTCTGTAGAAAAACTTGCTCTCTGTTCAGGAGTTGCCTGTCATACCTGGAGACAAAATTCTACCACACAGTGTAAAATAACCTCACTTTCTGCCCAAACTGCAAAGGAACCTTAACTATAGCATTTCTGATAATGCTTCCGTAACGTGTGTGTGTGTGTGTTCTCTGAGGCATTCATTTGGCTGGCACATTGGAAAATGGTTAACACAGTGAATGTGGGGTGTCATTTTTGTAGTGGAGAATGTGTGCCAGAAGAATTCAACTGTAACCACTAAATATTTGCTTAAAAATAATTTTAACCATCTGGACTCCTTTTTTTCTTATTCATCTTATTCTTCTTTTGAGGTGGGGTGAGAAGGGAGTATTTTAATAGGAATGATTTGTGGTTACAAAATGAATTTGGTTAATTTGGTTACCACCCCCATTTATATGATGACTACAAATAGTCCCTAACATCTGAAGTTTTAAAGAACCAGCAGATTTTTCTCTCTTGAGCTTCAGAAGCTGGAAACGAACTTACAAAAGACAATAAATTGTTCTTGATGGAATAAATAGTTTGTGGGGTTGCTATTGTTCCTCTCGACAATACACTAACATGTGCTAATAGAGGAAGAATTGAAGAGCTTGCGTAGTACAGGCTCTTCTGCCAGGGGAAATTTTTCCACTTTGGAGCAGGAATCAGGTCCCTAACTCACAGGGCAGGGAAAATGTGGGGCTGGGATTCCCAGGAGCCAGCACCTGCTGCTCACCCCTGCGCTGGGAGAGCTTCAGAGCCCTTCCACAGCAGAACCAGCTCTGGCGGAAACTCAGAGTAACCTGCAAACCTGTCCCTGGACAAGTCTGATCAGAGTTTGTTTCAGAGACAGGATAACTGGGATAATTTTTTCCCTGGCTACAATAAGGATGCTTGCTAAAAGCAGTGTTGGAATAAATGTTTTCATGACTTCCCATACTCACAGGGATTTTTTGAGTGTCTTACTTAAGAACATACACCTTGTTTTTAAATATTCAGAGTTCAGGAACAGATTTTTTGGTTCTGATTCCAGTTAAATACAGTTAAATATAGGCAGTAGCTCTACAAATTTCTATGTTCTCTGTGCCTTGCCTTAGCATATTAAATGAATGTTTTATGGAGTCTGCTATAAATACATCTGTTAAAAGATTTTTTATCATACTTTGAAATGCCTGAGATTTAACTGCTACCTTTGTGCACTAATGATATACTAGTGAATGTGCACAGGAGATAAAATAAACTCGGAGAAACAGGGAAACTTGCATGTAGTGCTCTTGTTTTAGTAGCTCTCAGAGCTACTTTTCCTCTGTTTTCTCATATGCTGCAGCGCTGGCTTCATCCAACTCATGGTACATTAGGAACAATTTAGTATCATTTCATTTAAAATATGCAAGCTTTATATCGAGAGTAAATGTGTAGCCACAAGGTAAAATTAAAAAAAAAAGATATATATTAGTCTCATCATTAAAAAAAGCCTTTAAAGTTTCCATTATCCATTATGTCAGGTAGCAAATATCTTCTCAATGTAACTCCAGACATTAAATCTGTCAAGAGGCATGCAGTAAAATAAATGTCTGGGATACCTTCATAAACAAAAATCTTATTTCCATAATTCATACAGCTGGCTGGCATTTATTGGCACGTCAGGTGCAATGGGGACATTTCAGGAACATTAACATGTACAGCATCATTTGTCAACAAAGCAACAATGTAAGCAAATCGTTCAGAACTCATACAGATTTACAGCTTTCTCTGCCAGATGCTAATTACGGTGTGCTCTGCCTATTTGGTATGGTCTTTTTTATTGGAAAATGACAAAGGGGTTATGGTATCCCAGTTTGGAATATAGATGCGCTTTTAGTAATAATATGAGTGGTAATATGACTACACAGCCTGGAGTTTTGATCTAGTTGCACTAGTCTGATAATTGACCGGTTCTGATTGATGAAGGACAAAGAGAAATTCACCGGGATATTTACTTACTTGTAGAAGTAACCTCTGCAAACAAAGAAATAATAAAATAGCAGAGAGCATGAAAAAGTATCCTGGCTTTAATATTGTTTTTTGCTGCTGAACATGACAGGGAAAATTCAGTCCTCACTGAAAACCTGCTCTGTTTATTGAGCAGTGCTCAGCTATACGTTGCTGGCTGGAAAATACCCTTTGAATGCAGCTGTCCACTTTGACAAATAAAAATTAAACTTTCAGCATTTTGAACAACGCAAAGGTTAAATAAAATCTAACAATGCCATCAGTAAGGGCCAAAATATGTGTTAATGGTCTGTTTTCAACATCCTCTGTGTCTGTCTCTATTTCTCTCCCTTTATTTGTTGTGTGTGTTCATGAATGTATGTGTTTTTTCAAGTTAATGACAGCAAGTCAGATCTACTTTTTACTTCCAAGTTTTGGCCAGTTTGCATTTCAATCTCATAAAAATATAATTAATAGGGCTTTATGCTTCAGATGTATAAATTCAATATGCTTTCAAAATTATTATACCTGTTATTCAGCCAAAGGTAAGAGGATCCTATTAGCTAAATACATATTTAAACACCTAATAAAATCCCTTATTCAGTTCTGTGTCTTAGTTTCAGTTCATGAACAGTAACCACTATTCTGAGTTAAGATCTTGACCATTTAATTTTTAAGAAAAAAGTAATTAAACCATATTATGGATTAATCCCTTGCCAATTTTCATTTTTAAATCAAAGTAATTTTAGACTTGGGAACTACATAATTTTATGCAGAAAAAAGTATATTTTGCCAACCTTATTAAAATCTTTAAAGACCATATTTTCTATAGGCTTCCAAAAATTATCCCACAAAAATGTGTGGGTGCACCCATCTGTACACATGAATGGGCAACTAGGAGCATAATTATCCACTTTTGCACATGCAAATGGAGGTGTTTAAGCACAAATTAGCTGACCCCCAGACTCTGCTGGTGCGTATCTCTGAGCTGGTTAAGACTGTTTTGTTGAATTCCATAATACAGGTTAAAACCTCGGGAAAGAATTTTAGGTACAATAACTTTTCTGTAAGGTATCTGAAATTGCTAGGGTATTTTAAAAAATGTTTCTGATGCAGCAGTGAAATGAGGTGTAGCTTAGTGCCAGTACTTGGGTGTTATTTTCGTTATAACGACTGCATGATTCTTTCAATAAAATAAACTCCATTGGCTCCAGCAGCGATTACTGCCTGCCACTGCTTCTCCAGAAGCAGAGTACACATATTCCTACAGGGAAAAACTACTGCACAAGGATTATAAAAAATTGACCATCAATCTAAGTCTGTATGAGCAATCACAGCCGCTTTCGGAGTTATTTTGTATTAGAAGCAATTTAACCATCTGGAAGAACAAAGATATGTGTAAATGCTGGAGTGACTGACTTCCAGCAGATGCTTAAAGGAAGTTAAAATCCCAACTACTTCTGGGGTGCCTGGCCTCGATTTCTGACCTGGAAATGTCCAATATGTTGAGGAGCTCTTCCAAAGGCTGGGGCAGCTCACTGGTACCTTGGCTTTGTGCTCCCTGTTGCTGATGTTCCCCTCGCCACCCCTGGCCAGGCTCCTTGCCCACACAGCTGCACAGGGAAAGGGGGAGCAGTCGTAAAGCTTCTGGAATGAGACATGGAAATGAGTGGCTGCATCGCCTCAGTACTGGTTGTGTGAGTATTCTGGGATGGGGTGAGAGATGGGGATGAGCCTGGATTGGGGTACTGCAGGGCGAAGGGGTGAGATGTAGGGCAAGGGTATGACGAGTTTCTTGGATGTGGGGCTAAATCACGGCTTTGTGCTGCTACACGGGTTTAGGGAAACAAACATTTATCCCAGAGCTCAGAAATCCAAAGGTTAATGACCCCTGGAATTCACATTTACCCCCAATATGGTACCCAAATGTGACAGCGCTGCTGCAATTCCTGATGGACAAAGAGCAGTAAATGGAAAAGCAACTTTATACTGTAATTCAAGATTATTTGAATTCACTTTATTTGTGAAATCTTTCCATTTGTCTTCCTGCTTTTGTGCATTTGAAGAAGAAGTTTAGGCATTCCTTGATCCATAGAGATTGCTTTTCTTCCTTTTCTTCCCTTTGATTCCACTTGCCTAATAATAATGGGCATTATCTTATATCCATATTTAATTTTATTATGTCACTCGCATTGCAAGAAAAGGATGTTCTTTTCAAACATTGTAATGCATTTAGTATTTCACTAGTCATCAGTTAAATCAATTTTTCCCTTTATTGGATCTGAATTATAAATCAACTAGTCATTGTATGGGATACTGTATATGAATGTACAGTATATCATTATGATGTATCCTATAATAATGTCTCTTAGACATGAAAACTAAAGATGGTGGTTTAAAGTGCTGAGAGAGAAAAAATTGGAAACATCTGTTAGTAGGAAGTAGAGAAGACTTTTCATTAAAGTTTGTCAAGTGTATTTGATAGGAAGAACACACTGGGCTGTATTCTGCCACCCCTTACATACACCCACCCCAGTACCCAGCCTGCTTTTTCTGTCTCATGTAGAAAAGCCAAGATTATGGGAGGCACTGAAAAGCCAGCTCTCTACTTCGGTACAGCAGCTCAAGGAATCTGAGACCTGGGGCAGAAGGAAAGTTTTAAGGGAAAAGAAATATCACAATACAGTCAGCTGTCTTTGTGCAGCAGTAATGAGAGCTGTCCTCTTACATTGAGTATGTCAGCAAGATCTCGGGGAAGAAGTGGTGTGGGACAGTTTTGGGCAAAAGCTCTTTTATTTCCACTTATCCCCTGCTTGCAAGAAGATGAAGCCTTAAAAAAAAATGAAATAAAAATTAAGGAATGCAAAGGTGTGTTATTTGGAGGCTTCTCATGAGCAGATATCTCTCCCAGGATACTGTGAGCAAGCTAGGGAATTAAAAAAAGACAAAACGGGAAAAATGGTTAAAAACATCTGAGATGGTGTGTTTTATCTTAATTGTACAGGAACCCATATAAGCAGACATGAACTATTGTCTATTTAAGACAACCCTACCAAGGCCATTTCACACTCACACAGGTTCCACTGCTTGTGCTGGTGTCGGCAGCAGGGATTTTGGCAGGGCCAAACCCATGGGTTACAGCTCTGTCTCTGCAAACCCAACCAGGGTGCAGCTGCTGCTGGCACCACCTCGCAGCCTCGTCCTAGGGCTGGAAGTGTGGCACAACAGTTACGTGTTCATCTCCTCCCTACATCATTTTTGCACACTGTCAAAGGCACGTTTGCACTTTAGAACTCCCTCGGCAGAAGGTGAAATACCCTCTGCACCCACAGCACAGACCTCTTCTCTGGCTGGTGCAATAGTTTAAAAGCCAATATCTCACCTTGCCTTTGCAATTGTTTCCCATTTCTGCCTGCTCCCAGTGGCCTCTGAGCCCCGCCGTTTCCATGATGATATACAGGACTATAAAATCAGATACAGCAGTCGCAGGGCCCAGTGAGAATTACCCCCCAAGTCAATAGAAAACAGAATATTGCTTATTGATTTGGTCTAGCCTGTTGTGTGGTCGATGGAAAACAAATGAATACAAATAAAATTAATCAATTGGAATCTGGCTGTGGACCTCGGTGAGTCACATGAAGTGGGTTTCTGATATCCTTTATCATCACACACAGCCAGTGAAACAAGAGTGCTACTGTCTTCTGCTGGAGCGGAGAGTTACCTCAGGCTATACTGAAAAAATGCTTTTTTCTTATTTTTAGACCTGAATCAGCCCGTGCCAGCAAATGTATTCTTGTGAACACAGATCCTACTTTGTTGCAATGCCCATGGGAAGGCGGTCGTGTAACCTGTTTGGATGCAGCTGCAGACCACCTGTAGAGAAAGTCAAATTAGGGAGAGACCCCACTGTTCTTTGCATTAATGCTTTTTGTGTTGTGGCCTGAATCCCCCTCCCTCCCCCTTCAATGTATCTTTCTCAACTGGGGAGATGGAGAGCACATTTTAAGACCTTCTGTCCATTTAAGGCATCTTGTGATTGAAAGAAGATTTGAAAGACTGTAAAATCTCCCCAGTCACCAATGAGTGATGGTGTGCAAGGAGCCTTAATACTTTCAGGATGACTTTTCCTCCTGGTCTTGCAGGTTTGGGAGGCGTTGTCTTTGTGGAAAGGGCTTAAAGGGCACATTTTTATCTCCCTCAAGTAATCTGCATGTTAGGGGAGTCTCTTAGCTTTGGAATGGAAAAGTGGTTGTCAAGAAGTAAAGCCCCAACTTGCCACACTTTTTGTCCCATTGTTTCTAAATAAAAGATGGGCAAACAAAAGGAAATGGCTCAAGTCTAAATATCCTGAGTACTCACATATAAACAGGCACAACCTCACTGGTCTTGAGGACCCTGAGAGTCCCTTTTCTGACACATTTGTCTGTGTTCAGGACACAGGGATCGTTAAGCACGTAAACAACTGGTTTGAGATTGCATATCCTTCATATGAGAAGTAGTTTTAGTTAGTTTAGTTAGTTCTCCTGCTATCTCAGCTGCAACTGCCAACACTGCTGGTGTCTGTAACTTCTCAGCAGATTAAGCTTTTACTCATTTACCAGGTAGCATTTTGTTGCATAGCAATGCAATATTCTACCTTATGTCACGTAAGAACTGCCTGCAATGAAAATTTCATGTCATTTCTACTTTTCACCCCATTTCTTCACAGATGAATCCCACTGTTTTACTAATCGTTGACGTACTAGTTAACACAGGCAGAGCTTGTAGATGGAGGTAATGTCATCAAGCCTTGCCTCATTTTAAATTCCTTCCTCTCGCTGGTGATATCAATGTTCGCTGCAAAGACACTGATGATACTGAATTTAATTGGTATTTATGTGTAGGGTCATGTGTACTCTCAAAGAAGTTTCTGCGTAACTTTTCCCTAATTGAAATTAGATTGAAGTGTTGCTGTGTACACTGAGACTTAATGGTGACAACGTTGAGCCAGCTTCGGAGCTCAGATGCATGGCACGCATCCCAAGAAATCTGCTATGATGCTCCCACATACATCTATGCATATTTTTATGGTACAAGAGACATAAGGTGTGGAAAAGGAGCAGTCTCTTTAAGGGGGATGTGGCAACCCTATCTGCCAGTCATCTTGCCTCTGCTGTTCTATTCCTTTTACAGCCATTCTGCCTGGCTGGTGTCTGTAACATCTTTCCATACGTGTTTAATGGCTGCACGGTGATCAAAACCCAGGGGAAAGGGAGAGGACATGGGAGTAATGGGCTGGCAGCACTGGTGCAATGTGGAAATGCTTTCTGGTCTTATTCAGGGATGTATTTTTCATAACCATATATTTAAATAACATATTATATGAGCAACCCGGTCTGCAAACCCTTTTGGGACTCGGTCTGAGGCTCACAGCTGCTGTGCAACGTGAAGGGCCAGTGCTGATATTGGCTGTAACAAAATGTTGCCATTAAATCCTTATTTTGCACCTTATTTTGACTCCAGACCAGTGCACCCTCTCCTCCCTAACGTTTGTGGAGAGTACAGAAAAGTGGATTCTCACTGGTGGTAGAAGTGTTTTGACTGGGAGTTTAATTTATAGCAGCTCATAGAATTGCAGTGTGTAATAAGCAATGTCCTTGAACATTTTTCATGTGCTTCTAAGTGACTCTTTAAAAAACATTGGTTTCCCTTGTAAAAATCATTAAACTTGTTAAGGAAGAAGCAGTAGTCTGGGTTGGTAGTCATCCCAGTGCTTTAAATACAAGCGGATAATTAGTGATATGAATAAATTAAATATATTTCAGGTATAAAGTTGAGGAAAATCACCAAATATTAGCAAAGCTCCAAAATCAAACTTTGTGTTGCATGCTGTTTTAATGACTGTGGTTTATAAATGTGCATAATTCCAAAGAGATCACATGTTTCACATAATAAAAATTACTGTGACATAAAATATATATTTTCTTAAAAAGTACTTGTAATATCAAAAGGACTGTGAAGTATTAGCCATTTAATACAAATTTATCTTTTCTTGCAGATGATTACATTTTCATTTTAATTGCTCACATTTTTGGTTCTGATCTTAATGTTTTATAGTAGTGAAGACATGCCACAAAGAAAGAAAGAAAAAAAAAAAGATTTTATTTGTTAGTTAACAGTCTTCAGAAGTCCTAATTTGGCCAATGTGTTCTGCTGCAAAGTCCTGGAATGCTGTCTTGCAGTTTCAAAAGTGATCTTATTTGGCTTCCCAGAAACTATTATGCCTGGAGGATGCCATGAGAACAAGGGCTGCCTTGTTAACAAGTAGAAAACCCTCAAAAACAAGATAGGATCCTGATATAAATCATAATTTAGATGCACAGAGCTATGTTCACAACCACAGTAATGTAATTCATTTACATCTAGTTATTACTTATCTCCACCCGAACTCCGAAGTTCAGGAATGCAGCTGCCTTGTGCCTTGTGACTCGTGGGGGTTAGGGAAGAATGACATCACCAAATTTAAGCACATTACCACGCTGACATAGTGGCACCTTGTTTTCCCCTCCTCGGATAGAGCGGGGATTGTGTGCTACCCCCCATTCTCCCAAAGAATACCTTTTTTCCCCTTTCAAGCAGCTGCTATATGAAGGGTTGCAAATGTCACTTCAACTAATGATGAATGATGCTTGACCCTTGGACCTGTTACTATGAATTTTATGCAATGCTAAATTAATATGAAAGATCTCTGCTAGAGGACTTCAGCTATTATGCATGCAGCATAAATGATATGTTAAACAATCCAAATTTTTCTCTCATAACCATGGTAAAATGCAGAGCTGTTTCAACGTTTTTTGATGTGTATTTCCACTTCAGATTAGTATCTTTTCTTTCTAAAAATATTTTTGGTAAGCAAATCAGTTTGCGAAAAACATTGTCAAAAGGGCAACTGGCCCACATGTCTTTGTTGTTCACGTTTGAATATAATTAATTATATAAAGCAATAGTTAGTGGGTGCTTAACAATTAGTAGAATCTGTCAAATAGTCACACGGAAATTACTAACTAATTGAACTATTGGTCTTTTATTGTTTCAGGAAGCAGGACAGAGTGTCATTCCTTTATCTCTTGAATTCGTTATTATGGCATATCAGAATTTTTGAGCAATATATCCTGTCTAATAGATTAATACATAAACAACCCACCCAGTAATACCACAGTGGGCAAAAGTGTTTGAAATAAAACCACCTGTTTTAATTAGTATTCAGATTCATGCTGTTAAAAAATGATAATCCTCTTGCAGTTATATGACATTTTTAAAGCTTTGAATTTCCATCTGTATCTTATATTATGATGTTTCAGGATTGTCGTGAGTTAATTATGTTAACTTTGGAAACATTGCCTGCATTTAGAATGAAAAACTTCAGCTTGAATAGCCAGGAAAGCAGATGCTATCTTTCTTGTCAACTGCTTTGTTGTGTGATGCCTTGAAACTTTTTTATAAGATTCTGTCTCCAAAAGGAAGTATAAATCTCCATTTATTTGAAATGTTGCTCTAATCTAATCAATATTTTAATATATTTCTCACGGGAGGGACCTGAATATGTCTCAAGGAACCAAAGACATGAAAATCTCTTATTTTATGTTGAAATCCTCTTGTTATTACAAGTCCATTCACAAGACTAATTTGTAGAACAAGAAAAATCCATGTACTATAAAGCCCTAAAATTATTTTGAAGCATACCCTCGCCCTCCTGTAATGTATGCCTGTAAGTTGAGGCGGAACGAGAGGAACTGGAAGCTTTACAATTAGGATACACATCCAGATAAACCCTGGGAAAGAGAAAGGGAGGCACAAATCAATGGGCAGCATGGCCAGTCTGCTCTGGGTTCCACCAGAGAGAAAACGAAAACGCAAGTGCGGACGCGCACGTGAGGTGGAGGGAGAGGTGTGAGGTGAGCAAGGACCTGGTGGATGCAGGAGACGCAGCTGCCTCCTCCTTACACGTGAGGCTGTGTGGGAAATGGAAAACATGGTGACGTGAGTCACCCGAATTTCATCGCACCCCTTCCCTGCCAAGGAGGAACCACGGGCACTGCCAGGCGTGTTTACGTGTGCCCTGGGGTGTTCGTGCATCTCCTGAGGCTCGGTTGGAGAAGGCAGGGAATGGCATGCGGAATTGCACGTGGCAGGGTGGGTGGAGATATTATTTTAAGGCCACACTGGCCCCAAAGTCCCAATCTTTTGGTCAAAATGATCTGGGCAAGGTCTCAAATGTTACTGTGTACGCAGCTCTGTATCCCACCAGTTATGTGATCCCAAGGATTTCACGAGCACAGATTTGATCAGACACTCCAGGCTTCCACACCTGCAAAGGCATCCTATTCCTCCAATGAAAGTTATTTTTGAAGCCACAAAAATGTAAATTTTTGTTTGTAAGCCAGCTCTGCACAAAAAGAAGCTGAAATGTGCAGGATAACCCACGCCTGGACCAGGAGAACATCCACTGGTGTGACTTCAGAGTGCATGGAACCCTGAAGGTGATGAGTTTGTATGAAAAAAATGCACTTACTGAGAACCTTCCATATTCAGGGTGACATGTGACTCTCAAAACGCATAAAAATATTTGAAAAATTCGTGTCATTATTAGCACTATTATTATCAAAGGACATTTTGTTAACATTTGAAAGTCCTTCAGTGCACTTGAAGATATATTTGTTTTTGCAACTTATATAATCCCCTCCTGTTTAAAGTTTTGTTTTAAACACATACAATTATCATCTCATATGCCCTGATTCAGTAAGCACTTAGAAGCATTCCTATCTTTAACAGCATAGCTAGTCCCAGCTAATATCCAGGGAACGGAATTAGAGCTTCAGATATTAGCAAAAAGTAATGCAAATGTGAATTAAGCAACATGGTTTTGAAGTAAGTTGACTGAGGACTTTTTATTCCTTAAACCAAACGCGAAAGTTTGACAAAAAAAAAAAAATCAAAGCGAGTATTACTGATATTAATAATTATTTTTAAAGTATATAAAGTTGAATAATTTAGTCTGGCAACTTGAAGGAATTAGGCACTGAAATAACCTTCCAGTAAGGGTAGTGAAGGAAAAGGCTAATGGCTTTGAGGCAGAGCCATCATCAAAAATATAATATGTAAGCAAATTTAGGTCTGTCCATACACACACACACACATACACACATATATATATGTATAAACATGTGTGTGTGTGTGTGTGTGTGTGTGTGCGTGTATGTACAGACCTGTGGACATATAAAATAAGAATGGTATTTTTGTTGGGTTTTAGCATGTAAGTCACATTAACATCGTTGAAGTTACCTGCATTGTAAAACATGACTATTTCCAAGCTGATAGAATTCATAATTTTAATTTGTATCAAATTTTATCAATTTGTACCTTTTCCTTTCCCAGCATAACTTCCCATACAGCCAAACCTACGTCTAACGTGCTGCTTTGCTATGGAAAACTCTCAGTACCTCATATCTGCCCATGAGGTGAAGTGATATTCTCTGTTCACTCTATAACTTATAACAAATTGTGTTAGGTAAAAATGTCAGCCAAATTTTCATGAACCAGGGGAGGTGAAGCCTGAATTATTCTTATTACCCAAATGCAGTCCTGGATCTTTCTTCTGGGTTTTTCAAGGCAACTCACTTTATTGCTCATAGAAAAAAAATAAGTAATTCCTAAAGGTAAGGTGCAAGTATTAAAGTGCTAGTTTGAAAGTATTTAACCAAAGTGTCCTTTCTTTTTGAATAACTTGAATAAAGTGTTTAAATGACCTCTTCCTAACCAGAAGAGAATATAGAGAAGAAATTAAGCTTTATTGGTAAATTAAAGCCCAAATCCCATGGTTGATGAGAGATATGGTCCGTTTGAAATAGTTACAGTTTCAGACTTTCTCTTCTACAATCAGCGGGTGGAGACCAACATAATCCAATTAATTGTAATTCCCTTTTGTGGCACTGGTACAGTGGTGAATGATATAGTAAGTCCATTGAAGTCTTATCTTTGGTCAGATAATCCAAATGGATTCATATTATGAAACAGTCCTTTATAAAAGTTCTGATGAACAGAAGTGTTTTGACTTTAGCGAACCAAAAGATAAATTCTATACAAAATAAAATGTTTTGTCCTTGACATCCACAGGACTTGTGTGCACCTGATTTCATGAAAGAGTAGTTCTTTCAGATGCTCTGCTTCAAAGAGTNTTCTTCAAAAAGTTTTTTTTAAAAAAAAAAAAAAAAAAAAAAAAAAGTAGAATTTGTTTTCTGGACATCTTAAAAAAAAACAAGATTTGAGAACAGAGATTTACATGTACGGGTAACCTGTATCCTTGGAAATAGTTCCATCAAAATAAATGGGCTTGCAGATATGAGGAATATGTGAATAGCACTTTGAGAATTGTTTAGATTTCTATTTTTCTAATAAAACAACAAACTAATATTTCCTTGATAATCCTTATAGCTGTAAACAATGCCTATATGTTTGTTCCTTTCTCGTATTGTAGGAGGACTAGGGGAATTGCTTCATTTTAGCTTGAGCTTTGATCTATTTACATTTGGAAGTCATTTACATAAAGGAAGTTATAATGATCTTTATTGTTTTGTTAATTATTTCCTTTGATTATTGAAACTCACTCACTGAGGCACAAGCTCATTGTTACTGGGGTCAGTCACAATAATATATTTGGCTGCATGCAACAAGTCAGGATTGGGTGGTATTCTTGTTTTTTGAATTGTTTTTGTACAGACCCTTTCAGTTTAACAATCACTGGAGACAGGACTGATTTAATGCATCACTTGTCTGATCCAGTGCTTCATATTCTGTGTTTCTCCTTTCCTTTAAAGTTGTCCATAGCAAGCCCACACTACAGCAGAGTGTTTTTGCTTGTAGCATGTTGAAATCTCATATTTACTAAAGGATACTGAGATGCCATTTGTGGAAGACAACACACTAGACAATATATTGAGGTCAGATCTTTGCAGACTCTCTCAAAAATAGTCTTTTCCCTTTCTTTTTTTTCCCCCTCTCCCTTAAAGTATCTGGTTGAAATTTAATACAAAGAATTTTTTACCCTTTGGGGTGCATTACATATGAAATAATTTATGACCCATGAATCACAAGAAGGCAGTGAATTAGGTTTCAGATAAGTCTGCCAAATATTACAAAACATTGTGTACAGATTTTTGGACTATGAAAAGGCTTTTGACAAGAATGGAAATAGAAGCAGTGTTAGAAACAGCAAGACGGGGAAGAACAGAACAGCTATATGACAGAATCCTAAAGCACTCTGAGATAGTAGCACAATTAAAAAGATATGAATATGAACATATTTTTGAAGTATGAAAATGGGACAGAGAGTCATTGTCCAATTCCTCTCTGTATTAGATCTTGAGAGCCTTCAATTTATTTAGAATGTAGATTCGCGGACACTGATACACATAATTCTGATAAAAGATCTGACTGTAAATGGGGAAGAAAAAAAATATAAAACTCCTAAAATTAGATTGCAGAGAAGCTTACTGGAGAGCAATTACACAATAAAAAAAAATGTTAATAAAAGATTTGAAGTTGGAAGGCAGATATTTACCTTGATTAATGTATGTATACACAATACACAGCAGAGAGAGGAAGATCAATCAAGTCAAAAGTAGAATTCAGAATGGACTTTTCCCTTTGAACAGAAAAATGTATCCTGAAGAATAAGTTACTGGTCTAGGCAAGTATTTGGTATTTTTGTTCTGTAGTCATTAGTCTTGTTCAAAATAAAGAGGGAAGAATAAACAGAAGAAAAAGAGTAAAGTGTGCTTTAGCTGTGAGGAAGAAGCTGAAATTACTGTGCAGTAAGTAAGTAGAGAGAATTAGATAGAGGACAGAATCTCAGCACTGTAAGACAAATGTAATTTCCCCTCAGCACAGGCATTTAATTTCTCCGAGTTGCAGAAAGTCTGCCAAGCCCCTTCCTGGTGTTTGGGCAGCCTTGGTGCTCTCTGGGAGGGTTAGAGCTCATTGGGAATTCCTCTGTGCTCTTTTCTTGTCCCTTTTTTTAAACCCTGGGCGATAGCTGGCCATTTCTCTGGCCCCAAAAGAAGGAGTGATCAGGCCCTGCAGGTCTCCATGCCGGGGCTGCGTCTGCCTGCTCCTACTCTTTGTTTACAAGTCACTTCCAAGCGAGTCTGGCAGAAGTATGTTGATCTGTAAACAGGTGGTCTATTTATTCTTAGGGAGCTTTCAGCTGCATTTTGAGGGGAAATCTTCTCTCTTTAAAATCATTCCTTTTCCCATACGGAATAGTTGATTCAGCTAAATTTAATGAATTTTAAAAGTACTTGTAATTATAATCCCATCACAGTAATTATTGCTTCAGATCACGATGATAGAATATGCTAACTCAGAACTGATATCTGTCATTGAAGCTTATAGCAGGTATTGGCAGTGAATAATATATGAGTATCTTGGTGATGTTACTTGTTTCTGGCTGCCAAAAGTATTGTCCTTTCAGTACCATATTTTTATACTTCCAGTTTCAAACAGCAACTGCGAGGGTAGAAATTTCCCTGGCGCTGTGGCATCACTGGCTGACCACTTTTCCAAACCCTTGAACTCCTCTGCATACCTTCATCATGTACCACCCCTGAACTCCTCAAGTGCGCTGGATCTTTTTCACAGAAACAATGAGACAGTTCATCCCTCTCTTACTCTTTGGACTTTGTGGAATTATAGGAGGATGACTATGACCCAGTGTGCCCACATAGAGAAACCTTTTCTCTTTTCAGACACAGGCTGAGGTTTAAGTTAGGAGTACTTGGTTGTTCCAGCATACCCCCCGGTCAGAGAACTGCATTTTGGAGGAAAGGAATAAGCAGCACTCTGGGTACTGCTTTTCTGCATTTTAGTTGCTCAGTAATTTGTGCTTGGACTTCATGGAAATGGGCACTCCCGTAATAAACACATGTTCAGGCCCTGTAACATCACAGCTCAAATTTTCTGTTGAAAGGGCTTGCCAGGTTTCTCCAGCAGAGGAGGAGAAAAGCACACAAGCTTTCTTTTGCTGACTATATCCTTGATAATTCATCAGTGCTAGCATTGGATGGATTCAGACATGGCTGTTTAGAAATCCATTGCAGACAAAATGTAATGATTTGCTTAGCTGACGTTTTCCTTGGTTTGTTTAAACACTCTTGGAGGTGAAGGGCCATGCGTTGAGTTCAGGAAGGACAATGGATCTCCCAAACCTAGCAAGGGAGAGAGGAAGAACTCACAAAAATCCACCTGAATGAGGAAATTATTGCTTCACAAGAGCTGAGGCTTTTGTTGTGCTATTTCATAGAAGTTCCAGGGAGTTTATGCACTTTGGAGTGTGTATATAGACTGCAAGGTCACGGCACAATTTACCTCGGGGGGAAGCTCAGCATCTTGTACTGTTTCACCAAGGGATTGAGCTCCTTGCCATAGAGTGAGAAACAATCTTCACCACCTCACAGCATCCCATTGCTGTCATGTCTGGACATCTCTGCGCTAATTGCTGCTCTGAAATGAGTGTGTGAAAGAAACTGTTTGCCCCAAGAATGCTGCTGTGTCTGTACACTGGTGATCAGAAAGGCTGTGGCTTGGAAAATGCAGGTACGGCAATGGAACACACACACCTGCCAGTGTACAAACTGATGTTTGTGCTGTCAGTCATGGGAACAGCCCTCACAAAGGAATTTTGTCATGAAGAGCTGTGCTGGTGCACATGGAGAATTCCTGCTTGAGTCTGTTCTTTCCCTTTTTTCTTACTGAAGACCATGAATGATCAGAAAAATATTTTTGATGAATATATAATATTCATATAATAATAGAAATTTTAAAAAGGAAAAAGAGATGTTTTCAAATTTCATACAAGGCTACTCAAGTTGGAAAAAAAGCATAACGACACTGGTCAGTTGGTCTTTTCCTAGTGTTTGCATGAGGAATTTTCCTTTCCTCTTTCAACCGCAGGACTCTCTTTTGGATCTCTCAGTAGTAAAATGCCTATTGGGATGAGTGAGTCCAAAAATTTTCCCAGGATTTGAGCCAGCTGGGAATTCTTTGTGCACACCCAGCTCTTCCGCAATGATTTAGTTGCGATGGAGATTGTAGGATTATTTAACAGTGCCATGGAGGACTTTCTCCAGGGGAGATCTCCCTCAGCTTACACCAGCTTATGTACTGGTCCCTGGGATAAAACCCCAGTGCTCTGAGCTTTCCCACACTAGATCTGGGGGTTGACATACCCAAATGCTAAATTTTCATCCCAGTGCTGCTGTGTGCAACCACCAGCAGGGAAATGATGGAAAAGGCAGCAACACCAGCAAACGGATCACAGTATGAGACCCGAAAAGACCCCGTTCACCAAAGGCTTTAGAAAGTTTTTTGAGGGCAATGCCTCCGCAGCAGATCAGGGTTGCCGGCTGGGTTTGCAGTACTTGCTTCCCACGTGATTTGGGGTCATCCATGAGCTGCAGGAATGTGGAATGCTCAAAGGGGGCAAAAACTTCCGCGGGTGGTGCACTGGCTCGTGATGGCAGCGTGGGCAAGAGACAGCTTGGAGCTGGGAAAATAGGAGCTATGAATTATCTGAAAAGACAAGTGAAGGAGCAGGGCTCTCAAATGACTGCATTTTGCTCCTAGAGATTAGTCTACATACCAGGCAGGGCATGTGGTTAGAGGAACCACATCCATTTTCTTTCAAAACTCAGATCGCTCTACAGCTCTGGTTGATTTTCATATTTTTATTCCCCCCCCTCCCAATCTTTAGCTGATCTTTCCATAGATTACCTTCTTCCTTTCTGAACCTCAGAAATGGCACCCTGAAACCAAAGCTGATCTCCTGTTTGGTTCTACTGCAGACATTACAAGTGCCATTAAAAACGTGAATTGTTGAAAAAGCTGAATAATAACACAGTAAAACACACATTCCCTTCACAAATGTATTGTATAATGATTTTTTTTTAACTAATAACCTTGACAAGTGCCCACACTATTTTTTTCCCCTTAATGTGGTCTTTAGATTTTCAGCCTGAGTATTAGCATAAATTTTATGGGATTTTCTGGGCATATTTGTGTCTGTATCTAAGATATATGATATCAACTGGCAGTGATGGTTGAACTAATCAAATACTACTGACAAGTTAAAGCAAATTTTTAGGACTGTGAGATTTTGAGCATCTTCCCAGATACAGTATCTCCTGACTGAAAGCAGTCCTTGACTGTCAAGTTTAAATACCAGATTTGGGACTTAATCTTTATGTAAGCAAAACACCCCAATAAGAAATATGTCTGAGTAAAGCCAAAAAGCCAGGTCCTTCCCTTAAACCCAGCCTGAAATGTGTGTGTGTGTTTGTTTATGGCCCTTTTGCCGTGGCATGTGAGAGATTCCAACCAGTGGGAACCAAAGGAGTCTTACTCTGAATGGACTTCTATTTTCTTTCCCTTTTTT
>WBMY01002798.1:997281-1022796 GCA_013397315.1 Donacobius atricapilla | reverse complement strand
AAAAAAAAAAAAAGAGAGAAAAGCGTTCCCCATTATTCCCTTGTACATAGCAAGGCTAACACATGTAAAGCAATAACTCATTTTCTATTGCCATGTTTAGCATATGTCTCCTGTTGGCTCAGCAAGGCCTTTAGGCCGGTCCCTTGAGCCGTCCATCGTTGGCAACTCTTAGCCCCTCGGCCTCAAAACCAAATAGCTTTGAATCATGTTGAGCTGTGATGCTAATTTTCATACTGATGCATTATGGGAATAAATGTATCTGACATACTGTGTCAATGGTACTGTCTCTTTGTGTCTCTTGTTTTCTTTTTTTTTTTTGTTAGCTGCATTCCTACAGATGGTATTCCATTGAAAAATTTCTCTTCCTACCAAAAAAAAAAAAAAAAGGGGAAAAAAAAAAAAAAAACATGCACAGCACCAAACCTCTAGGTGCAGAAGGCTGTTAACGGTTGCTGATGATAGTAGGCAAACATTAACATAATAATTAGTGTCTTGTAATTGTTTCATTAAAACCAGTTGTTCCATTTCTCCTCGTGTTTTCCCAGAAGAGAAGCTGAATTTGGACGACAGCCAGTGGGAGGACATCCACGTTGTCACCGGAGCACTCAAGATGTTTTTCAGAGAGCTGCCTGAGCCGCTGTTCCCATACTGCTTCTTTGAACAGTTTGTGGAGGCGATAAGTAAGTACATCACATACAGTAGCAGCTAGTGAAATAGCCTGTTACATAAAAATAATAATAAACTGAAAAATAGAAGTGCAGGGGCATCTCAAATCTGACTTACCTTCTATTTTCCATGATCCTGTCTTTATATTGTTTTTTGAGACTGCCTTTTATGTCTTACAGCGTCTAGGTATTTAACTGGAGAGAAGGAAAAAATATTGAATTATTGATCTATAAATTTTATCTCTGCAATTTGACTGTAGTGCCTAAAATGGTTTAGGAAAGGAATTAAAATGTGTATGTATTCAGAATATGCTAGGCTGATAATCCATATATCCCCAAACACAAGAGAGAGACTAATAATTGTGAATCATGTTAGAAGGGGCTGTCTTTATGTTAATCAGAATGAAATGCGTGTGTTTTGTTCCACAAGGTTGCAGACTCTTGCCTTGCAGTGATCACAAAAAGAATGCAAAAACATTCATGTTCTCATTTTCATATCTACCTTTGCTTGATTATTATTTTTTTGTCTAAAGTTGGCAGGCAACAGAAGTATTTTCAAAGTCCCAGGCATTTATTCCATTCCACGTCTCTGTGGTTTATCTGCTGCAAACCCTTCCTGTATTTAATATATGCAGGTGCATTTTGTAAAACGGTATCGGCTTGGAAAAACTTGACAAAAAACCCCAGTGATTTGGGGGTTTGCTCCTGTTGGAAAGGGAGGGGAGGGAGAGGGAGAGCTTAAAGGGAAAAAGCCAAGTAGGAGATTAATTAAAGATCCAATAGAGAAAATCTCCAGGAAAAAGAAAACAAACCCAACAAAGTACTCGGAGGTCTGATTTCTGAGCGATGGGCACACACATTTGCCACTGCTGTTAATGAGAGCTGGGTGTGCACATGCGCAGCTGTCGGGGAATACGAAACCCTTAATGTACAGCTCACTTTGATTTTATATTCATAAGAGTCTTTAGTTCAACTAAAGCTTTTCAAGACCCAGCATCAGATATAATGAGGTTAAACATATCTCACAAGACCCTTCCCTGCTCAGTTATTTGGAGGTGCAGTGCAGTTAAATGCGCAACATAAAGAATTGCGTTACCTGAAATTTACTCCTGGCAGCCCACCTTCTTCTCCTTCCAAAGGAAATCAGGTGGGGAACATCATCTCTCAAGTTTAAGTTCCTGTTGCACAGCATCTGTTGTGCTAAGAGGGAAGAACAATAAAGAATTTCTTATTGTTCAGCTTCTGTGATGCCTTGGGATAAGACGCTCATTGAAGCACCAGCACCTGAACATGCCCTTCAGGTGGTTTTCCATCCATCTGCTCTGCCCTCTTGGAAAGGAGGAGATGAGGTGTCAGCTCATGGGGCACAGCCTGGCGGGTCATCCACAGCTCCTATGCAGCTAATTCTGCAGTCCAATATTTAATATCGAGGAAGAACTCCTTTACATCAAGGGTGGCAGAGCCCTGGAACAGCTGCCCAAAGGAGTTCATGGAATTTCTGTCTGGAAACTCCAGATGTCCCTTCCAACCCCAGCTATCCCGTAATTCTGTGGTCTATTTTCTGCCGCAATCCACCATGATACTCGTCTTCTGGGGCTTAGCATACTCATCCTTGTCCCTTTTGTAATAGTCCATTGGGACACGTTTTGGCTGTGCAAACACTATCGCACTCTGAAGAAAGATCTCAGGACACTGTGATCTCACTCCTGTTGTCTTCTGCCCTCGTCCTGTCTGCTAGTGTCCAAGTCAGGGTGATTTACATCTTTTGGTGGCCCAAGGGGATGTTTTTGATAGTGTGAGTACCAGGTAACCGGTTGTAGACTTGTGAATTAAGTTTGAAAGCATGTCGGGAAGAGACTGTCTGCTCAAGCATTAATATTCATGAGTGAGAAATTAATGTCCCTTTCTGCTATTTGAACTATTATTAATTCTTATTATGATTTTGAGAGCCATTATACACATTGATAGGCTAATGAACAGTCATTTATAGAGGGATTTTAAGACAGTTTATTCCAAGGAAGGAAATGCTAGCACTCTAAGACGTGCTTTGCACTATTTCAAACCCCTAATTCTTGTCGCTTGCTTTATTGCGCATCAGGGTGATTTTTACCTAATCCAACTGTCTAAAGTAAGCTACGATTTCCAATCAATCTTCTCTTTATTTGGCCTTTACTGCCATAGGATCCACAAATCTCTATTCTTACCAACTCCACTTAAAAAATGTATATAAACAACAATTAGGTGTTTTCAGTGTTTTTGAAGCTCTTCTGTATGTTAATAGTCCTGAGGCAAAGTAAAAAATCTCTTTTCTTCAGTATCATTTCCATTGCAGATGATCCTTTGGCTACTTGTGCTAATTAATTTGCCTGGTCAGTATTGAGCTGCTAGAAAATTTCCTCCCCTCTCCAGTTTGTTGTGAAAAAGAGACTGTAGTATCTGTTCTTCAAAAAACTAGAATTGTTAGCATGCAGTGATGGGTGTGCACTACAGCTAGAATAACGCCTCGAAGTAAGCAATTTGATTCCCAGATTGGCATGCTGATTATATCCCTGGTGCAGCGCTGAATACTCCTTAGTCAGAGCCTTGCACTGGTTAAGATTAAGGCATCTAAAAACCTACATGTAGTAGGCAGCGACAAGTTCCCAATAACATTTATGGGGTCCTAGTCCTTTAGCTGGAGGTTTCAAGAGAAATTAGAACCCAAGAGGTGTGGTGGACTCCTTATTCTGATCATATTGTAAATATTATGTGGGAAAAATTCCATGGCAAGCTTAGCATCAATTTTCCTGGATGCTGCTGCCATTTTAATTATGTGCATGGGAACTTTCTCTCCATCTTCAATTTCCCCTATAAATCACTTTAGATATGGCCATGCTGTTGGAACAATTTAGATATGACCAGAATATCAGAAGATAATTCAGGTTGTTACAGAATCTCAGAATTCTGCTTGCCAGGCTGAAGCTGGATAATAACTGTCCATACAGTTTATATCAGAGAACCTATAAATGATAAATGGAAGGTCACAAGACCTCTGGCCCCATACCAATTTTGTTTCCTAGGATTTGGAAAGTAGGGTGTATTGATTTTGGTTTTGGTTTGGGTTTTTTTGTGTGTGTGTGGTTTTTTTTTTTTTTTTTTGTTGTTGTTTTTTTTTTTTTAATCCAGCAACTTTGTCTGGTATCATTGGCAAGTCATTTTGTGTTATTTTGGATGAAATATGCACTTCTAAAGTGTGCCCAAATGCTGTTATGAAGTCAGGTTCAGCCACACTGAAATTACTCAGTACCACAAATAGTTCTATTGATTTTCTGGAAGATCAACAGACGTAGTGCAACAGATTGTCTGCAAGTAAAATTGTGCTTCATGTGAGTAAGGTAGTAGAAGTGCCAATAATTGAAACATTTATTCACCTTATTAACAGAATTCAACTTCCATAGCCATACAAATTTTTGCCAGGACTGCAGCCACTGAAATCTACCCATAAAATCTGTTTAGAAATGTTAACAGGTAAATGTGTTAGCTGATTCTAAGTCTTTATTTTGATTGAATTATTTTTCTTGAAATGTCTCAGGCAAAGGCAAGGAGAAAAAGAAATTTCTACTACAGTCTCTGTGCAGTGAGGACTGACATCCTCAGCACAGGAAATATTTGAATATCCACTAGTCCTTCCAGACCTTTTCAGCTGGAGCAAGCTGTATAGACTGTGCATCTGTACAGACAGTGAATCTGTCCAACTGCACTTACGACAAAACCTCACTGATATTCCACAAAGGAAAATTCCACCCAGTTCCCAAAGCTGCAACATCTGTCTCTGGTTTGGGAGGCTTCAGCTCAGGTCTTTGATTTTCTCTGCAACAGGTTGGAAAGATTACTACATTGGAAAGATTTTTTTCAATGAGGTCTAGTGATTATGCCTTCATTTCAGTTCCTTATCTTTAATATGAATTTAATAGGTGCCACATAAGCGCTGTAGATAAATAGGAGATTTATTGTTTAAAATGCACACACAGAGGCAGACGTGCGTGTATTTATATATATATACACTATAAATAGAAATCCTTCTGCCAGAATTACAATTCTCCTACAGACAGTTTTCTAAATGAATGTATCAGTTACTGCAGTGGGTTTCCCACTTGAGACAGATGAACAGAGGAACGAGATTAATGAAAAAAAAACCGTAGTGTTGAAAATCTGACTTGCAGGTTTTCAAGTGGAATCCCTAGCCTGATATGTCTCAGGTCTCAGTGTGGGGAAGAGAAAGGGTGGAGTCCACACCCACCACCAGAACTCTGGAGAAAGGACATATTCCGAAGGGAGCCTACAAAAAAAGATAGAGAGAGACTTTTTACAAGAGCCTTTTTACAGGACAGTGGGGAATGGATCCAAACTGAGAGTAGGCTTATCTTAGATATTAGGGAGAAATTCTTCCCTGTGAGGCCCTGGCACGGGTTGCCAGAAAAGTTCTGGATGTCCCATCCCTGGCAGTGTCCAAGGCCAGGCTGGACAGGGCTTGGAGCAGCCTGGGATAGTGGAAGGTGTCCCTGCCCATGGCAGGGAGTGGAACAAGGTGATCTTTAAGGTCCCTTCCAACCCAAATCACTTTAGGATTCCATGGTTTGTGGGGCACCAGATCCAGTCAGTGTATGTGGCTTCAGTCCTGGCAATCCCCCCAAGGATCCAGCCCCGCCAGACACTTAGACAAAGCAATCCTTCATCTCTAGAGCTCAGGATTTTCAGCCCTGACAGAAAAGGAAGCATTCCTTCGCATGGGGAAAAGCAGAGCCATAGCCACCTAAAGAGCCTCAAAGGTCACAATTGCAGTACCTAATTAGCCTATGCACCTTCAGGGGTAGACGGCAGCTGAATAAAGTTTTTCAAAATTTAACTGTCTAGACACCACCTAAGGTCCACATTAGATACTCATTTAATTTTTGTTTTTTCAAGATCTGGATATTTTTTTTTCTTTGATTGCTCTGATAGACCATTAACACTTTTTTCAAATGATTTCACACATATCCTTTCGATATATCAATTAAGGTCTCCTGGTGCATGCTAAGCAGAATTCTCAATGTCATTCCTATCAATCCTACAATGTTATGTGTTACTCTACTATACAGAAACCGAAGATGATTATTTAGCATCTTACACGTGATAGAGTTTTGTAACTTTTTTGGTTAGCAAAAGTTGTTAGATAATTTTTTTTTTACAGTTTTGCTGGTCTGTGACACTGGTCTTTACTGGTCTGGTACTGCTACTGGCAATGTAGCAAAGCAATAAATTCTTCTTCCATGGGAATGACAGACTTGTTTTAACCCTTAACAGCTACCAGTGCTCCATGCTACCGTGCTGATCAGTTGTCTTTATCTCCAGCATTTCCGGCATCAGTAAAAAGGTTTCCTCTGACCTTTGGCTCTTGTTCTGCTTCACTAAGAGCCCCCAAGAACCTGCTGCCCATGTGGCTCCAGACAACACGTTGCAGAAACTCACATCTATCTGGGCAATGATCACGCTTTGGGCTTCAGCAGATCAGAGAAAATTTTGCACTGAATAATGTAACTTTTGAGGAGTTTTCACAGAAGCTGTCTGCACCAAAATCAGGCAAAAATTAAAAAAAAAAACAACAACAGAACAACAAAACCGGTGTCAGGAGGAAATAAGCAAGTCATTGACACATTATCATGACCAAAGTACTGAGGTGCATTGGTTGAAAATATAATGTAGGAAGGACCTGCTCTGAACTACTATGCAGCGTTATGAAAATAGTAGCTGGGAAACAGAAAGGAAGTAAATACATTCATTTATTCTGACAGTCATAACATCCTTGTATCATCTTGGTGGAAAGTTACAAAAGATGTCTAAAGAGATTTTCAAAAGACATCTAAAGAAACCTCACTCGAGGCTTACAAAGAACAAGGCTCAAGGCCAACTCGTCTTGGAAAGACAAGTCAGCATATTGCACTGTAAGAAATCCATGACAGTCTCTTAACATCATCACGTAATAGGTTCCTGAGAAACCAAATCTTATCAGTCTCTGGCATTATGCAAATTTCTGTCATAATCTCAATCTGTGGGCTTCGAGTCCTAATCAAACTGCCTTCAGATTCACAGTTGGCGAGCCTCCTATTGAAATCGTTTCTCTATCCTCCATTTACTTGTCCAAGGAAGTTTTGGGGCTTGGCATGGCATCAGAAAGCCTCAATTTCATGTGAACATGGTGATTTATAAACAAATCCAAGGTTACCACAATATATTTCACATGATACATCATAATTAATACACTTTCTTGGCCAAACTTAAATATCAGAAGACAGTAGAGATCCATAAACTAATGTGAACAGAAAAAAAACCCAACTATGTAGAAATAAGAAGTAAACAAAAGTTAAGGTGCACGTTTGTTATAAATTCTTTAAAAAAAAGGATGATTTTATGATTAACATAATCTCAGGGATACCCAACCATGCAAATGTATGAATATGTGTGTGGTATATACATTCTCCCAAACACAATAACAGTAAAAAGTAATAGCAGCTCGTTCTGAGTGTGGTACTGGGTATTTTCAGTGGGGTTTGAATAGCATTAAATCCATTTTTGAAACATCCTTGAAGCCTTATCTGGAAAGTTGTGTGAATATCTGATTCAAGAATCTTTAACTGATATTGGCTGGCAGAGAAAGAAAAAGAAAAAGCCCTCACATTTTAGAAGAGATGTTAAGATGATGCAGGAGACAGAGAGACTACCAGAGGAGCTTTCTAATCTATGGGTGTTAATATACAGATTAAAAGTGTGTATGACCATCCTGAGTGAAACAAATCAGCAAAAGAAAATATGAGTAAAATATATTTAAATATATTTAAGCTGTAATGTTTCCAACATTATAGATATCTTACTCTAACACGGTCTCCACTTAAATTCAAGTCAGTAATAAAGAATATCTCCAGTGAAGATCTAAATGGAGGCTGTTGTATTTGCAATAGCAGCAAACTGGAAACCAAAGAGGTTCACTCCAGGCTTTTGTTCCCAGGAGGTGCCAAGGAACAATATGTCCTGGTAACCTCCTAGTTCTTTCTCAATGACCTTTTCTTCACAGTTGCAAACTGTTTCTGCTCAACAGCATTTTTAAATAGATCTTTGCAGGTCTGGAAGCAACTCATTTAGGGGGGGAAAAAAAAAAAAAAAATTGGAGGTCATGTCTTTGAATAGATTTTTTCTTTTGAGGTGTAAAGTAGCCCAACTTAAGAAATTAAAAAATGTTCAGAAATAAGGAAATTAATGGGTAAGACATTTCTTCTTTTCTTTTTTTCTTTTTTTTTTTTTTTTTAATTGGAAAGTTTTAATTAAGGTGTTGGAAGATAAATGAAAATAGAATCTACACATGAAAATTTTCCTCCTCTGCAGGGCTTTTCCCTGTGAGGGATGCTCAGGTAACACCTGCCCATTGGCAGCCTGATTCTAGATTGATTTTGGGTTTTATTTTTCTAAAAATGAGCCTCTGGGTTTAAAACAAGATAAGTTGTGATATTTACTAATTCTTTTCTTTGGATAGCACACAATTCTGCTAAAAAAGAACACTTCATAACACTCTCAAATGTGCACTGAAGCAACATTTTAACACTATTTTCCACTTCGTGAACTTTACCTAACACAGTGTTCTGGTGATCCCATCAAATGAAAGAATATTTAAATTATAGTTAATGAATAAAATTTACCTTTTGAGAAAAAGAGGAGACCCTGCAGAACCTCACTCAAAGGGCTACACCAGTGATGAAAATTTCCCTAATATTACATTGACAGAAAAACAGTTTAATTTGCTCTTATAAATGAGCATGGTGGAGGCTCTCCAATTATAATCAAAGGAAATGAGAGTTTTAAAAGAAACTGTAGTTGGATTTTTCTATCATGCAAAAGTTTGCGTAGGAGGGACACATTCTCCCCCAGCTCAGTCTTTTTTGTTATTACAATTATAATTTTTTTAGCATGGCAGAAATTTTATTGCAGATGCCTGGCCTGTCTCTTAACTCATGCTAATTATATTCATAATTAAATGTTAAACAAGAATTGACTAGGCCAACTGGCTTGCACAGGTGTTTGTGATATGAATGGTTTAATGCTCCCACAATAAATTATTGGATACAAATCTGCAGTAATCTACATAGAGAGAACCCTTTTCAAGAACTTTGATGTACGTGGTAGGTCCAGCACTGTGCTTTGAAGCCAGGGCTTGCAAGCAGCACTTAACGAGAGTTTTTTGTCTAAACTCTGACTTGTCCTTGATTGCATGAGAACTAACATGGCTAGAAGATTTTTTTTTTTTCCTGGGTTCTTGCCTGCCACGGGATGCAGGTCCTCAGAGCATTAACATTTATGGGAAGGTGGAGCAGTCACTGGATGCTTGGTGGAAATGTCATCTGCCTCACTTCAACTTGCAAAGCAGTAGTTTATATTTGTGACTCATGCCCAGAATAATTACGGAGGCTCCGGAAACTCTCTGTTAGCTTTACAACCAATTGCTGGTTCTCCAAGGATGGAATCAAACACTTGCAAATGGAGAAAGACTGGGCTTTCAGTTTGTTCCTTTTCCACTTAATTTTGGGGCATGGAAAATAGTCTATTAGTTCAATTTAAATTTCATCTGTGGTTGAGAGACTCCTTCTGTAGGGACAAAGAACTGGCACAGCTGCCCAGGCAGTGATGGAGTCCCCATCTCTGGAGGGATTTAAAAGTGGTGTAGGTGCGGCACGTGGGGACATGGGTTAGTGCTGGACTTGGGGAAATGGTTGGACTTGATGACCTTAAAGGTCTTTTCCACCTAAATGATCCTGTGATCCTATGAAAGAAAGGGCAGAAGGAAGAATAAAGCCAGTTTGAGAGTCTGTATCTGGGTTGACATACGGGAAACCCATGGAGTAAATCAAGCAGGAGAGAGTGGTGAAAGAGAAACTGAGAAATCCAGGCAACAATACTGGGTAGGAAAGGGTTGGGAAAAGAGAGAGGAGGAGCTCTTTAGTGACTGTGACATGATCCCTGTAACCTGGAGTGTTTGGGGGAGGCAGGGGGAGAGGAACTTCTCCTGAGGGTTATCTGGAGCTCTTGACAAAGTGAGAATTGGCACTCGGGGTTCGAGGGGAAAAATGTTTCATCAGGCTTGTGAGTGAAGCTTCCACTTGGGGAAAGTAATAACAGGAGGAGAAGCTGCCTATAATGCCCCAGTTACACAATTTCAGAGGTGCAAAAATGGAAGAAGTGAGGCGGGGAAAGTGGGAATAGAAGACCAGGAAGGGAGGGAGAAGGAGAACCTCTGAGAACAAGAGAAAGGGATGCTGAAAGCCATCACCCACTGCGCTGTGCTGTCTTCCTCCCTGCTTGCACCTTCCTACAATCCAGAAGATTCCACCTTTCCAAATAAGAGTAGCACCACACCCCTGCGGTGTGAAGATCTGAAGCAGCAAAGATTAGCATGATAATGTCTAGGCGGAAAAAANNNAAAAAAAAAAAAAGAAGAAAGACCTGAGTTGTTCTCTGGTCCTCATCACATAGATTTTTGAGGCCCTGGTACACTGTTTGAAGACCTAGACTACCACAGCTGTGGATTCAGAGTAGGTACTAACTCTATGGAGTATTTCTATGCATTCTAAATGTTTCAAGCAACTGAGTTAGGGGAAAGTGCGTAAAATTAGCCTTCACAGTTAGGACTATGAAAAACGTTGGGGTGAGAATCTGGTAGATGAAAAATGAAGTCACACAAACTGTATTTTTTCTGTATCTTTATCACTGAGCTGTAATCAATCAGAAAGGAGTTACAGGAGCTCCTTTTTTTTTCTGGAAATGTTCTAGAATTTGTTTGGCATGGGGACAGAAAGGTGAAATTAGGAGTTCAAAATATTCCACAAAGTCGGCAGGTGCAGAATCAATTTACTAACGGTCACAAAAAAGACCTCACAGTTTACCACAATAGCATAAATATACTAAAAGGTATTAAAAAATACGTCAATGCAAGGAGACTAGTAACAGTGGCACTGTTCACAGGATGCTCACTGAATTTCACAGAGTGTCAGAGAAAAGTTAAGACACAAATTCAAGTCAGGCCCAGATTTGCCAGTGTGGAAGTCCAAGCTTCCCTCCCCTGGAAGCAGAACCTCACACGGCATTGCTTGGCACAGGCCTGGCTGACCAATTTCCCTGTCTTGAATTTCCCTGCTGCCCACAGGAAATGCAATTGCGAACTGAAATACTTTGGGAAAGTATTGACGTCTCAATGTGAGGGTAGGCTGGTGTTCTTACCAAGGCTGGGCCAGAGTTCAAAGTTAATAGGATTTATAATGTCTCTTGAGGAACACAAATTGTGAAGAAGTAGCGCTGGAAAAATGGGTAATGTGGCTGCAGAAAGGCATCCTCAGCAGCTGTACCAGATAACAGCTAAAAGGGAAGTCAAGAGAAGTAACAAATAGTGTGGGAATGGGAACACTGGGTAGTGCAGCACATCCTCCTCCTAAATGGGTGTCAGCGAGTGTGTGGCCCTGAGGCCACAGGAACTCATCAGACATGACTTTTACTTATACGGATGCTTCTTTGGATGCAGGAATATTTTCTCAATCCTGCCTTCTGCTGATAGTACAGGTATGGAATTTGAATCGCCTGCAATTTTAAAATAAAATGCAATTTGTCTTGATTCCTGGAGAATGAAACTGCTCCCTTTGACTCCCTTCTACATAAAATTCATGACCCCGTTAACCCTTGTGGCTGCTGGTGCATTTTGGCCCCAGCACTGATGCTTTCACTGCCTTGGGAGGGCAGTACATCACACAGATAATCTCGTTGAGATCAGGAGCACCATCTCACTCACCAACCGCTCATGGCCTGACTCAGTCACTGTTAAACACTTTTGAGCGATAGTGTTAACACTGGGAACAAAAACCCTGCAATCCAGGCACAAACCCTCTTCGCTGAGGTGTGCCTAGATAGCCAGAAAATCAAACTGGGTGCTGTTCACTCATGCCAAACAGGAGAACTGGAGCAACTAGAAAGGACTTGCAAAGGTTTTAGAACCCCAGGATGTGACTGAGAGCTGCAGACCTGAGGAAGCTCATGCAGAACACCTGGTGCTTTATCAGGAGAACCCTGGGAGCAAGGGAAATATTTTCCAAGCTGGCACTACTACTGTGTCTTGTAAAGGGAAAGAGCTGCACACAGAGTGAGGAGACCAGGACTAAACCACAATGTGATTTGCACAGTTTATCCTCTCCCAAAACTCCTGCCAATGCCATTGAAAATAGAGGGATAGGGAGGAAATTGCCCTGATACACCCACAGGGTGCCTACTAACAAGGAGAGCAAATAAAGTGAGTGCACAAGCTGCAGCTTCTTCCTTTTCTGCTCTTCCTTTCTATTTTCTTTTTTTCTTCTTTTTCTATGTGTTTCCATTTTCTTCTTTCTCTCCTTCTGATCCTTCATCTTTTTTGTTATTTTTGGAGTTTTTTTCTTGTTTGTTTGTTTTTTCCTGTCTCCTCCTCCCTTTCCCTTTTCCATTTCTTTTTTCTTCCGTCTCTCTATTTCCTTTCCTTTCCTTTCCTTTCCTTTCCTTTCCTTTCCTTTCCTTTCCTTTCCTTTCCTTTCCTTTCCTTTCCTTTCCTTTCCTTTCCTTTTCTTTTCTTTCCCTTCCTTTCCTTTCCTTTCCTTTCCTTTCCTTTCCTTTCCTTTCCTTTCCTTTCCTTTCCTTTCCTTTCCTTTCCTCCTCCTTTTCATCCTCCTTTTCTCTTTTTTCCCCTCCTCTTCTGCTTCCTTTTTCTCTTCCTTTCTCTTTTTCTGTTTTTTTTTTCCCTTCTCCTGTTTTCCCTTTTCAGTTTCCTGGTTTTTGTTTTTTTTTTTTCCATTTTCCCTGTTGAATTTCCCTTTCAAGCAAGACCAAACTGGGAGAAGCAGGAAGGCTTGCCTGGCAGGCAAGGTTTACACCCACTCCTGCAGCTCCAGCCCTGGGCTATCAAGTGCCACTTCTAGAGCCTTTTCCCTGGCTCCTGTTCCATTTGCGTCTGGATGTTCACAGGCAGCCAGAACCAACCTGCACTCCCTGCAGCTCAGGTTGTTGCTTGGTTTTCTTTACACCACAGAGCAGGGCACCTGATGAGGCCACATTCCTGCTTGCAAGCTTACGTGTATGACTTTTTCTTTTTTTTAACAAAAAAAATTAGCCCACTGTGGAAAGAGAAATCCTCCACAGAGAAATAATGAACCGTGATGAGAGTAACCACTTTAGGAGATGTTAGAATTTGATCCAGGATCTGTGTTTTTGCTTTGAAGCAGTAGTTGTCCTTTAGTTCAGACGGTATTTGTGAATTGCTGCCTCAAAAAAATAGAAAGGGGTCTTTTGGCACATTCTTTAGGCTGATGACAGGCAAAATGAAGTAGATTCTGTCTCAGAAATCTCCAAAAATAATCTTAGGTTTGACATAACACACCATGTCATGAAGTGATATAAGCCACATAGGCACAAAGCAGGCTTTAAATTTAAAGAAGAATAATCCTATTTTCAGATAGGATACTTTCCATCAATTTGGATAACAAATATCTGATGCAGAATATAGCCATGTTAATGTTGAGATCCCTTAAAACCTGCAGTTCCTGGTAGTAGGTGGCAGCCTGATTTCTACCTGCGCTCTCTGAAAGTTGCTCAGACCATCCACACACTCACACGCATTAAATATCTGGAAATAAGGATCTGCACTTTTTTTTTTTTTTTTAATGTCTTTAACCCCTCAGCACCTGTGATCCAGAGTTCCCAGGGCTAGAGAGTGATGCAAAATGCATTAATGCTTAGCACTGGGAAATCCCAACTCCTGGTGCCAAGAGGTTCATAAATATAGTAATGAAACCTCTTGACTCAAAAGTGAGCACTATTTAACAGAACAAGCATGAACAGCCTTTAGGAGCTTTTGCAGCTGGATTTGTTCCACTGTGTCAGAGCTGAACCTCCATGCTGGTAGTTTTAAAAAACTGTGCGTGGTTAAAAGAGAGTTTAAGGAAGCCAGACAACCAAAAATTAAAACTAAATCAGTCCATGGAAAGGAAAAGTAAATAAAGCGCTGCATCCCTCCCAGAAAAAGAGGCAGCAAGATTCCCCAGTATGACTCCAGTGACAGATGTCAAGGTCTTCGGGAAGTGTCCACTAAGCTTTATTTTGCACATGTTCCTGAACAACTAAAATGAGTATTTTGTGTGATAATTTACAGCAAATCAGTATCAATAAATCAGGATCATGTAAGCAGTCATGTTTATTATATCCTTGTTGCTTAATATTCATGATAGTAATTTATTTTTATAGTACAGTTTCACTGTTATCTCCTCCTTTGCTGTAACTTTGAGACAAGCAAGCTGCAAAAGTAGAAGGTCAGGTAACCCTTTGAAGACAGTAAAAGTTCATACACTTGGAATTTGCCTGCTTTGTTGTTTTTGGTTTTTTTTTTCCCTAATGTTTTAGTGGCTCCTTAAAATATTTATACTATCATTCCTAACCTAGCATTATTTATTTAACAAATATCTCTGCAAAATGGGAGTTGCAGAGCAGTGTATGGATACCAAATCTACAAATGAAGAACCCAAAATGTATAGAACTGCTCCATTGAAAATGGTCATGAAATCTGGTGTCAAGGTCTGTATTTTAACAGAATACTTTTCTTTTAAAAAATCTAAAACTCACAATTATTTAAGGTTTCCTGACGTTTTTCAGTGGCAAGACTTGTTAATCAGGATGGCAATGACAGAAACAGGAGGTTTTATCCATGGACCATGCAGAGTACAAACAACTACAACTTCTACCTGCCACTCCCACTGAAACACCTCATTACTGACTGAGTGAGGCCTTAGTAACTTCAGATCTAGTTGTGCATTCAGATTTAACTGAGTGGCTCTTTTTTCCTTTTCACGTGTACTTTTTGGTTAAAAAAAGGGATTTCAGCTGTGCCAGTTGAGGTACAAGGACCTCCATTGTTCCTTTAGTGCAGTCGAAAGCACAATTAAGTTTAATGAGAAAGCACAAATTCAATGATAATGTAGATGTCAAGATGTTCTCTATTTTGTATAAATCAGAAATCAACAGAATTCTTGATTTTCTTTGCATTTTTTTTCAAAAATATTTTTCTGTCCTGCTGATCCACTTCACTGTTTCACCTCAGACTGAGTTTGTGTAGCAGAAGAATCACTTCAATGTGTAAAACTCTTCCCGTTAAAGACAGCCTGTAATTATACAATGGCCTCATTGGTATGTCCCCTTGTCTTTCAATTAAGGATGAGCTTTTGATGAAGTTGCATTGGTTACTGCACATAATCAATTGTTTCTCATCCAGGAACATATTTTTCACTAGACAGGAGGTGGAGGCCACACAAAAATATATTGCTGATCAGATGAATGAAGTCTAAACCTACCTCATCACAAAGATAACATCTAAAAACGCTTCAGGTTTATTTATGGCAAACAAAAAATATGACTAGGCTTCAAGACTTGATGAAGATAAGCAGACATAAAAGACATTTTTATTCTAAGTGCAAACTATCATTAAATGTATTTAGATTTATACCCTATAATTATTATGATTGTAGCAATTAATCAATCAACTGATTAACATGTAGGGTCAGCAGGACACAGTGATCTTATCTTGAAGCTTGAATTAATTAATTAATCCTTACTCTACATTATTATTTTCTACTTGTGTATGTTTTCTCAGTGTCCCTATTGAAAAAATATCTTTTTTTTTTTTCCTGTGATGTATTGAGTCGAGCAGGGGAAGACACTGACGTACATTTACTAATTTGCCATCAGAATTTCAAATTAATTAAAACATTTTTAAAACATCGCATAATTTTTAACTACTTGTTATATTCTAATTAGCAAGGTTCAATTAAATTGTTTTCAACGTAGCAACTTAAGAGCTCTCATCTCTTCAAGTGGAGTCAAATTCAGCGGGTGTATATTGTTGCAATGATATAATTCCATGTTCATTATCCCACAAGCCAGTGAAGTCTCTCTGAGCAGAGCACTTGTTTACTGTCTGTGGCAGTGTGAGGATTTTCCAGTTCCACAGGCAATCCTGCTGTCAGGAGTTCTTCCTCAAATTTGGCTACGATTCAATTTGCTTTATGCAAAATTATTTTACGCGCCTGCCCGTGGCAGGGGTTGGAATCAGGTGATCTCTAAGGGCTCCTCCAACCCAAACCATTCTAGGATTCCATGAAAGGCATCCCTTCCAACAACCCTTTCCTCGTGCTGAACATTTCCTCTGTCTCTTTGCAATATAATTTGTGTCACTGTTAGAATCCTTGCTGGCTCCAGAGGAGATGCCCTGTTGCACCATCACTGTGCCCGATTTTCTCCTCGATATCAGCCCCAAGTTTGATATTCCCGGTTCTTAAAAGCTTCAGTTACAGGTCCTATTTTTTTTTTCTTTTCTTCTTTTTCTATCTCATGCTGTCTTATCTTTTTCTCTTATTCCATTCTCGCTAGCAAGCATAGGAAGCCCTGGTGGCATTGAGGAAAGATTTAAGTGCTCTGTCAGACAGCACCCATTTCAGTGGCTTGTCCCAAAAAAACTCTGTGCTTGTAAAGACACATTTTCATGCCATAATCACCTACTAATCTGCACTTTGCCTGTGTTGTGGTGAACAGGGGTAAAATAGATTTTATAAGCATCCCCCTCTTCTCTGGCGCTGCTCTGTGGCCATGGAATGCTGGCGAGGAGGGCACGGTGTGTCTGGGGATGTTTTAGCCAAACAGACCAAGTCTCCACAACCCCCATGCACACACACAGTGCAGTTCTCTTCTCCGTGGCTGCTGTTCTCCCTTTTTTTTTAGTCTGTTACACCCCACTGCAGTGAGTCCATGTCCTGATTAGGCTATACTGTTGTCTATACAATCAAAAATAAAAGAGATGCTAAAAATCCAGCTGCTGGCTCTCTCACTGAGCTCTCAGGAAAGTTCATATCCCAGCCCCTGGTGGTTTTATTTTTCCAATTTTAGTGCAGGAGATAGCAGTAATAGAAGTAGGTTTGGGGGCCTTAAATAGAAAGGGTTGGAGAAGCAGTTATCATCAAGCTTTAGCTTTGAAATGTAAACTTAGCAAAGACTTCCCTGATGAAGTATACATATGGAACTACAAAATGCCACTTTTTATCCATTTGTTTTCCTGACCATAACCACGTTTTCACACTGTCAGCATTTTCATTAGAAGCTCTTTTTGTCAGAGGTTTATAACGAGAATGTAAAGATTTGCTATGGGCTAAATCTCAATCCAAGAGCAAATGTTTATACCAATTCTGAAAACAATCAGCTTGCCCATTTGTAGTTATGCATGTGTTCATCATCTGTTACTGCTTGTCCAATGCTCTGCAACTTCTGGAAGGAAAAAGAGACATCTGGAGGGAAAAAAATAGCTATCCTGCAGATAGCACACTGTATGTTCTCCTGAGTTATTCAATAAGGTACTACAGAAATGCAGCTTCTCAGTCAATACAAATATTTTTTGCTTAAGCCTGTCAAATTTATTGTAAAAATATCATAATGTATGGCTTAGCCTAGTCTCCTTTTGTGCATTACTTACACGGAATTTTTTTGTAAAAATTCACTGGAAATTATTCACCTAATGAACTGAGCTACTTTTGTGATGCCAGGCACAAAAAATTCTTTGAAAATGTCTTAGCTTATCTTCTGGACCTGAGGCTTGACAGGGTTTTCCTGTCTGTCACTTCCACTTTGCATCAGTCATTAAGTCCCACAATGTTCTGGGGATGAGTTAAATGTAAAAGATAATTTATAGTCTTTATCCTTCTCTGGCTGTGTTGGTTTGAATAAAAAGGTGCATAGAGTGGGCATGTATATATAGAAAGACACGACACAAAGAAAAAAATTAACACAAAAAAAAGAGAAAAAAATATTTGTGCACATCAGTGTTACCTGTGCACCACATGACTCAAAATAAATTTTTTCTGGGTAAATTTCAGAAATTATAGAACTACAGAATCACAGAATGGTTTGATTTGGAAAGAACATTAAAGATCTTGTTATTACCCCTCTGTTATGAGCAGGAAGAACTTCCAGTAGAAGAAATAAAGATAAATCAGGTGCTAATCTGAAAGTTGTCTCTGTTTTTACACAGAAGATGCCTGAGGTTGTAGAACACTTCAGGAAGCTTTGCAGTACTTGGTATTTACATACAATGTTCTGTGTTACAAGTATTTACTTTATAAAGTAAATCACAGTGATACTTACAAATCTCTTTACCCAGTAAACCTCGGGGAAAAAAAAAATTGCTGCCATCATTAGTGTTTCTCCTTAAACCACAGTAAAAATTAATTGATTCACCCTATCCTAGACACAGATCTGTCTCCAAACTTAGCACCAACGTGGCTGCATTCACTTCTAAAGTATGATTAAAGCTCTTGGAAAAATCTGTATAGTCTATCCTGTAAAGCCATCGGGGAATTTATTTTTTCCTGTAGCAAATAATTCATGAGCAGTTATAACTCGTTGACAAATCATTGTGCAGACAATGAGGAGTTTTTTCAGGATGGGTCGTGAGCACACATCTGGTATGAATGTTCTCAGAAATACTTCTCCACCCTCCCATGCACAGTCCTTTTGTTTTGGGAGATTTTGGGGGAATAAAAAGGCTCACCTGGATATTTGAGAACATGCAGGCACATCAGGAGATCTAGCCGGAAAAGAACAAAAAACCTAAAAATCAAAAAATTCTTTCTTTTTTTAGTTTGACTCACCCAGTTATGCTTTCAACCAGGAAGCTTTAAGAAGCTAATTAATTATGATCTAATTAGACTTTGCAAAGTCATTGCGAGACTGCTAGAATTAATAAAAATATTTCAGAGGAAGCAAATGGAGGCACATAGATTATTCTTGTAAAGCAGGTACCAAAGCAAAGCAGAGAGAGCAGCAGCCCTCTCTGTCCCATTCCCCTGCTCAACAAACATTTTTGATCTTTCCAGGCTTCATATTTATCTAGTAAGGGTTAAAGCAAGATTTTAAATCCTATACAAAAATCTGTGGAAATATGTGTTCTGCATAAATCTGGGCCACAAAATTAATATACTTGTATACATTTTCCCCATCTGCTCTATTGCTGACACATCCAGCTTGTAGCCCAGAATGTTTTAGAGAAGAAAGGGCCATCTCTATGTTTAGTGCAAGAGTTCAAGTGGAGTTGGAGACTTAGTGGTGCACTCAGGCTCCTCCACTAAACATAGAAAGCAGCTTGGGGTACTTGGGAAGTTTTTTTCCAGAATGCCAAACCACTGGTTATTGGTGGGGGAGGGAAGAATGGTGATTTTTTTTTTTTCTTTTCTTTTTGTATATATGTGAGGAATTAAACCTCATATTTAGTGGAGAAAAAAAAGTTTCCTTTTGTAGTCTTTCAGACTTGTCAGCTATCACAATATATGTGTATGCCTATGAATGTGTATACATAACACCTATAAATTTTCCATTAAAAAAAAAAAAAAGGATTAAAAACCATTCAGGCAAGGGTAAGGTCATCACAAACCTCCAAATATCGTAGGAGTAACTTTAGGGACCGTGACCTGGCAGGGGCAGCTCTTTTCTGGTTTGTGACTCCCTCACCCAAGCTGGGTGCCTGGGATGTGTTTTCCTGCATCGGGAGGAAAAGGAGGTGTCCCCTTGAAGACTTTGTGCTGCAGGAACCACGCAGGAAAGCTTTGGCCAGGGCTCAGGGGCTGCACTGAGCCCTCCATGGTGTGTTAGAAGGTGCAGCTTGTCCAGAGCCAGCCCCTGCCCCACGCTCCCCTGGTGCCCCAGCCCGCCAGATGCAATCAAAGTGTGTTTTCCAGCAGGGTGGTTATATATCCTTGGGAGGGAGGTTGGCCTTTTTGTAGTCTTTAATTCATTTACCATACCAGCTTTCGAATCTGTGCGCATTATTTTGCCATAGATGCCCAATGCTCTGTGCAGTTTTGAATTTCCTAAGTCTTCCTGTTCCCAATTAAAAATATGGACGTATATTCACTTTTTTTTTTAATGACTTTTATTAACACTGTAGTGCATGTTTGTGGGTATTGTGGCACGTCCATCTTGTGCGTTTATGGACTAAGATCTGAGGTCCACTGAGCTGACTCCGAGTCGTAAATTCAGAAGAATCAGTGCGACAACTTTAAGTCACCAAAAGTCTCCTCTTGATGTGGGGGTCTGCCTGTGGCTTTAAGGTCATGTTTGACTTGTAGAGCCATGTAACTTTATTGTGACTTCCATGATCTCAATATCTGTTTCAATAATATCAAAGCTAAACTACACCAATCAACTTTGTTTTTGCAGATTAGGCCTGTTTAGTCACATAGATAGTCTCATATATTTTCCAACAACCTGATCTTGTGCTCCATCAGAAGGCACCTAGAAACTGGAACCTTTGAAAAAATGCCATGAAAGTTACACGTATATTTCACCTATAATTATATATATAATACATTGTGTATATGTAATATATCATATATTATATTACGATTTTTTCATGCATAACCAAATAATGCCACTAATACAATAGGGTGGGTGGCAGGGTTGGATTACACGTGCTATTTTTAAAATGCCCATTTATTTTTCACCTTCAGCACACCAGAAATCACCAAAATTACCCTGTGAGGTTTAATTCCTGGGTCAGGTCCACTTCTCAGCCACTCAGTCATCGATACAGCAACGCTGCCTTCCACCAGACAGAGACCTCAATATTTGTCTTCTCCACACATTAGGCTTTCCCACACACAAGCAATGCATCATATGTTTATTTGACTTCTGTGGCTTCTGCTGGTGACTCACACTGACTGCTTGGTGGTGCTTTTGCAGCCAGCAGGAGAATTATTTTATCACCATGCACAGTAATTTCCATGTCCTGTAAAACACAAAAAAATTAAGATTATTTACCTTACCTGTATGCCAGGTAATATATTAACTGCTACTTAATAAGGCCTTCACTCTGTGATTTTTTTTTTCCCTTTGGAGCATAAGATATATTTAAGGGGAAGATAAAGACAAGCAAAGGAGAAACGCAGAAAAGGGAGATGGGTGCAAAGGGAATGGGGAGGATCAGAGAGAGGCTTGTGCAAAGACAACCAAGATATTTGGGAGAAAATAAGAGCTTGCTTTTGTGTTTTGAGACTTGCTTGATGGATTTTTGCTTTTGCTAAGCAACAAAAGCAGGTTTCTTCTGAGAGGATCCCTCTAGGGGAGGACAGCGCCCAGCCCATGAAGTCCAGGAGATGATTTATTAATGTTCATCACCAGGTGTTCACATTGAATGACCATATGAAACCTCATTTTCAGCAGACACCATCCTGGATGAGAAATAACTTATAAGCACATACTCCAAAATGTTCAGAAACCTCCCAGCCACACTGCCAGGAATCCAGAGAGGTCCCACAGTTTGCTGTTATTGCTGCCCTTCCAATGATGTTAATTCATTCATTTCTTTCCATATGAGCAGATCTCTGGGTCTCCAGTCCCCTTGATCAGCAGGGACTTTTTGCAGATACACAAGAGGTCCATGCTGCTCTTAAATCTCCGCTGTATTTGTTTGAAATGGTGGTTGTCATATTAGAGAAATAGTGATTTCTCTTTCTTTTTCTCCCTCTGCCATGCCTTAATCTACCTGTAATAAAATGCACTGAGTTGAAATGAGAAGCTTCTCTATAGAGATTGGGTGTTGTTATTCCAATTCTGCAGAAATCAGTGGAGGATGTTTTCCTTTTCCACCTGTTCAGAATTTTTTCCACAGCCTAGACCAAAGTCAGCTCAGCTCTATGCCACATTCACTTCCCTTTAGTTCAGTCCCATTTCCAGCTGTCCAACCCATTCCCCTTTAAAACGCAAACAGGTAACATGGGGATACTGTCACTAATTCTTTTATTTGCTTTAAAGGGAGGAGCATACGGACCAGGGCCAGAGACTGAAAGACTCTGGGTACACCACCATCAATATTTTGTCACTTCATCATTAAGACCAGGGGAGATACAAGCGTTTATAGACTCACTTCATCCTTCCTTGAGCCACTTTTGTCTGTCTCTTCCCCACACTTGCTTGCACAGAGGATGCCACAGAAATGAGGCACACGGGAAGTGGGATTTCACTCCACGGAGAAGAGCAGAGTGAGCATTTCCAATGAGGGCACAGCACATCTTTTGCTGCGCTCTCATTTAAAGCATACGTGGTACAAAACCAGGTTAGATAAGCATCCAGTGATATGGCTTTTTCCTTTTTCTGTTTGTCCTTTACACTTGCAGCCTGTAATTGGAAAGGTGTGAAGATGAGGCACCAGAAATAGAGGGAGAAATCCAGGTGCACAAGTTTGTGTGCCATCTCGGAGAAAGAGGGAGTTTAAATTGCAGCCAACTGAGAAATTTAGGTGCACAAAGTTAGAACTAATAGTGAACTACCCACACACCATTTTTTTTGGCAGAGCCACGACCCCCTCCATTTGTCCAGAGTCGCAGAGTGTGTGAATGGCTTTGCTCTGGAAATGATTCTGAACTTTGCAAATAGCCTTTATTATAGCTCCTCTGTGACACTGCTAGAAAACAGATTAGATCATAGCTCATTTCTCTTTTATTATTCTGACAGTGATTTCATTTGTTCAGAACTTCCATTTTGCCTTTAATATCTCATATGCGGTCACATTTTGGGAGCTTTAGGATGTGCTGGTTCTGCCTGCATGTCTCTCACCTTCGCCAACTCATTACAGAGAAGCATCCTCCCTAAATAACAAATATTAACAAACATGTATGAACTTCAGATGATACAATTCCCAGTTCATTTCCTGGGCTATAACACTGCCAGAGAGGGATCAAATAAAGAGCCTGCCTGATCCCTAAAATAAGGCATGCTAGTGTGGGAAAAGTCCTTTGTTTTATACCTATAAGGGGAAAATATATTAAACCCTGACCGTGCAAAGACTAGAGCAGAGAGCCCTCAGCTAGAGCTGCAAAAATAAGAGTTTGATAACCCAAAACAAGCATTTCAGCCAATCATTCTCTCCTGCAATACATTCCATTTCTGCCCTTTAAAGTCAACAGATTCAGATGCTCTCAAAATGAATGTGGCTGGCCCCAAATCAGCCCATTTTAGGACTTGTTTGGGGATTTTTAGCAACATAAAGTCACTGTCCTGGGGTTCTTTTCCTCCCACCTATGTGATGCTGCCAGAGAGGCCTGACCTGGGATTAAGTCCTTCCCACTGGTGTCCAAACATTTCAGCAACCCTTTTGTACCATCGGTCATTGCGATTGCCTGGAACAGCCTTTAGCCTGCTCTGAAGTTATGTTGGGCAAACATCCAGCAGAAAGCTGTTCATTACAAAAGCTAAAAGGTCACTTTTGCACATATAATATCTTTCTTCCCCAGTCCATGGGCAGTAATTAATGGTTTAAGCCTAAAACAAACCCAGTGAAAACTGAACACGGTAGAAATAAATACCAATAAATAACCTGCAACAAAAAATCTCCAACGTTGTGTGTGTCTAGCAAGGATCATTACAGTTAGCTAATAGTATCATAGCAAAAAACCCTATAATTTTATTTTATACATATTCAGCTGTGACATTACGATGCTTTTTTCCCCCCATCTTACGTCTGGATCCTTTACCTACAAAAGCCAGCTGAGGGTTTGGGGTTTGGTTGTTTTCCTTTTTTTTTGTTGTTTTTTGCCCTTGGATCAGAGAAAGATTTATTTCCATGACTGCAGATATTTTAAAATATATTTAAAATGTTTTCTATTATTCCCTCCTTCTGCTCTCCACACATGTTAAAATCCGCTCAGAGCAAGGGTCTGCGAAAGGAGCTGGAAAGGCCTCTGTCCTTTTTCCGGGGCTGTTTTCTTTGTGAGCCTGCAAGTACATTGCATTTGTGTGCGTGTGTGAGCGTGTGTGAGTGTGTGTGTGTTTGTGTGTGTGTGTACACGCACAGGCTTAGTCCTCAGGTGGAACTGTGGTTCCTGTGCTTTGGTTCTCGAAGCTGTTATTCTGGAAGGGAATGGAGGCAGCTGTGTTTACAGCTCAAGTCTTGGCATACATTTACCAGAATCTATTATTCATATCGTTCAGTATCAGGGAGAGATCTCAGGCCACCTGTCTATCTGACAAATTCACCCTTTTGTGAGCTTTCTGTTCATAGCAAATTATGTTCACATTGATGAATTGAGTTTTTATGAGCATTGCTAACTAACATTCTCACAGAAGGCCAGGGGCAATAGACTGCAAGTGTTTCTGGTCCACAAGTAAATGTTAAAAAAGAAAAAAAAATGCCAGTATTTAAAGACAATTTGCCATGGAGGGATAGTTAAAATATTTGGCAAAGCCTTGATATTTATAAATCCAAGAATGTCCATAAATTATTACAGATAGTATACTTATCACAAACAAAAAATAATAATAATTCTGCACTGCCCCCTGTGAACGTGGAGGGCTCTTTAGTATTCTGGTGCGTTAACAGGTAGACAGTGATCAAAGCTTCTAACAAATCCTTATCAGGGCTTAACACAAGGTGGCAACAATTTAGTTTTGCAGAGGGGATCTTCCTTTGAAAATCGTGCAGTGAAATCACTGGGACAGAGTGAAGTGAGCACAAAATGATGATTTACCTGGACTTTTCAGCACGGCACTGGTTCCCATCCAAGGAGCCACCAGTCATGGGAGCAGCTGTGCCCTGTAGACTGAAAGATCTGTAGCTGTAGATCAAAATATTCCCGTAACAAGAGATAATTGTCAGGATGTGCTGGGACAACACTGCCTCTGAACACCCAAATTCCTCATGCCGCTTACCCCTACAGGTAATGCCAGGGATGGAGCGCGACCCACCCCTGAGAGCAAAAGGGGTTAGGTGGGCTGCAGGCCTGCAGATGCAATCTCCAAATAAACAAACACTCAGCTGCATCAGGTAAATCTATTTACTAAACTCTGATGCATCCAATGTGCCATTTAATATGCCTTAGAGCACCTGAGACTCTGCACAAAGTGTCCCAGAAGCTCCTCACGTCTTGGCGCGGTTGGAGGATAACGTGGATACATCAGGGCAACTCCTTGCCGTGGTGAGCTGCCAGCATCTAAGTGGCTGAATCCCACCACAACTGCCATAGGGATGCTCTTAGGAGCCCACAGGAAAAAAGGGGACGGCAGTGAGTGGCATTTCAGTGAGAGACCTGGCACTAATAAGCCGCGTCACGAGATCAAATTTCCAAAGGGGGAAAAAGAAAATAAAGCTTAAAAGGGAAAAAAAAAAAAAAAAAAAAAAAAAAAAAAAAAAAAAAAGGGCACCTTTCAAAGGGAAAGAAACCCCCCAGTTTGAAAGGAAAAGCGACGCTTAGGAATCCCTCCTTAAGGCGCAGAGGAGAAGGACAGGTTGGAGGCAAGGAAAGCACTGGAGCACCTTGGCCCGGTCCCGGCAGGACGCGGCGGAGCCTTCCATCGCTTCACACCCGCGCCAAGGCTGCCTCCCGCGCGATGAAAGCGTGGCAGCCCTGCCTGTTGTTTTGAGAGGTGCGAATGGAGCGGCTGCCCCTCGCGAGCTATCTCTGCCGCTTCCAAATCTGTACCGCCGGGGAAACAGGTTGCGCAGCGTGGCCTGCTGATCCGCGCCTGCCTGGCCAGTAGCGTGGACAGAAGGAGCACTGCTGTCGCCGTCTCCCCCAAGTTTTCGAGCCGAGGCAGAGGGTGATAAACGCGGTGGGGTTGCCTTTCAGTGTATCAGTCAAACCCGCCAGTTTGGGAGACCTTCCCCGTTAGGAGCCTTTGGGTTTTGATTTCACATGTGCCAATCAGGTTGTCAAGCGCCTTGGGTAGATCCCCACCACCATTTTGTCAACTGGAAGCG
>WBMY01002798.1:949781-992281 GCA_013397315.1 Donacobius atricapilla | reverse complement strand
AGAAATCTAATGGATGTATGCTGATTTTGCCTTTGAAGACATTTTTTTTTTTTTGGAAGTGTGAGCAACTATTTGTGTTTGGAAAGGAGCGCAGGTCGAGCATCGCAGCTCAGCCTCTCTGCTGGCTTTAACTGCTGTTGGGGAGGTGCGGTACGGCCTCGAGTTGTGCATTTGCAGAGAAAATATCACCCCGTCCAGATGCTCAAGTCTGCTCTTTCTGCTCAGAAAACCCTGCACGAGGCTCTCGCAGTGTACGAAAGACCAGGAAAAGAGCTCGGCTCATTCTCTCTTTGCGTGGTGGAACTTAGAGGTGAAACACAATCATTTCAGTCTGGATCAGACTATCCTTTCGCAAAGTCCTAAGTCTAATTAACCCCCAAAATTGACTGACAAGGTTCATTCCTCTCCGCTGCTGCCTGACTGGTTGTATGTACGCTGGGCATGCAGTACCTAAGTCAGATGCTGCTTTGTTATAATTAGGGCAGCAAATTTTGTTTTCTGTTTGGTACTTGCTGTTACATATTGCATGTAATGTATGGCACTGTTAAGGGAAAAAAATTGGAGTCAAAGTGCCTGGAAAGTTAGGTCTGCTCTGTAGCACTGTGAGATTGTTGACATCTGCCGAGGTTGGAGAGCTCAGTAAGCAGGAAATGGGGTGTCACTCTGAGTGGTAGTTTACCATTATCCTGGCATCCTAATGAAGTGTCTGCAGTGCACAGAGCTTCTGGATGGCATCTTAACGCACGGCTAAGCAAAAGCACTTCTCTCCTTGTCACTGTCATCCATCTGCCTGCACCCTACTGTAGCCAATGGGATGGAACCATGCTACAATGTGCTATAAGCCATTTAGAGTTGCACATTGCATAATCAGTCCCATCAAATATGTAAAAAATGACTATTATTGGTTATTTCCCTCAAACTCTGGCACCTGGAGTTAGATACATTAAAGTTTAACTTTTCTAAGTGCTGCTTCTTCCCATTAATTCCACATATATTTTTGTTAAATGGGAGTGAGCTGCAAACTCATTGTCTTGGGTCTTGCTAGTGGATCACAAAAGTTGTATGAATATTCATTGCAAATTCCACTTTATATTACACAGGATGAATTTATCAATTGCCCAAATAGAGCGGTTTCACACAATTTTCATTTTCTTTTGCAACAACTAATTCTGAGTCATGAATAAAAAGTAAATCAATTCGGATCACAAATTGCTTATTTTCTTTATAGCTAATATTAGTTAGTTTCAACACTTCTTATAGTTTTTTTTAAAAGCAAGAAAATATTTTACAATATATCTGCAATAGAGGATTGCCACAGTGTACTGCGAGTGATTAAAATTGGGACTTTTATGCTGCATGCAGTAACATTAAAATATCCTGACATTAAAAGTGGTATGAATAAGTGATTTATATATTAATGCATTAAAACCTGTGTATCTTAGCCAGCATGACTTCCAGAATATGAAGACTTACCAAACCAAAGCACAGTTTTGGGCAGTTGATGTGTCTGGAAAAAAAAAAAAAATTAAGCCAACAGAGTACTCTCTTTTTAAGCAAGTTTTCGTTCCTTGATAACACCAAAGCTATCAAGGACTGGGGTTAAGCATTGTGTGACAGAGCAAGCTTTCTAAAATGGGCAAGAGCGAGATGAATTGGCTAAGTCGGGTGTTTATTTATACAAACAAGAGGGCAGAACATAATTTAGTTGCATCAGGAATTTTTCACAGACATTAAAACTATAGCAAACATAACAGCGGGGATGCTTGCACAGCAGCACAGTGGGGAAGCTCACAGAGCGTCTGCCCACACTCCGGCTGGCTGTAGCCAGCGCCATAAGTCTCACAATTTCATTAGCACTAGAAAATCCACCTAAAACACCCCATTCTGATTAAAAAATATATATATAAAAGGAATGAAATAAACAAGCCCCCCCCTCCAAAAAAAATACCCCCAAAATTAAAAAGGAATAAAAAGCCCCACACAAGACCCGTCTTTCTCTCGGCAGCCGAATCAGTTGAGAATTGTTGGAAAAACTCTTGGCAGGCAGATTTTGCTGTAGCAACAGTGTGTGACGTTTTAACCACAGCAGAAATCTTATCCAAAAAAACAGAACAAGGTGAGAAGAGCCTGCAAGAAAATCAGGGAAAACCATGCCTAAAAAAGCCCACAACAATAAAAGGTGGCAGATCAATAGTTTGATATTTTATGCAGGATCATAAATCACTGGGTTTTTTTCAGCAGTTCAGCTGTGAGGCTCGAAAGCATAAAAAAAGAAACCATGGCTTGTGATAAAATTAGGCATTAATATGAAGCATAAATGCTATTTAACATTAAACATGCACAAGCCACCGAAATGCCAGGAAAAAGGGGAATGGGGGCTATAGTGAAACTATACAAAGTAAATCAGACATGAATAATGCAGCAGGTCTGAGGAGGGTCACGGGTCAGACCCCAGTACCTTACAAAATAATGAATGCATGTCAGGTTAGAGACATCCATCCCTTCCTAGCCAACGTGAGTTATTGGAGATAAACCCCGGACTTCCTGTTCTGAAACAAAGTGGCTTGTTGTAAACATCTATGTCCATTTAAAATTAATGATTAAAAGAAAGATTCGGTGGGCTACGCTTAAGTATTCTTTATGGACACGAGTGCTAAAGGTTACTCTCTTCATTCATTTTTACCCAGCCACTGTTAATGTTAGAGACACGTCGTGTTTTCTTCTGTGCCCAAATGTTTATCCAAAGCTCATTTACAAAAGGGCTTATATAATAGTAAGATGGGTTTTTTCAATGCATTCTTCATTTAGATATAAACAAGAGAGCATCCCCACGGTTTTGCTCTGTTAAAGGGAGCCAGCCCTATTTTTAAAGACAGTAACCCAAATTCTAAATATATTTTCTATGATTCTTTTACACGGCAAAACCATCTGTGATTCACTTCAGAGTATCCTGATCTGCTGAAATTATCCCCTACGTCTCCCAAAATTTCCCCCAAAAATGCAAAGAGGATTAGCCCTCCTCTCATTCTTTATTTGATATATGTGATTATGATGACATGCCCTTCCAAAATTTTCACGGGGAAAAGACAGTCTAACTTTCCAAAATGGATTTTTTCCCCTCAGATTTTCAGTAATACTTACAATAAAAAAAAATGTAATTAAAACCAATATTGTTTATTTTTATCACAACTGCTCTGCTTCCTTTTCTAGACTTAGCTGGAGAATTTAACAGCTGTTCAGAGTGTTTTCCTTCCTTTTCACCCTGCACTGCTGGGCTTCATGATACAGCACAGGGAAAGGGGATAACTTTTTCCCCACTTATTTGTAAAAACCCATGTTTAAGAATTTCCTCCCTTCACTTGTGCAAGGTAAAGAGAAAAATCTAAAAAAATAGGACTAAAAAATCTTTCTATGCAGGGATCTGAAAGAGAAAAATTTCTAGGAATGTGGAACTGTAGGCATTACAGAAATAAAGCAAATACATAGGTATTGCAAATGAAACATAAGATCTTGCATCTGATCTGTTAAATATTCCATCAACAAGGTCAAGAGTAAAGACAAGCCCAGCCACAAAAACTGAAGCGAGAGTAAGCTTTAATAAAAAAAATGAACAGTTTATCCTCTTCAGCTTCTCAAGTGGAAAAACAAATTCTTTTCTACTAGAGAAAAATCAAGCGTGTATAGAGCATTTTAAAAAAAAATCTCACCAATATCAACCATTTTAATGAAAGAGTACCCAATATTTTCATGGAACTATAAAAGGGAGCAAGAGTAAGTGTTACTGCAAAAAGCCTGGGCTCAGCAGCTTTGTGTGGGAAATGGTGAAATGTGACTGTGATTTATAATGAGAAAAGGTATCTACAACATACAATTTTCTACCTAGCTGCAAATAATAATTCATAGTGATGTCCCTTCCAGATAAAATACCTTTGCAATGTAGGACTCATGTGGTAAAATGATCATGATAAATGTCAGACCAGTGCAGGTAACGGCTTTACAAACCATTAAGATTAGCTGGCTCTTTTTTTTTGATGATAACAGTAACCATGCTGTGACTCTATGTGGTAATAATATCTCAGTACTGATAAATGCCAGAGCCAGGCAGAGGTGTTTATCATCCCCAGTTCAGAAATGCTGACTAAAGTTACCACATGTTGCCTGTTTTTTCTTCTTTTACAATAGACTAACAATTAACAAATGGACCGATGCATAACATAATTTTGTGCAAAATTTCTATGGTTTTTGTGCCTTATTACCTACCTAAATATCCCCTATGTTCCAATGCTGATGACATTGGTAATGTAAGCCCTAAAACAAAGCTTTCTGCCCTTGCCATTCTCTCGATAAATAACTTTCTTTATAATTTAACATTGGGGGCATGGGGGGAGCTATTTTATCTCTTTTGCAAATACACCTCACAAAGAACTGCAGCCTCTGTGAGCAGCAGAGGGTGCAGGGATGTGGTTCCCTATCTGGTATCTGTGTTAATCAACACAGAGCAGAGACACTGCCATCAAGAGAACACGAAAAAGTTTTACTGTACAGCACTTCCTTGTAAATATTCTGCAACAGACAAAGACTGAGCCCTTCTTTCCTCTAAGCTTGTCCCTGACTCAGTGTCTCAGTTCCACTCAAGCCCATTGAACTCTCAGGACAAAAAAGAAATAAAAAAAAAAAAAGAAAAAAAAAAAAAGAGAAAAAAAAACACCCAAAACAAAACAAAACCCCAAAAAAACACGAAATAAACAAATCAAAATTAAAAATTGAACTACTCGAGAAAATTCATTTGTGAAGTTGCAGAAGAGGCAAGGAAGCCGAGTATAAATACAACTAATCCGGTGAGATCATAGCATGCCTTGTCCCACCACAGCGTGTCCAAGGAAGGGCAGTGGAGCTGGGGAAGGGTCTGGGGCTCAAGTTTGATGAGGAGCAGCTGAGGGAGCTGGATGTGTTTAGCCTGGAGAAAAGGAGACTCAGGAGGGAACTTAGTCCCTCTCTGCAACAAGCTGACAGGAGGTTGTGGCAGGGTAGAAGTCCGTCTCTTCTCCCAGGTAACAAGTCACAGACTGAAAGGAAATGGCCTCAAGTAGTGCCAGGAGAGGTTTAGGTTGGGTATTAGGAAAAATTTCTTTATTAAAGGGATTGCTAAGCATTGGAACAGGTGGCCCAGAGCAGTGGGTGAGTCACCATCCCTGGAGGGATTGAAAAGCCATGTGGATGCGGCACTGGAGGACATGGTTTGGTGGTGGGCTTGGCAGTGCTGTGGTAAAGGTTGGGCTCGATGATCTTGGGGGACTTTTCGAAACCAAATGATTCTGTAATTTTATTTACGTACACCAAGCAGCACAAACAAAAAGCCCAGAGAATTTTCACCCCCTTCCCATAATAAATTAACTTCTGTAAATGTTATATCATTTTTGTTTGTAGCTTCCTATTTCCACCGGGAAGTTCACCCACAGAACAAAACTGAACAGTAGTAATGGCTTGGGGCAGAAAATATCAAGGGATGACTGCACTGCAAGGCTAGGGGAGGTTGTGCTGTTCAGAAGTTAAGGGGTTTTTGTAGGTCAAACAAAAACAAGAGAGAAAGACACAGAAAGTGTGCTCTTCATTTGTGTTTAACTTCATTATCACTATTGTCAATTGCTTGACTTCTTACAGAATAAGTCCATGAGAAAGTTTGGGGGGTTTTTTTACTGGAAACCGATACCTATGCACTGCCTATTTTTAGTTCTTTGTCATCCATGTCTATATGATAGTTAAAAACAATTTCAATATAAACATCTATGTCTGTGGGTATGAAGTATTAATCTCAACAGGAATTGGCAACACATGCTGAGGAAGGAATATTATCCTAGTAATTTTAATTTTTAAATTAAGCTTGATTGCAGGAAAATTTTAGCTTGAAACTTTTTTTCAGTGAAACCTTTAAATCAAGTCACTAATCACCACGTATGCTTATGCAGCACCTACAGCAACTGGGATTCCTGATTGAGATCTCTGAGTGCTAGGGTAATATGAATATTAAATAGGAACATATACGAAGAATGATAGGTGATAATTAAATCATAGATGAGAAGATCAGAAAAGTGTTCTCAGGTTATCTAGGGCATGTAACATGCAAGATGTTTTCCCTACGTCAGACCTACTGGTACCTTATCTAATCTGTTCCTAAATGAAAGCACAGTAGTACATGACTTTGCTTTAGTTGCAACATCTTAGACAAATCGATGAAAATATCAGCCAAACCTTTCCCACAAAACTATGAATCATGGTAAAACAGGAAGGTACACCTCAACAGAAATGGCAGAACTGTTCTTATCACCCCAAAGGAGAGATTAAAGCTCTTAGTGCTGCATTCTTTATTACTAATTTTAAGTCAGAAACACAATTTATTTTCCTGCAGAAATTCCAATTTTGGGATGTTATAGGTATGAACTACAGTGGAATAGTTTTTCAAAATAGTTTTTCACAAGGGTGAACTACTAGAAACAATAGCAAATACTGTAGTTCCAAATATGATGGGATGTTAAAGAAAGAGATTCATAAATATATTGGATTTAACTATGATGAATTAAAAAAGGATTATAAGGATAATAAGGATTACCTGGGAAGTGCACGTATCACAGAAGCTGCACCACTGGACAAATGTGATTCCAAAGGACAATTCCATTTAAAATGTGAGTCTCTTAGTTCTTGGAGGTATTTTATCCAAGGAAGATGGTCTACCAGTCTAATAAAATAAGTTAAAATTAAAAAAAAAAAAAAATCTGTGAACCAGAAAATGCTTTCTTAAGATTAACAGAGAATTTCTAATCTTTGTAAACTGTTTTTGTTCTCTGTTAAGGTGAAAGAAGGTATGAAATATTCTGGTTTTAACAACATATTCATGATGACTTTTTTTGTAAGGTACCAGCTACAGCACTGTGCACAGCCAATGTCCTAACGTGGCACTCAAGTGGTTATTTTCTTTTTTTTCCCTTAGAAATCCAGGACAACGCCACTCGCATCAAAGCCATAAGGAGCCTGGTAAAGAAGCTCCCTAGACCCAACTATGACACGATGAAAATCCTTTTTGAACATCTACAGAAGTAAGTAGAACCATGGTACTCACAGATCAATAATTTTTAAAAAAGGAATTGGTTTGCAGTGTCCTAATCCTATTGGAAGTGTCATCCAAAATGCCCAAGATAATTACATTCATTGGCAAAACTAAGCATGATTTATGGTATCTACGTATATCCTATTCCTGTCCAAAAAAAAACAGGATATCTAAGCAAAATCCCAAATTTTAACTCGAGTAGAAAGCAGGACAATTCTGTTTCCTTCAGTGCAGTCAAAAACAATGGGATTACCATGCTACAGGTGCACTGAACTGGGCAAATGCAACATGTTCCAGACTGCATTCACCCAGTTTGGCTGAATTTTTCCAGGAATGGCCTTTTGGAGGATCATGTTTTCAACACTGAGGTCCCTGCTGCTCAATCATCTGCACTGTTGTGCTGTGTTGAGGTCAGAAACTCAAGAAAACACAGCGAGTGCTCTTGTCCCTCACAGGGAAAAGAACAGTCCTTGTCCTTCAGCTGTTTTGACACAGAACACCTAAGAAATGCTGAGGAGATGCTTGGAAGTACATCTTCGCTCTCCTAGTGTTGCTGAGATACCACAGAGGCAGAAAAACAACCCTGTGAGGTTTCCCCTCATCACTCCCCTCTGGTTTCCACACTCATCGAGCTGTGTTTGCAAGAGATGTCGACCCAAAAAAATCAACCCAGGGTGTCACGCTCACCTCAGGTTTTCTTCTCGTGCCTCATGGCATTAAGAGCAAAAGTGTGCATAGCTCCCAGGGCTCACTCAGACACCCACCAGAGCTGTTTGACCTGCAGGATGAGCAGGGAGGCCTCAGGGTAGGGGTATGTGAAGGGCAGGGAGCTGTGACCCTTTTCCTCCTTGCTGTTGGCACTACCTGTGCTGTTTTCTACAGTCTCTTTTCAGCCAGACTGCCCCTAAAACTGAAGGGACATCAGGATCTGGGCCCCATCAAGGCACAGAGGAGTATTTCATCCCAGGAATGATATACTGATCCCAGTGAGGGAATGATAAAGGCTCCAAATCAAAGACCACTCTGAGCTTATAATGAATGATGCCTTTATAGTGATCATTTCTTGGCATGAGCATGTAAGAGATGTAGATCCTTTATCTTGTTTTGCAGCTTCCAGCTGAAATGGCAAAATGAAGTCCATATAGTTGTGGGAATGTCCCCATTTCATTAAGCATGGAAGGATTTTAAGCAGTCCATAAAATGACTGAGTTTGGCCTTGCAGAAAAACAGTTTTTTGTGTGTTCATTTGATGTACTGTGTGCACACGTTCTCTCCTTCAGCAGGTTATCTAGAGAAGGATGATAATTTATTACTGGCAATGGAAGAATAATAAGGGAAATTATTTCCTGGGAAGAACATGAGTGCAAGGAGTGGGTACACGCCGTCAGCACAGATATGCCATACACAAAATTTACTGCACTCTGAGTGGCATTGATCTTAACCTGAAAAAGTTTTGTTGCTGTGTCTTAGGGGAGAGATATCAGGTATACACAATAAGTCTTTGATCTCATAGTTAAATCACTTGATTGAGACTCAGGAGACGTGGGTTCAGTTCTTGGCTTTGACCGGATGTTCTGGGTGACCTTGGGTAAATCATTTAATCTCCCTGTGCCTTGGTTCCTTGTTTACAAAATGATGATAATACTTCCTTTGTCTGCCTTGGCTTTTTAGAGCACAATCTATTTGGGGCAGCAATTGTTTCCTGCTGTGGATGTGTGGAATAACTGGTGAAACTGGACCCACACTGGTGGTTTTTTGGAGAAAATAAAACAAAAAGGAAAAACAGAACTGCTAAAATAGAGGGGACAAAATGCCAATAGTTCATAATGCAGAGGTACACCGAGGCGACACAGTGGCACAGAGTGATGGAAGGCAGGAAGATGCGACAGTGGAGCCATTTGGGGGTTTAAGCATTAGGGAAGTAATTGTCTGAGTCTCTCTGAAGAAGGTCAATCTTCTTCTCTGCCTCAAACACATCCTCAGGAAAAGACAGGGCTATTCCATAAGCTTTGCTCCACTGATATGGAATCAACAGTAGAATAGATATTAAAAGCACAAAAAATCCCCCCTAAATATAACACATGTTCCCTCGAACTTGTTGATGTTAAAGACAGGGATCAGTCTGAATTATCTCATGGCTCCATAAATAAGAATGAAGTAGTGCACTAATATTTTCAGTAATGATGTGATGCTTATATTATGCAAATATAGACAATGTGCATTTGTTTGAATCAGTCTAGGAAACAGGATGAGTTTGCAGAGGTTACAAAATGCAGAGTTACATTAATTTTGGGGACACTCTTCAGAAGAGGAGTGTCAATGTCCCTCAGCACAGACTTGCACCACCCCCTCTGATCACAGGCCTTTCTCAGGGCAAACCACAGGAGTTTCAAAAGTTTCTGCTTAGTTGGAAAAATAACAGAATTGGCTTTATTTGAGGCATATTACTGCAGTTTCCATATTTGCTGGTTGAAATGGCTGTTCTTGCCCAGGGTTGAACTGGTTTTAAGGGGGGGTCTGATGGGGAGAAGGTGAGGGATTGGAGCTGTGATGTTTCCATGGCATTCCCTTCTTTCTCCTACCCTTCTCCTACTCCTTTCTTTCCTGTCAGACAGACAGCACAGGGCTATACAGACCTGGACCATGGGGCTGTTTAAGCCTGTGACTTCTGTACAGCACGTGAGAGCATCTGTCTTACTGACACTCAGCACGAGAATCCAACCTCTGCCTTATCCTCAGCCATTCTGCAGCAATCCAGTCTGCAGGAGCACGTCCAGATCAAGCAGAAATAACAATGAGAAATGCACTTCAGAAGGGTCCTCCTTAGAAACCCAGACAAGGCAGGTGATGAGAGAGCCTGTGAGAAAGGCCTGGCAGCAGGGATTAACACCCGTGCCATATATCTCTCTTAAACCAAGCTCTCTGAAGCTGCAAGAAGTCACAGTGCAGTGTGTGCAGCCCACAGGAGGTGGATTAAAAGCAAAGCTTGGGGCGGCAGTACCTGTTCTTTAAGATTTCACGTTTGATAGGAAAAACTGCAACCCACTGATGCCCCTGTTCATCTGTCCATGAAATCTCTTCTACTTAAAAGCAGAAGAGACAAAATATGGGGCTGAACAGACATATCACATAGCTCTTGTCAGTCTAATTTCATAAGGAATTGTTCTATTATGACTCATGCTGGAAATAATTGAGCACAACTACTATTAGGTTATTCATGCTTCTTCCCAAAGATGAGCAAACCAAGCAAATAGACTTTACACAGAAAAGAAACAACAAAACCCAACCTGAACAGAGGGTTCCCCTAATAAAGGGCTACAGAATGCAGACTGTTCTACTTGAACATGTTTAGAGCATATTTGCTTGCTCTGTACAGCCCATATATTTCTGCCCTATACACCAGTTCCACAGGTCTCCTCTCTTTCCTCTTCCTTACTCACGTGTGACTTTTACTCCCAAACAAAGTGAGCTAATCACAGGCATAAGACAAAACAGATGCACCTTTCTGGCTCCATTTTTTGGGCGCACACAGCACATCAAATGATGCAGAAACCTCGCCTTGACTCTCTGCACAAACATGAACACAATGAATCCCTATCTGAGAAACCATTATACCAAATAATTTACTCCCAGAATTGTCATACAAGTTAGGCAGAAGAAGAATTTCACTCTCTACAGTGTTTTATAACCTGTTTTCACCACAACACCTTGAGGTAGCTGTTACACACCCACTGGGAAACTGAGGTACAAGAAGTTTAAATGACTTAAAGGCTCGGCATAAACCAGAAACACAATCTTAAAACCAAACCTGGAGGGGATTTTTTTGGGTTTTTTTGTTTTTTTTTGTTTTTTGTTTTTTTGCACAGAGGCTTCTCCAGTGACCACACAACTTCTCTTTTCTCCCTCATGCAAAATGCAGCAGGGAGGAGGAACACCCTGGCTGGGTCCTCAGCACTGCGCTCCGAGCTGGCGAGGGCGGACGCCGCTCTGCTCCAGAAGCTGTGTGCCTGCATTATACAGCACTGTGCCTGAGCTCATAAGCTGTGCTTATTAATGTTAAATTAATGAATCTCAGCCTGCTCTGCTTATTAGGTTGAGCTCCGTGCCACCACAAGGCAGCTCTGCGACTCCCAGACCCGAGCTGTGTCACATCTGACCAGGCTGGAGCACAGGGCAGCCAAGCTCCGGTCTGGCTGCACCCATCCGCATGGGCACCCCTGCAAGGGGCTGTGTCAGGGACAAAAACCCCTCTCCCTGATCCTGGTTTCCCCGCACAAAGGCAGGATAATGTGTGTTATTTACAAAACTGTAAAAGGGATGCTGAAATAATTAAACGGGAAGGCAGGGGCCAGCTCCCATCCCTCTCCCTTACGTGGAAAGCGCGGAACCCAGATGCCCAACTGTGGAAGATATTCTTCCAGCAGCAGCATCTGCCTCCTTGGCAGGCACTTCAGGCAAGTTGTCTGGGGAGCTCTGCAGTTGCCTCTTGGTTTATCATGTGGATCTGTTAATGTGCCCTATCTGGCTGGCTTGTCCAGGCAGGAGCTGATTTGTTTTAATTCACCTTTGAATCTAAGAAACTCTATTTATTTTGCTCCATTTTCTCCATACTCTGCATAGCACGGCAAGTGATTTTCAGATGCCACCCAGGCTTTCTGCCCTTTCAGAGGGAGAATGATGATTTTCTTCCTGATTGTCTTCCCCCTCTGCCCAAATTCTTCATTCGTACTACTAATTGTTTACATTGATTTCAGTGGACATACACTCCTCATCAAGGGTAGAACTATATATCTAAGACAAACCACTGATATTAATATATTATTTAACTAAAGTCATAGGTATTAATCTTCAGCTGTTTTGACAAAAAAAACAAACTCCCCCCACGTTCACAGGTCTGTGAAACGAGAAAAAACATCCAACCTTGACAAAGAGCGGGGAGGAACAGTCTCCCCGCATCAAACCTCACAACCTTTGGCAGCAGCATTCTGAAAAGCCAAGGTTTTTCCAACCTGTATACAACCAAGCAGAGTTGTTTCTACCTATTAAAAACTAAGGAAAAACAGAAAACGAGCAGAGCCATGCACAGCCAGCAGCCCACAGTAGCCCGCACACCAGGACACAATGACAACGTGATGACAAATCCAGCAGCAGCAGTACCCAGAATTCCGAGGGAAAACCAGAAAAATGAAGTTAAAGTACTGCATATAGTAATGCTAAGCAGGGGATGTCTGCAAACTTTTTTTTTTGTATTTTCCCTCCAAAGTTGGTGGAGGAAAGACGTAGCAAACATATGTGGTTTTCACTTGCTAAACTACATGTCATATCAGCAGTTCTCAGGCCAGCTCGTGTAATAAATGTAGGCTCAGAAGAACCCTTTTCTCACACAGCCAAAGAACAGATTACACTAAGAACCGTGCAAGTTTTCTATTAAGGAAAAGAATAATAATAATAAAGGTTAAAGCTACTGAAAACTAAAAACCATCCCCAGGATGGAGGACTATACAAAAGCAACAAAACCTATTTGGTGAACCTGAGGAAGACCTACAACCCAAAATGTGGAATGGGCACTTAAGTTTTCCCTCAGGAAAAATGCCCAAATTTAAAAAGGTGCAGAAGCCCTTAAATGAGGCACAAGGAAGACTATTTGTTGAAATTATTTCCTGAATCAAGATCTGTCTTTATAATCAGGCAACTCATGAGCAGCTTTTGGTTTTCAGCCATGGGACAGCAGCAGGGAGAAAAGTTTAACTGTGCTCCTACAAGCTTTGGGAGAGCAGCTACTGGAAATGTGAGGAGGAGAAACATCCTCCTGCACCAGAGGAGCAAGTAGGTGGACTGACCAGTTACATAAAGCCCTCAGGTACACCTGGCTGGCATTTTAAGGTTTATATTAAATGATTTAATTATATTTTAACTTGAGAAGGGCAAATACGTATTGAGATGTGCTTTTGCGCACGTGCTTTTCTCAATTTCAGCTATGGAAGAGTTTTAGAAAGGAGCTGGAGCAATGCCAACACTCATCCCACTTACCACAGCTTCCCAGGGCTCATTCTGGGGGAAGGAGAAGAATTAAACCCTTTTCCTCTCTGTTAAGCACACATCAGTCAACTAAACTCCCTTTGGGAGTAAGTGGGCAGAAGAAAAAGTGCACCAGGCACAAGTGTGCACAGGACAGGAATAATAGTACATTTTGGGTTGAAGGCAAAAAAAACCCCAAACAAACAAACAAACAAAAACCCCATAAATCCAGTGTCTAAGAAGCATCTTTGTGCATTTTGATTTTTGGGGTTGGGGTGATCTGTTACCAAGGGTTTTGCAGTCATGCCAGATCTTGCTCTTTAAGGAATAAGAAAGTTTATAAAGTTTAGTTCTTCCCCAAAGAATACCTCACTGCTTAATGCTTTTAACAAGAAGCATGATGAGTAATTAAAGCCACATTCTCACCCCTTGCTTCCATCTACTTCCTATTTCTGCAACTGTATTTAAAAATATAAACCCTGATTTTCATAACAGTCAGGCAAATAATTGCACTCAGTACTCTTCAATGCTACCAAGTACTGAACTGGTGTATCAGCAAATAACAGAATGATAAAAATAATTAACATAGCTTTAATTTAAATATTTATGACACAGTTGACTCTGTGGCTGCACAGCACCATTGTGCTGAGTGCAGTACACAAATCCTGATAGATAGAGCCCCTGTTTCCAAGAGCTCCTATTGTTCATCCCACATTACTCAATATCAAACGATCTCAAGAAAGCTTTTCAAACATTAATTAAATCTCCTAACTTCCTTTTCAGGTCAGTAAGTTTTATTATCCTAGTTGTGTAGATAAAGAAAGTGAGGAATGGAGAGGGTGAGGCACTTCCCCACCACGACACAGCCAACACTTCTCACTTCCACTCTTTGCTGGCCCCCCAATCCCCCAGCCAAGCCCCCCAAGCCTTTGAAGGCTCATCCATGTGCTCTGGGTGTACGTGTGCATCTGGCCAGCACATCCCAGGGAGGGCTGGTTCCTGCTAAGGACTCTTCAGTTAATCAGGACCACGTGAGAATCCTGCTTCTGGTTTGCACTCACATCAGCTTTAGCAAAATATCACTGGCGGAGTTAATTTATGTGATTTTGTAACCTCTTAATATTGCTGGGGGTTAGTGTTCTTTCCAGCTCAAATCCTTTTTTGTTGGCCAAAATTAGGAGTGCTCAATTCATTGCAATGGCTCTTTCCCATTTTTTTCCTTTTTTTTTTTTTTCTCTGGGGGAGATTGGGCCCTAACACACTAACATCCACAACCAGGTCATCAAAGGGTAAATTGCAATGCTTTTCATTTTTGTGCCTAAAGATATGTGATTTTTCTCAGAATTAAGGTCGTGAAATAAATAATTTGCTTGAAGTTTCTCAGATATTCATTGGAATTTAAAAAAAAACAAACCAAAACAAAAAAGGCTTTAAGGCCAAAATGTCAGCGTTCTGGGCAAAATAATTAATATAACACAATAGGATCTATTCTACTATTGATTGAAAGGGAATTTATGCAGGTAATTCATTAAGGCTAGTGAGAGTTTGGCATGTAAATCCCCCAGCACTTTGATGGAAAAACAGACCCTGATTTTTTTTTTTTTTACAAGCTATAAAGTACATGATTTTGTAATATAAAAAAGCAAAAGCAAATACCTGAACAGCTAGGGCCCTGCACTGTGAGGGTTCTGGAATGACATTAGATCAAATCCTTTTTCACACACTGCAAAAGAGGCAACAATTATTTCAATCACCATGTTAAGAGAATCAATACAATTTTTCCTTCCAGAGAATGGTACTTTACATTCCAATATTTACAGGCTATCACCTTCATACATCTCTTTTTGTGGTCAAGTGCATGATTACTACTTCTGACAGGGTATCGGTGATTTTCTTATGAAGATCTACAAATTCTTGTAAATAAAAACCAATCTGAAAAAAAAAAAAGGAAATGAAGAGCAAATCTGTGGACTGGAATGCACCCTACTTGTAATGGGAACAAAAAGCTGGCAATGAAATATAAACCTAAATCACAGCAGAATGACTTACTTTAAGGCATTTGCCAAAGAGACAGTGTTTTAGACAGCTCCTCTGAAGTAGCGTCTTTATGTCTATGCCATCTGCAGATTTATTATTGTGCTTTAGAAAAAAAAAAAAAAAAGAAAGAAAGAAAAAAATTTAAAAAGGAAAGAAAAACCTACAGTATGCCTGAACAAAATTCAGCTTCATCTATAGAAAGATTCCAGTACTGTGGGCACCACACCCACACCTACTGATGTGGTCCAAGTTTTTTCTTTAGAGGCACCTAATTAAGAAACCCTGACTCATTTACATGGATATGTTTGATCTAAATTACACTCCAAACCACACCAAATTAGGAGCATCTGTGAATGCGAAGTGTTTGTTCCCAGTGCCTGGTAGAACAGGGCCAGTTCTGGACGGCACATGTTCAAGTGACGAAAAATATTTCAGATGTAACATACTTCTGAGACCCACTTTTCCACTAATAATTCATAATGAGTTAAACCAGTATCTCTGCTTCAGCAATTATTTCAGGCTGGGGGAAAAAATGTCATTTTACTTTTTAAAGGAAGGGCAGAGCAAAAGTGGGAGTGGGCAACCACCTAGTTTGGCAGCGCATTAACACAAGCATTAGCTGCAATTTAAATCTGTGCAGTGCATTTGTTTTCAGACATACTTTACACCTAAAGCCTGGACTGAAGGAAAGCATAAATTAGGGACTGGTTGTTGTTCACAAACAAGACTACTGCCTTGGTGAACGGTCTTCCCTCATTAATCAGTTTTCCACAGGAGTCCAGGCAGAGGGCAGGGTCTCAGCCCGAAGAGGCAGCACTCTACATAATACTAAGACGAAGAATTCAAGACCACCAGATTTGAGAGTGATGCCTCCCTTTCCAGGCTGCAGTGCTGGTGGCTGAATGTGCCTGCTTGCAGCCCAGAAAGCCGCTCTGTACAAAAATGGGTCCTGTGGCAATTAGGAAACTTTTATCCCACTTTCCCATCTCCCACTAAGAGTGAGCAGGGGGGCTGCAGAAGCCACTGGTTGCTGCTTTGCTGCCTTACTGACAAACTGAATAACAAATAGCCTCAGTCTCACTCTCAGGAGCCCAGGAACCGAGGAGTGTAAATCTGAATTCCACGCTGGGTTTGCAATTCCCAGCCCACTGGCGCAATTTGGCACGACCTTTGGATTTGGCCCATCGTGTTTGGCAGCCACCTTTTATTCTTTCCATCTTTTGTACTTTGTGAATAGTCCAAGTTACATAATGCCAGTGACAATTTGTTTATGGCGAGTGTTGGAGTCACTGTTTTATGATTACATTCAAACTTTAAGCCACATTTTGACATCCAAGGATCATCTTGCATTCTCGTGTACTCTATACAATGAAGGTTTGTGTTCCAGTAAGGAAGGGGGGAGGAACTTTATAAATAACATGACTCCTTTTGTCTGAAGAGATTTTAATACATTTGTCTGATCTACTGTTTTTGCAGTAGCTAGAATATAATTTGAATATATTAATAATTTCAGCAACTGTGCTGAGAGAGCCCAGTTAATAACTTATGCATGGGTGTATAGATACACTTCAGACAGAGGTAGTTTTTAGCCCTTATGTTGCTAATACTTAGAAACACACAATGAAAGAGCCTGTTCTTTCCTCCTCTTTGTTGTGGGCATGCATTGTGATGGTATGGAGCCAGTGTTCTTTCTGTTGTCTACACAGCCTGGATTCAATAAGCATTTATATATGCATATTATGACAATGTGGTCAAGGAAACCAGATTTTTTTACTATACCTTCATGTGCCTGTACAGTATAAAATCTGGTATTTATTTTTCTTGTCCTCATTCAATATGTTAGCAAAATCATAATTTGATACAGGTTATGTTCACTTTATAATTAAAATTATAGAGTTAGATGAAAATACAGCAAGATGTTGCTGAACGGAAAATATTTATCTTTTCGTACATTACGCATTATGGTGCTATGTAAAATCATAAATCTGTGAAGCAGCTCTCTCCAGCCAATTTGCCTCCTCCCCTGGTCCACAAGATGCAACCAGTTACCTCCTGTAAGCTGAAGATTCTACAACCACCTCTGCCCTGACGTTAGATAGCACTGCCACATCCTCTCCACAGCTTTGCTGTGGTCTTCCAGAAGAAGACCCCTTGCCATGGAGATAAGCCAAGAAAAAGGAATTCAGAAAAGTCCTGTAATTTTTACAGCTCCTCCTGTAGCTCTCCTAGCACCTTCATGGAAAAAGCACAAACTTTTCTGCACCATGTTCTCTGTGTCAGCACTAGACTCAGGCTCCCCAGACCACCTCAGGATAGCACTTCATCCATCTGGAAACTGTTCTCACCTCCCAGATCACTGCCATCCACACTGCCAAGTACAGGCCTTCACCAAACACCATCAGCAGCCACCATACAATCAGCACAGGGCATATGGGACAGCCCCAGAGCATATGGAAGCTCTCCAGTAAGTGAAGTTTACTGGGAACATCAGTTTGCCTTGTTCAAACTCTCAGTCCAGAGAGGATTTCCACAGGGCTGTGGCAGCAGTAGTAGCAGGCAGCTTTAACCACCTCAGACAACCCAGATTGTTTCCATGTCGGGATAAGGGTCTCATAAAAGTGTCATCAGAATAAGGAGTTTTCATTCCTTCAGAACATCTACCCCATGGAAGTCGCTGCAGCTGCTCTGGACTCAGAGCCAGCCCTGAGATTTCTATCACAGGGCAAATTTCAAGTCTCGAACACATTTTAGATCTCATCTGGCCACTAGGGTGAGGAGCTGCTTAACCTTTACAGATTATAAAGTAAGAGCTTTCCATTACTTCTCATATAAAATTATGTTTGTCCAGCTCTGCATGCTGAAACTACAATATGTGATTGCTAAAGAGGCATTTCCAAAGCTTGTAAATCCATTTACAAATACTCACTTCAGGCCAGACATTTTCTGAGCACCTACAGAGAGGTGTCCTGGAAGAAATTACTCTGTGAGTTGTCCAAAGACTGATGACTGATATCAGAGCCTTGATACCAACAGCAAGATTGTCCCTGTTGCTCCTAAATCCTTCAATCTCTGTTGAACATGCTTTGAGTTAGGCGGTCTAAGAGACTCATGTATTTTTTCTCACCAGTTTTTTTAACTGTAGATTTTGTTCAGGGTCAGACAGAAGCAGATATTGGCAAATCTGGTCACTTGAAGCTTCAAAGATGAAAGAAATACAACTGCTGAGAGAGGTAGGGCTGACTGTGTAGAGAATAAAGACTCTGTAAAGTATCTAAGGCAGTTAGACCAGAGTCATCTGAGACCAGTACATGTGTGAATGGGTATTTGACTTTAAAGGAACTAATGAGAAAATTCAAACCTAGTTTAAAGCCAGGAAATATTGCAGAACTTGCAGCACTACAAAGGGTGCTTCGTAGAAAGCCACAATATATGGAAAATCCTCCACTCCAGGCAGTCCCTGCATTTAGTGCAGCGGGCTAAACACGTGCACAAAAAAATAAACATCAAGCTAAGGTGAGCGGACAAGACAGACAAAGTGTAAGTAGAAAAGACAATGCTGACATAGTAAATTCATTGCTCAAGGGCGAGTAAAATGTAAATAAGTTTAAAGGAATCAAAGACTCACGGCACATACTCACTAGTGCATTTAAGAGCTGTGTTCATCCTACTCGTGCTCAGTATCAGGGCTGAAACAATCGTGGTGCTGGGAGGCATGTTAAAGCATCTTTCAAATCTGATACAAATGAAGTGCTTATATATTGCAATCGTAGCTTGTGGAGAGCTCAGAACTGAACCTGGAAGAGAAGGAATCCTGGTTGAGGTCAGATCCCATAGAAAATCATCTCTGTTGGGTAGATGGCTGCAAAAAGGCTTTCATTTTAAACAACAAGGTGATGATAATATAGGATAAAAGAAATGGAGATTTTATACTGGGGATGATTAACTAATCAGCCAATATTTGAATTTTTTTTTCATATCTAAAAAAGACTTGAAACAAAATCATTTACAGCTAATTGTAATGCTTTGATTTGATATTTTTAAAGGTCTTTTCCTAGTCAAATGATTCAGTGATTCTATGATATAAAAATCCACAGAAAAGGAAAACTTTGATGAGAGTTTGTTCCCTGACTTTCATGGAATTCTTTGCCATATTCTCTGATTTCAATGTCAAAAATCACTGGATTTCTCACAGAACTGGATAATTCATTCATGACACTGGACAAAACCAATGTGTGAAACCAAGTGAAACTGTGTTTTTCGTGGGCTGCCAGACGCACAAGCAAAGATGAATTTCTGTGCAGGATGTCTACAGCTCAACATCCCAGGCTGAAATTCCCCTCAATTGCCCCTTCTGGGCTCTAAGTCAGAAAGTAAACCTGTCATATCCAGGGCTGAGTTATTTGCTGTCAACTGGATTATGGCACAAAATGCTGTAATTGAAGGCTGCAAGAGGTTATAGATTGAACATAGTCAAAAGCAGTAACTCCACTTAGTAAAAGCAGATATCACCCAAAATGAGAAAAGTTAAGCTCATAGAAGGTGAAATTCTGACTCCGTTATGGCTTCCAGTAGCTGGGATTTTTTGTCAGCGACTTTCAGAGTGATCAGAATTTCACTTGCTGCCCAGAGAGAGATGCTGCAAAGGGTGTGATGAAGGGAAAGTTAAAATAACTCTTAACCTGGGGCTTCCAAAATACATTTTCTGAGCAGAGACTACTGTCTAACTCAGTGTTTTCATGATGCAGCAATGCAGACAGCCCTTCAGGGGACCAAGGGGATAAAGCTGTGCTACTGGAGAGCAGCTGGGATGTGCAACCACAGCCACCCTGTTGTAAATATTGAAGCTCCTATTGTTTAGCACCCTGTGGGACAGGGAGAACTGGACTATTTAGGCACAGTAAGATACAGTTTGTGAGAAGTGATTTCAGAAAGTTGTAACATTACTGAATACCTGTGGCAGTGCTGACATTTTCCACCTGAGGCTCTCCTTTGAAAGGTAAAGATTACTGGAAGAGAGAGGGTAAAAGTGTCTGAGAGATGCACTGATTTTACTGGGAGCAGGAGGATTAAATTATAATACAGAGTCTCATCATCTTTCTACTTTCCAAACCAGTAAATCTAAACCAAAGAATGCAGCTGATGTGCTTCTGGGAAGAAGGGGCATAGGGTCTCCTGTGTGTTTTCCAGATCCCCTCTGCTTTGGGCGTGCTGCGCAGAGTGGCTTCACTCACTGAGTTACAATCCAGACCTGAGGGCTCTGCTTTTTTGCCACCTACTTTCTGTTTGTCCATCATTAAGCACATCAAAGCCTCAGTGTCCCCATCAGAAAACAATGCTGTTAATAACATTAATCCACCTTTATTAAGAGCCTTTAGCTCTATGGAGGAGCACCGAATGTTATTAAGACAAAGACAAGAGGATAATAAGGAAATGTGTTTTTTCCCTTGCTGACCTAGTTTCTAACCTCACTTTAAAATCTTCCCTTGATTTTAATTATGCTTAATCTAAAGCTAAGCTCACAAATCTAGCAAACTTAAGGGGCTGCTTTTAAGTGAATTTTCTCGCCTGTCAGAGTTCCTCAAGCTTTCTGTGCTACAGTCAGGAGTTTATTTCCAGCCCAGGCACAGAGTTGGGGTATTTCTCTGCCAGCACAGTGGCTGTTGGGCTCGTGAGCTCAGGCACCACCTTGCTCCACTCGAGCCTGGGCACCACAACATTCTTCACAGAACAATTGCACTCCTTTTCTCATCAGCCATAGCCAGAGGCAGCAATAAGGGTGAAGGATATCTATCATGAAAAGTCCAGTGTCAATGTGTTCCCCCAATTTATTTACTGACCTTCAATGCAACAGCCATACTCCTGACCCTCATGAGATGAAGCCTAAGGGGAAATGGCACTGAGCACCAATTCCATATCCTGTTGTTCTGTGGTCTAAATTAAGTGCTAATTAATTACCACTGGCATCTTTGGCATTGCCTGTCAAATTGGATTTAGGATATCCTTTCGCTGTTTAAACAAATAGCCCTACATCTAAAGCTAAAATCCCAAGTGTCAGCATTTTCTTTACTTTAAAATTTTTATTTTAAAATCCAGTGAGCATGTTTGTGGATTTTGCAGGTAGAATTCAAATAAAAGAAACAGGAATTGATATTGTCAATTTTGATTAATAGTCCCTCATTAATAAACATCCTGTTATTCAGTTTCCACCTGCAGTTGCTGATGTTGCCTGGAATCAATTAACTCATATAATTTGATTTATTTTACAAAGACATTTTTGGATGTGCTGTGCTGATGATAAAGGTTCTATATTTACAATTCGTGATTTAAGCGAGATTGTAAGTAACTGCTTTTTATTTTTAATGTTACAAGAAAATGTAGCTTCGGGCATTCTTGAACAAAAATATTTAAGCAATTTAAAAAGTTAAGGCTTTATTATTTTGAAACTATCTGTTTCCTTCTGAACCCCACAGGCCACAAAAGTGTACAAACCCAGGACCTATGACAGGTTGGTGTTTACAATAAGCTAGTTGTTATGGAGGAAAAAAAAATAGATATCAGAAGTAGAATTAAAAATAAGTAATTAAAAAAAAGAAAAATCAAGCACAGCGGAAGTTACACCGCCAGTCAAAAATACATTTGAGGCATTAAGGTAGTATACTTCTGTCTGAACACATATTATCCGTTGTAGTCTCACACTGCCCTTATCACTCTACTATCCAAACACCTCTAAGCGCATCAGCATCTGCCCAACATCTGTCAGGAGGGTTTTGCTCTCTCCCATCCCCTCCCCAAAGGGAGGCTCATGCTCACAGTGCTGGTGTGGCTTTGGAGCAGGAGTTTGCTCTTGTTTGAGCTAAATTTGCTGCTACAGGGCTACTAAAGAAGGTAAAAATGAATGCCTTGTGCACAGAGCTGCTGCCAGAGGAGTCCAGGATGCTCCTTGAGGAAGTTCTTGGCCTTCAGCTGACTCCTACCAAAAGGCTGTGCCCAAACAGGCAAACTGCAGGCACAACAGCAACACAGACCAGCCAGATCTGTCCTCCTAACTGCACCAGTCAGAACCAGCTTGCATTCACACACACAACATCGAAAGGAAAGCCAAACTGGGAGCACAGAGAGCTGGCTGTCAGTAAATGGCAGAACCTAGCAGGTCACCCAGTTGCATCCGTTTTCCAAAAGGGAGACCAGGAATTTTTGCAATAGGGAAGCTTCTGTGGAAAGATGTTGAATCCATCTCTTCGATACAATTTGGTTTGGGGGAGTGGGACCTGACCCTTTGCCCATACCAAGGTCTCTGATGGAGCCACAATGTGGTGATAAGTTGCTGCCCTTGCTGTCCATGTGCCCCTCCTGCCTTTGGAGCTTCTGTGACTCAGAAGATATCCAGAAAAACAAACAATCCCAAGGCTGAGGTGCAGATAAACTGTGACCCCCCTCAGAGCTCCTCAGTGGAGCAGGAGCACCTCCCCTTGTGCAGAAGAACAAGCAGGACTTCTCCAAAGCACTTTCCTGAATGGAACCCCTGCAGTATCTAGAGATACGTGAATGTGTTTTTACATGCTGTCCTCAGCCACTCAGAATATAAAGTCTTTCTCCACAAGACAGGCATTCCGTGAGGTGTGTGCCAAGGAAAGAGCCCACACGCTCTTCGGCAGGGTTGTCGCACAGGAAGCAAAGTTCACCCAGTGCTGGGGAGACTTTATTTTTAACTGTTCTCTTATTAAACCAGGCTAAGCCAGAATAAATGCCTTTCTTCAGCTTTTCACAGTCTATGCAGCCAACTGTGAAGCAATGTTCGGAGTTAGTTCAGTTATTATTCTCATTTAGGGCCAGGCTCCAAGGCAGTTCATCCAGGGAAGGGCTCGTGCTGTGAGAGATGCGGGGGATCCCCTGAGGAAGCCCATTCTCCACCAGGTCCCTGTCAGCTGTCCAGGCGCTATATATAGCCACCCAATGGCCACATTTAAAGCCCAGTCTGTGGAGGAAGGCAGCATCAAGTGCTCGTTCTTGTATCCCAGAGCGACTGAAGAGAAGGGATTTTTCCCAAAGAGCTGTAACACGAACCCACAGCTGCAGAGCACAGGAAGCCTATGGAGTTTCTGTAGGCCAGGAGCCACCGAGGCTATTTTCAGCAAAAGCAAGCTCTTAAGTATGTCTGAACTATTTCTGACCCCTCTTGTAACATATCCTATGCCATGACCTGGTTTCTCTATTACCAGCCTAGCTATTGTTTCAAATTCTACCTATGGAACAAGCAGGAATTTAAAATGCCTTCATGTTTTACACAGCTAGATGCAAGTAGATTAAAACTGTATTAGTGCACTGTGACCCCTGAATTGTGCTTATTTCTTGCAGAGGAAACCACAAGGCGCATTTGGAAAAGGACAGACATTGTAGTGTTTTGGAGCTATAAGCAGAAGCCTCAGGTCTCAGCTCCATACACTCCAATCTCCCTGTTCCCATCACAATGTACACATCTCACAAGCTGAGGACTCTCACAAGCTGATGATGGTTGCATCTACTTAGCCTCATCAGCAGGTGAATGCCACTGTGATGCACCTGGGCAAATCACCCATACAGCCAGGACATAGGAAATAATAAGGTTTCATCTGAATTCATAAAATATCAAGAATGAATTTAATGCTAAATTTGAACTCTATCTATGCAGCAGTGCAAGGAATTGAACAGTTTACACAAATAGAGTTTGTGGCATCCCTTACCACCAGTTACCTCCATAAGTTTCCCAAGATGAAATTAAGTAATGCACAGGCCCTGCACTCTTCCTCCACAGTGTGTGTATTTTGCTGGGTATGGATATCTCTGCAAGATTTTCATCTGTTATAGGACCCTATTGTTGTTTATATTTTAAGAGGACTCTCAAAGCTGCAGTTCACTTCTCTTTTTAGTACCAAAATCCACTCAAGTTCTGCCCAAAGAACAACGACTGCAGCTGGACTGAAATAAATTGATGACAGAAAATGACGTGGCTGTGATATGCTGTAGCTCAGGGAAGGGCGTAACAGGCCTTAAATGAAAAGGAAATATGCTGAGAAAAAAACTGATAGCTTAGGTTATATGTGCATCATGTTGTAGCTGTGGCTCCTTCCTCACACTGAAAAACCCAGCCGCAAAAGCCCTGAGAAAATGTGCTTATACACACACAGGCATTATCACTTCCTAGGACGGTACGTTTTATTATCAGGTTATTTTCCAGTACATTTGGCACAGTTAAGGTAAGTATATTAACTTTACTTCCAAATAAAGAAAACAAAGTTGTACTGAATGTCTCAGCCACTGTCAATGAGTTAAGAACTGACAGGAGGTCCAAGTAATCAACCCTGTCTACAGCACTGAGCTTTCCCCTGGGACACCTCCTCTGATCATACAATGTATCTGACTGGCATGGATGTAGAATTGCTTTCAATAAAGATTTTATTTCAAGGTTGGATGATTCCTTCCCAAATGTCTTGTCACTAAAGCAAAGTATGCAATACCTGTTATTTTTTAACTCCTATGAACCAGCATTTGGGAAGGAGAGGAGCGTAAAATGTTGAGCTGGAAGCTGCTCATCATAAGAGACAAATTTTAACAAATTGGTTGGGAGCTTTGCAATACCAGAAGTCTGAAAGCTGCGACATAAAAACTGGCCTGTACCAGTGCAGTGAAGAGGCCTGTTAACAGAATTATTGCTGGGGAGAGCTGAAGGCAGCTGAGCCCTTACCAGGGCCAAGTCCTTAAGCTACAACATTACATTTGCATATGCCTGAGAACTGATAGGAAAGAGGTGCTGCCTAATTTAAGGATAATTATTGGCAAAGCGAATCAATGGGAGGCACACACTTTGACCTATTAAGGCAGTTCACAGGAACTTACATTTCAAATCAGTCCTGTCATCCATCAGGATGAGCAACTCTGCCTAGGACAGTGGTTGCCAGCCCAGTTCAGCAAAGGTATAAAACCCACCCAAATGGGCTGTCATGGAATACCCTGCTCAAAGAGGAGCTGGGCCCTAATTCCATAAGGTTAGTTTCTATACCAAGAGGAGAGATGACACAAATAGAGAATTTTTAATCCTTTTGGTGGAGTCTCATTTATTCCTATTAATCTTTAATCTCTCTTGGCCTCTGAGTTGGTCTTGGTTTCTGTCTCTAGTGACAGCGACTTCCCTGGTGAACACAAATATTGTGCATGACTGGAGGACAGGATTCTGATATGATCAAAACCTACTTTTCTCCCTCGGTCCTCCACTGAATTCAGGGAATGGCATTTCCTACACCTGCCATTCTAGCCCATAACCTCATACCAAGTGACCCCTTCTTACTCTCCTGACCCCCTCATTTTGTAATGCGTTGTCCTTTAGTCACAGTCTGTATTACCAGTTCATGGAAGAATTACAGGATTGTCCTGTTGAAAAGTTTCCTTTAAACATAATTTTAAACAGTGAAAGAATACCAGGCACGGTTAAAACCAAGTTCTTCTAAGGGTAGAAATGCCCCTGACATTGAGCAAAGTTAAATCTCCATAGGCTGGAAAAGGATAAGAAAGCAAAAGTGAGCAGTTCTCAAAGCAGCTGGCTCTACCCTCCAACACTCTGCAGCCTACACTAAAACAACATCCTTTCCAGTGGGATTTTCCTCCCTAAGTACACTCAATTCCCCAATTTTTTGTGTGCAATAGGAATATTAAGATGTTGAGGAGTCAGTGTCACTGTAGAAACCCTTTCTCCTCCTCAGCAGTTACTCTGAAGTAAAAATGGATGAAGAACATTTCCTAACACCTACTGTGTTTGGAGCAATAATCCGGTGTGCTTTCCAAACGTCAAAATTAATAATGATTTTATTTAGAGAGTTTGAAAAGTGTAGGTTTAATGGAACTAGAGAGCCAACTCACCATACAATGACCCTCTTAGCTGTAGACTTGCCCTGCTCTCTGTCACACATTTTCCAGCTTGCAGTTGCCTTGGCAACAGCCAAAGCATAAATTCCAAGTATTTTTCCTTATATATCTGCCATTGACACTACAGCCCTGCTATCAGACACTTCTGCTGTTTTAATTAATCATTAATTTCATTACTATTAATAATGAGAACTGTATTTTTTGCATTTCTCTTGACTTGTGATTTTTAAGGACTGAAGACATTCTTGAAACTTGATTATTTCGGAGGAAAAAAAAAATAATCGTGTGCAGCATAGCACCCAACAATTTCTTGATGTGGTTCCAACATCTGTGGGACTGGATTATAGATTGTTTCTAAAATAACCTTAAATTGATGGATCATTGCTCCTTTCATTTGGGCTTGACAAAAAGTACCTCTGGCATTTCCTTTCACTCTTTATGTTGAAAATGGTGTGTCACTCTTTCTACTCTTTTTCTTGCCAAAAAAAGAATTCTTGCCCATTTTTTCAGTATTTTTTTTTTTTTAACAGCTCAATTTCACCTAGCAGCTTTAGTAATGGCATTAAGTGTTCATATTTTATTTTGATTTGCTTTGATTTCTTCTTTTGTGGAGAGATGATAAAAAAATCAGTTACAGAAATTTCTTTGGTAAATGTTTGTAATCCAAAAAGACATAAAGTCCAAAACTTATAATTATTCTATTCAGTGCGGGTTGAATTCCTTCCTTCTACTTCTTCAGTAGCTGTGTTTTACTCCATATTATTTAACTATTCAGACTTACCATGTTTCCATGTTTGCTTGGTTTATGGAGTTTTGTTTTCTTTTGTTTTTATGGTGAAAACAAGTGAAACTGCCTGAATATATCAAGGATTTTCAAGATTCTTTCTCAATACATTACTGCTTATTCTAGCATTAAGCTCTGGGAACCCAAATTTACACAAATGTTCTTAATGCCATGTTCCATATTGACGAACCGCAGTCAGCTCCTCTCCATCACCGACACACACCACGCTCAGCCTCCATCCCCTCATGCCATACCCCCACCTCCTGACTGCTGGGAAATGTCATGCCAGGATGTCATGAGAGGGATGGAATCTCCAGGATAAACCAGGGGAATTATTCCTTCAGAAGGGTGGTAAGCAAAAGCAGAGGGGTTGGCCGTGCATCTTCCATTTTGTGTGTCCCCATCAGGAGCACGGGATCTCAACGTCTTGCTCCACATTTTACAGACAAGGGAGGCAGTCTCCCCCATCCCTTCAGTAAACTGAGCTCTGCTGACACGTTTCTTCGCCCTGATTCTGCTCATCCATGGTCCATTGCCTCTTTCTCCCTGCAAGGGGCTTCTCCTGCAGCTCCGTCAATGCTGTCCGATATCAACACCCTCTTGTCTCAAAGCCATGGCTGATGCTGTTGAATTGATTATTCCTAAAGTTACCCAAGACAAAGCTGCTGAATTTCCCCACCCCAGTGAACATGCATCTCTACTCCTGCTAATGTCATCTCCAAATACTTCACGAAGTTTCCAACCTTTACCACACAGAAAGCTCCAAAGAAACCAGGTCTCTCTCCTAGAGAGGTCCCCAAGCTTGCTGTACCTGCCTCTGCATAAGTGGCACTAAGCAAAACAATCTCATCACCCCTGTAACATTTTTAATTGTGATAAAGATGTGTGACATCCATCAGAAGCGCACACAGTCGCTTGGCAACAAAACTTCTAACTTTTGAGACTTTCTGAACTCCTAAGAGAAGAGATGATATATTAATATTACCACAGAGAAAAGATAATTAATTTTTTTTTAAAAATTAATGAAGATGCTATATTTTAAGAAACTAATAGTTAAGCCAATCTGATTAGTGCCATATGGAGAGTGTTTTGTGCAATGGACACCACGGTTACTAGCATGAGGCAGAACGAAGTAATTCTTCCTATTTATATATGGAAAAAAAACCCACGAGTGTTGATGCTCCAGGAATGTGGTAAACTACAAGATTGGCACAAATCCACAAGAGATGCTTTTTGCTGTGTGACCCACCCACTAACATGAAAGAAACATTTTTTTAAGTGCCTGGAGCCATTAGGTCTCACAAAGTTTCTTTAGCTTATAGTGTGGCTTGCTGTAAGTTCAACAACAGGTATGGGGAAACAGAGACAGCTGTGATGGCTTTTAAATGGCTATTTGGATTTTAAAAGGGTAAATGAGTGACAATGGCAGAGGAGGGGGAAAAGCAGAACTTGGCTTCAACAATCCACTTGGAATACTTAAGTTAAAACTAGCAGGTTAAGGAGGCATCCATAAATTCAAACATTTACATAATAAAGTTGTATTTAGTTTGCATTCCTTGGTGGAGCTGTGCAATTTATTTATAAAATATGTATCATCATTTACCAGTCTTTCCAACCCTAGGATACATAATATATTCTGGAGGGCTGAAGGAAATGGATTTCTACTTAGTCTGTACTCACCACAGCAGAGATTTATGCCAAACTTCCTACCTAAACTCCATCCATTAAACCTGTACTGTTCTTAGACCAGACTTCTCCATCCTTAATGTCCTTTCCACAGGAATATTAAGTCTTAATACAGACACAAGATCAACTTTTAATAATAATAGTCCTTCTCTTGTAATTTTGTGGGTAATAAAGATATCAAAGGTTATAATCCTTACCATTATTTTTGAAGTCATCTCATTAAGGTATGTGGTCTCTGTGTCTTTCAAGAAACTTTGTGTCAGGATAAGGCATGCAAAAGTCTTTAGTTACATAAATTTCACAATCCATTTCAGACCATACTCACTTTATTGGATTTAAATTAGCAGAAGGAATGTGTTTCATATGAGCCCTATATTAAGAGGCTTTTTTTCAGTTTTCACAACTCTTTCAGTGCTGGAGATCATGTTAAGGGAAGCAGGGAATCTTCTCCCTGGTACTGCAAAAACCCTCCTTTCCTTGTTTGTCGCACTGGCAGAAATTTCTCTTGCCTCCCTGTTTTCTTTCTTTTGGATAAGCTAACCAAACAAACACCCCTATCAGGAGAAGCAGTTAAAAAGTGCCTCTATGTGCTTCAAGAGCAACAGTGACTCCTCTGACACCCTTCTTTTTTAACCAGTTCTTTCCTTTTGTCAACAGGATAGCAGCCAAGGAATCCGTGAATCTTATGTCAACACAAAGCTTAGGAATTGTGTTTGGACCAACACTCCTTAGACCTGAAAAGGAGACAGGGAACATGGCAGTCCACATGCTGTACCAAAATCAGATAGTTGAACTTATGCTGAGTGAGTACAGCAAGATCTTCGGCTCGGAGGAAGACTGACAGACAGGGCCTGTTATTGAAAACGTTCACATCTGTCTTGATGTCTAATATTTTTACATTTCTGTAAACATATTTCTGAAATATTTCTTTTTCTTTCAAGTGACAGATGCCTCATTTTGTGCAAACTTAATGATGATTTTGTGTCTAATTTTCAAACATTGGAATAAAAAATATTGTCAACATTTGCCTATATGTATTCTGCATTAACCCTTTGAGAGTTTCATTATGCTAGCACTCCAAGTGTCACTTTTTCTGCAAGCTGAGCATACAGCATATGGCCCTAGACCATAGAAAATGCTGTTTACCAACATATGCAATGGCACAGCAAGACAAATAATAATTGAGGAGGTTTGTGAAAACGGATTTAAGTACATATATTAAAGCAATGAATTAAAGCAGTGATTCAAGATCATTCATAGCTGATCTTAGTATAATTTACCTTTCTCTTTAATATACATTCAAAATTAAAGATGTGATGAACAATCAATTTGTCTACCCCAAGAGCTGGGGAAAAAAAAAATTACATTTAATGCTTCTAAACAAATAAAATAAACAAACACAAACAAAATGAGAATGTCACTATTTGCATAACAGTGCCTAAAAGAAATTAAAAATGGAATTGGAACTTTGGCATTTTTACTTAAACGCAGTACATGAAATGAAGACATTGCATGACTGCTCATTTTAATGTAACATCCATTTTGATTCTTCATCACACTGTACATCTGCCTGCTTTCCCCAGCTATCTCATGTTCTGTAGCATTTGTATTGTGCTCCTGAGGATGCTTTATTGGTGAACTACATTAAATTCATCTAGAAAGAACTTTAAAAAAAAGCCTTTTCATATGCCCTTAGGATTACTTGGCTAGACTTGAATCAATTTATGCATTTGATGGTTAGTTTCAGTTGTCATGGATAAACAAAAGGGTAACTGTCTAGAATATATCAAATATTGTTTCATTTTGAAATGTATGTTTCCAGCTATACACATCTCCTACCCTATTTTGTAAAAGTATTCTGCTGATAAAATGTAGACTTATGTTTGACAGCTTTTTAATCAAGTTCAAAGAGAATAAATAAAACTAATCCAGTGTGGTAAAGAGTCTGTCTGGTTATCGATTTGTTCATAAAATGAAAAATAAACCATGTAAATAAGATGTGTGAAACACAGATCCAGAAGCAAATATTTAAAGCAATTAAAGACCCCAAAACATAGGATTAATGCATAGGTCTGCTGTGCATGAGAGATATGTCTTGAATATCACCTCAGCAGATCATGGGCTGCTTCAGTTTTTACTCAGCATTGTTGTGCAGAAGTCCATGTTATTGAGGAAAGGTCACTCCTTGGAGCGGTCATTTATGGAACAAATATATAATGAGGCCTGCTCATTAGCTAAGACCAGGCTCTTTTGTCAGGTACCAACACAGGCAGGAAACAACACCAAGAAAACATAAAAACCAGCCCTGAGATGATTTTTCTGACTTATCACATGTCTGAAAAATCAAGCGAAAACAGAGGGGTAGTGATCAGAAACTAAAATGAAAAACACAAAACCGAACAAAATCTCCCTCGTATCACAAATATCCAGCTCAATAACTTCTGAACAAAACTATAATGTACTGGAGAACCCAAATTCACTTTATGTTCAAGAAAATATTTTTCATGTTAATGTCAAGCCATGAGTACTTAAACAGTGATGCTTTTCAGCATCATCATCTATGGACTCTTTTAATAGCAACAAACCAGGCGCTGTTTATAGCCTGTGGAAATGACTGGAAGAAAGATAGGCAGAAGTTCAGTCTATTCCTTAATAAAGACCATTCACATTATGGCCCCACGGGTGCTCACAATCATGCTATTGAAGTAATTTCTGCTATTACTGGAAATGAAAAGTTCACTTGTTACTTGGAGCCTGTTGCACTCAGAAGAAAAGATTCTTAATTAATTAATTAATCTTCTTTCAGGCTTTCTTGGGAGCATGGAGACTCCTCTCGTCTTGTTTTAATAAGACAAGGCTTGTGAAATGTCCCGTATCTCTCTTAAGATCAACCGGTTTGAAGGAGAGGAAGAAAAAAAAAAAATCAAGGAAACTTTTGGACACATGAGCCTTTCTTTGGGTTTGAAGGGTTCCTTACACGAACTCTGCACAAAAGTGCTGACCGCTCTGCTAAATGCTCTGTTAAACTGCAGCCTGGACGTGGGCAGACAATCTGGGGAGACACAAGTGGCTCTCACCAGAGGAGTGTATAAATCCAGGGCCTGTAGCAGATGCCTTTCCTTTCTCATCCCGACAACACAAAGCAATGGCCATGCCTTGCTACCAAGCTGCTTCCTTCCCCAAGAGACCAATTCTTCCTGTCTCTCCTAATACATACACTAATTCAATGGGAAAAATTACTGACTCAACCATTAGTCAAAGAGCCAGCCCTTCGGCCCCTGCCATCAGCAGAAACCAGAAGGATAAAAGAGGGTAAGAGTGGGGAAAAAAAAATTAAAAAAAATATAAATAAATGTTCAAGCCTTAACTGCAGCAGGGTTTATTTCTCCTCCTGCTCAGGCAGTTTGCTCTTTATTAGCCTAACTCACAGACCAGGACTCTGACAGACTCTTGTTGCTGGACATAAACATTTCTAAATCCCAAACGTACCCAAGTTTTGCAATTCACTGAGCCTGTATCGCCACCACATTGCTCTTCCAATTGTTACTTATTAGAATATTCACTATCACTTGGTGGGAGTTTTGCTCAAGCTCTGCTAAATTTTTAGCGAGTCAAAATTAGACTTGCAGAAGACCTTTCTTTTTCAGGAGCCAGCATCAGTTTGTGAGGGGCCAGAGACATTCTGAGCAAGGAGCTATTAATGGTAAATGATCAGAAAAATGAAGTCTGAGAAGGCAGCAGAGACAAATATGTCCAAGGATCACTGTTTATCTGCATCTTCTCCCTGTGAAGAGCATCTCCTACTCAAACTCATCTGAGAAGCACGAGCACAAAACTGAGATTGATTCAGTAAAAAGAGATGTCAGAAATATACCTCTAATGGAACAATAAAAAAGGGCATTTCCAGCTACAAAGTTTTATCATTAAAATAAAGATAAAACATCAACGTATTGAATTGTAAACTTCAATGAGAAACATTATCAGATTTTAACTCAAAAAATTCCACTGCAAAGTAGGATTTCTGAAAAAATGATTGGAAAAACTGACTTGCTGAGCTACAGCTAAAAGAGGAGATAAACTCCCCTGAACAAATCTTTATCCCGCTTTTTATTTACATACGTATAGGTTTGGTTTTGGTGGAGGTTTTTTTGGTGTTTTTTCTTTTTTTCTTTTTTTTTTAAGAAGCATGCATTTTAACAGTTCTTTAATTCTCTGCCAAAACAGTGCAGGTAACACTCAGCCTTTTTTTTGCATGCACCCCATGCTGCAACAGAGCCTTAGGCTGCCATTCAGCCCAAGGCACTCAAGAAGTTCGGCTAATCAATTTCCACCTAGGATGCAGACCATGGATAGAGTTGGGAAGGAAGCTGGGAAGCAAGTTGGGCCCACAATCACCACTGTAATCAGGCAGTGTGTAGATTTTACATGGCTAATTCTCCGAAGAGACTGACAGAAGAGCCTCGGGGAATGCACAAATTATCACGGCACAGCAGGTTCCCCTGCGCGGCGGTCCTGCCTCAGAAAGGAAACATGGAACACAGGGAGGCTGAGCATAATCAGAGGCACAGGGCTCAATCACAAGTCCCGGGGCTTGTAGGACGCAGAAATGGAGCCCAGGGCAATGGTTGTTTTGCAGAACCCAGGAGCCTTTCCTAGCACCCACTTTGGATTAAAAAAAAAAACATTTCCCTAAAGATCAAGGGACAAACAAGTGGCCTGTGGAGGTCATGCTGTACCCAAACCCTCCTCTTCAAGAAATGCTTCAGGGTGGTACTGAAGCAACAATCTCATCCTTGTGCCAATTCACCACAAGTGATCACAGCAAACCAATGTCCTCTGCCATCACTCCAGGCTATTTTTGCACTCCACAACCTCATACTTCCAAACATACCTGAAATATGGTGAGAAGTAATGTCCATTTCTACATAGAGAGCCTTGTTGCAAAGATTTGCTTCAGGTTGGATTTGCTTCATGATAGAGAACATGAGCCCTCACTATCGCTTTTCTCACAAAACATATATTGATGTTTAAAATAAAAATGAATTCAAGACTCAGGACATGACAGTTGGGGATGCAATGGCAATGCACATAAATGTGTGAGAAACTGAGACACAGAGATACATGTCGTAAGAGAACTTCCTACTTTAGTGCTCACTTTATTCCAACTTTTTTTTTTTTTTTTAATAGAATTATAGAATGGTTTGGTTTGGCAGGGACCTTAAAAATCATTTTATTCCAAACCCCTGCCATGGTCAGGGACACCTTCCACTATCCCAGGTTGTACCAAGCCCCATCCAACCTGGCCTTGAACACTTCCAGGAATATGGAGTCCACAGACACTCTGGGCAAACTGTGCCAGGACCTCACCACCCTCATAGACACTTTATACTCTACACCCTGAATTCACTTACAATAATCAGGTATTTGGGGTTTTGCAGGCACCCACCCCTGCAACCCAAGCGCAGGGTAACCTCAGAGGGAGCAGAACAGAAAGAAATTTATCTTCCAAACTTCCTCACCATGTTGACCATGGTGAGGTTTTCTGGTTTTCTATAATTTGCCCTTAAACCCTCAGAAATACTTCAGGGGTGCTGGGAATCCACCATCTCCCAGCAAAGCAGGCTGTCCACACCTCCAAAATATCTGGGGTGACCCCTTACACCTTCAGTGGAAGCTGAAGGTTTTGTTTAACAAGTTTAGAGGGACCATAAAACACTGCAAGTTCAGATTGAGTGCCAATTAGCTGTCCACAAAACACCCCCATTTTAGTGCATGCTTCAGTTAGTAAAATGTGGACTCAAATTCCACACAGTTCTTCTCTCCTCTGCCTTTGTCAAAATGCAGTATCTGTGCTCAGCTTTTATCCATAAGTTTTTGTGGCTACATTTCTGGTGTACAAAGGGAACAACCACCTCTCCACCGGTGATTTCTATATTGTCTCAAAGCTCAGAAGCTTTCAAAGAAGCAGCTGAGAAGCTTTTTGAACATTTTTTTGGTTGCAGTTTTGGGTAGGTGGTGGTGTGGCCTCTGCTCTGGAAAATTAAAGTGGTTTGACCAGTCCATTGCTCAGGCTCCAGCCTGCCCATTGTAGTAAAAAGAAGGTAGAAAAAGTCCAGTGTTATGTTAAGCTGTCCCACAGGGGATGTTTCTTTGCAGCCCCAGGCAGTAAATGGTTTTAAATAAATGGCTGAACACCCTGTATACATTTCTATCTTTATGTAGTTTCTGTCACTTATTATCCATTTTTAATCCTGCTAGGCTCTTTGTCTTAATGGTATCTGATGAATTTCCCAGGTTAATTATGCACCATGTAGGAAAATATTTTACTTGTATCACTTTTAAATTCATTAGCTTTTAGTACCATTGTATAGCACTCTGCTTGCTCTTGATTTATGGGAAAGGCTAAATAGGATCATCTGACTGACCTCTCCTGGCAATTCACTCTCCTATATACCACTAACACATCACCTCTCATTTGTCTCTTAATCAATTTAACCTTCCCTCAAATGGAAGATCTGCCACACCTCTTATAACTTGCTCTGTCTTTCACTGGATGCTCTGTGTATCTATTCTGCCTTTTAAAACAAAGCTCTTTAGCATCCAAGGGGGAAGGATCCTTAATATTTTCATTATTGAACTCTTTACAGCTCTTAAAAGTATCAAGCTGCTTGTTTGTACCTGATTTCTGCTCTGCACTGGAGAACTGGACTGTCCTTATTGCCTGGACCAGGTTCACAAGGGAATTTAGGGAATTAAATGCTATTTTTGTCTATACAGAGAACGTGCCAGTGCTGCTGGTTTCTCCCTTGTGGCTACTTCACCTTGCAGCTCTCCAAATTTTCATCAGCAGCTTCAGCCACACAACCCTGGCTATCTGGGACCTGCCTGAACCACTCTTATCTTGGTTCCTGGGCCCCTTGCAGTCTTTTACCCACAGGACACGAGCAGAGACTGCTTCTGCCCTTTGTTGTTGCAAATTTACTATGTCAGCTCAGGGACGTGGACTTGGAATCTGCCACACGGAGGACGAGGATCCTGCCCAGCTCCCTCAGCACAGCTGCAGTGTGAGGCTGCATCCTCACACACCGGTGCCGAAGCACACGGGTGATCCTGTGCAGACTCTTGGTTTTCAGCTGGGCACCCACATTTTCACAGAACCCCAGGTTCCACACACCCCCCAGACCACCCAGCGCTGCAGGAACGTGCAGCTGGTGATCACCTTGCTCCATAAGACACTGAGTTCAGACAAAGCAACGCCATAACATCAGTTATTATGGATTTATGGAGCGTTGTTGGTTGGAAAACAAATCAAATTCCCTCCTGTGTTTATGATGTGCTTTTACCTCAAATGTGAGAACTGGAAAATAAGTCAACTACCTTAAACTAACATGCCCCAAGATGCAAAATACGAGCACCTACCTGAGACCTCCAGTACTATTCTTTTTCACATCGTGCCCCTTTGAAGTGCACATAGCCAAAAAAATTGGCAGTGCTTTCCCTCTGATGCTGCAGTTTTTGAGAGTATTATGCATATTGCAGATGCGGTTTTCTTGCACTAGATTGAAAAAAAAGAAATAATCTTATTAAAAATGTAAAAGGATTTCAGGGTTCTGTGCATACTCAGAGAAAAGAGAGATGTCAACAATAAACATGCCATCTGAACAATACGGAAGGACCTCTGTCCCATGGGCATAATAGATGTTTTATTAATAACTTGCTTTTATATATTTTTCTCATTTCCCAAAACAAAGGGAGGAGGGGGGAAATAAAAAAAAATGAAATAAAATAAAAGAATGGGCTTGAAAATCAAAACATTTCCTTGACTGGAAAATTCAACACCCTTCCTGAAACACCAGAGGATGAACTGAGACCTGGTGTGTTTTCTGGGTCTGTGTTCTCCTGTCCTGGGTGGATTTCTTTACATCAGGAGACTGATGGCATGGGGAAAAAGCCCCCCCCCGATTCTCCAGAGTTTATCATGGAGTACATCAGCTCCAGCTTACAGATCGAAAAGGTGGGTCTTTTAAGTGGCTTCAGCAGACTCAGCACAAGCTGGAAAAGATGTTACTCAATGTCTGAGACTGCTGGGCACAGGGTAAGAAAGGAGAGGGAGGACAGGGGCCACTTTTTTCACATTCTGGAAGAAACAGAGCAACTCTGACACAGCAAACGAGTATTTTTCCTGATTTAAGTCAGCCTTGTTTTCTCAAATAGATGCCTCAGGAATGGATAAAAGAGACAAATGAGTCTTTGCTCCTCTAGGTGCCTTCAGCATGAGTGTCTGTCCAGACCCCCAGGTTTGGCCCCTATCAAGTGGTTAGGTCCAGGGAATGGTCACCCTCCAGAGGCATTTTACCCTCTTTGTTTACTCTCTTTACCATGATATATTTTTCCCTCACACAGAGTGTGTGTTTCAGATGATTGAGGCCTCTTTGGAAATGCTGTTCCTACAGTACAACCCCTCAGTGAACTAGTTGTTCATCCCAAATGGCTTTCATAAAGCTAGGCAAATATGGCAGGGGGAAAGAGGGACACAGGATGAATTAAGGCATGGGGTGCTGGAACAACATGATCTTTAAGATCAAACCATCCTATGATTCCTTTCTATGAAGGGAAAGAGCACCTAAAGTAATCTTTCCCTTCTGTTTTCTGCCAGTGTACATGACCTGGCCTATTATAGAACACTTATATTTTGTTTCATGGATAGCCTACCTGTACAAATAGATGGAAAATGTTATGGAAATAGATGCTTCTAGAGAAATCTGTGATGTTCTTAGAGGCCGAGAAAGAGGAGGGCTCCACCTCAGAAGCAACGCCATTTTATCCCTAAGATCATCAGCAGGTACTTGTCAGGAAAACATTGCTTTGGAGCAGGTAGGGAAGAGAGGAGACCTTGAGATCCATGGCCAAAGGGTCTACAGGCTCTTCTCAGGCACTCAAAAACCTTTCCAGTATGCAGAAATTCCTATTCACTCACATAATAATTCCTATTTACACACACTCACTCCCATATTGCTTCATATCCCAAATAGTTTCTAGGCAGATTAGATTCTACCCCGTGAAGGCCAAAACCTTTTCTAATTGCCCAAGTGCAGAAGGAATCATCGCTTGCATATCAGCTTGGGATGTCTTTTTCTGCCTTATTCAAGTGCACTTCGCAAGGCTGCAGGGGTCACAAGCTGTGCTTCTTGCCTTTCCTGTGGACACTCTCCAGTGAAAGAAACCAGCAAAACTCACTGGATAGGAAGGAAAAAGCTGTCTAATTAAGAAGCAAGTGTACATCTGTCTCAGGCCACTTGCCAAGCACAATGTGGTGGGGAGGCAAACCACTGTGCTCTTGGAAACCGCTCCCTTTGGACTGGCTGAGTCCAGAAGTGCAGGGGACAGACACCTCCCAGTCAGGGTCATGACTTTCTGTGCCCACCTAAATGGTGAGGAAGTGGTGGGATTTGTCCAAAGTTCCTCTGAACACAAACATGCCAGAGGTTCCTGAAGTTCAGGCAGCTCTGGATGTGACTCTGATTCACTTATTTAAAGCTGCACCTTGCACTGCTGTGGAATCAGAGGTACACTTGCACAGGAGCAGATGTGTCTCACAATTGTCTCCAGGAACCTGCGGCCAGACTGTGACAAAACGAGCCCAGGTGTGGCAGGTGTCACCAGGCGGTGGGAGGAAAAGGAGCATGGGAGGACTCTGTTAAAATGGATAGACAGTTCGGCAAGAAACAGCTGGATCACTTGGGAAATTTGGAACGTTCCATATTTTCTGATACCCTCCAAAGAGACTGTGCTTAAGGAAAGAAGTCTCCTGAAAACTTTAGACTCGAGCTTGATGAAAAAGCTATTCCTGTTCTTGAAGCTCATGCTATGTTGCTACTATAGCCAGAATTCCATGTTCCCACAATGATTTTACTAATTTCACATGATATCCTTCTGAAGTTATTAAGGGAAGAGATGAGAGAGAGAGGGAGGTAGGCACACACCTTGTGAACAAAAGAGAGCCCTCGGCACCATTCTGCCACCACAGGTGATGCAGCTGAGATCAGTGTCCATGCTCGGAATGAAGACTACAATTTTGGCAAGTACATAATTTTTCAACCTTGATCCATCTTCTAGGAAAAAAACACTCATGTGGTACTGATTTCCCTTACACAGTCACTGTTTAGCCAGTAAGGTCCTGAGGCGGCTTTTAGCATCCTTCTGGTTTGAGGAGCACAAGGAGAGGCTGATACAGAGCATAGATCAGATGTCAAAATCATTTTTGACCCTTTTTTTTCCTCTCCTCTTCATCAACCAAACATACAAATACTTCAAGTCTCATGTTAGGTTAGATATTGGAAAGGAATTCTTCCCTGTGAGGGTGGAGAGGCCCTGGCATGGGTTTCTCAGAGCAGCCGTGGCTGCCCCTGGATCCCTGGAAGTGTCCAAGTCGAGGTCGGATGGGGCTTGGAGCATCCTGGGATGGTGGAAGGTGTCCCTGCCCATGGCAAGGGCAGGAACAAGACAAGCTTTAAGATCCTTTCCACTCCAGACCATTCTGCAATCCCATGAACTGCGTGTGAGAGAGATCCAAGCTCCCACAGAAACATCTTTGCTTAACATCCACCCCGTTGACGACTGTAACTTAATTACCGTGCATACTGTACCGGTGACAGTAAATATTAGTGCTGTGTGCTACAGAACAAATACCCCGTGATGAAAAATTCAAACGGTATCGAGCTTTTCATTAGCGCAGTAATGGCTTTCTCACACATTTAGCTCATTTTTAACTCGACCTGCTAGGGGAAGGAAACGACATACTTTCTGTTGAATAAGACAGCGCCGAGATTATATGAAGGTGCGTTTTTATGGGTAAAGAAACGTATGCCACATTAATCTATTTTTATGCCTTGCAGTGCGTGCTGATGAGTCATTTGAATGCCAAGTTTCATTAGTAAATTGGGAGTGATATAGGCAGCCCTGCGCTAAAATAAAAACGTATATTTCATTTAAGAATGCAAAAAATTTCAGCAGTGCTGCAGAATGTCTTAGAACGGTAAGTAGGATCATAGGATGTTAGGATTAAATCTTAGAACTCTGTTTATAAAGGAAATTTTGTGTCCATAAAATGCACATTAGTAATACAATCTGCCCAATATTGTATTGTTCCATCATTTCTCTACGGACCATATTAGTCAGTGTCCTGTTAACATCCATTTTATCATACTGTCATAATATTATATTGAAATGAGATCTGGCACTTTTGGGGTCCTGTGCAAGATGAAAAAATGGGTCTCCAGCAGTCTTCCTCTTAGATATAATTGAAAAAGAGGCAGGCATGAGGGCATGCTGTGATTCACGCTGCCAGAGAGTGATCCGGAATCATTCAGATGATGAGTACATAGAGAATGCCGTGCACAGAAAGATGGCAATTTGCTGTACTAATGTTTTGAAAATGAAAATTTCTAGCTGTTTTGCCGAGGAGCTTAGTAGGAAAGGCAGAAGGAAAAAAAAAAAAATAATAAAATCTTTTATAGTGAAGTCAGATTATTTCTGTTGTTTTTGGAAAGGCTGCACAAAGAAATGCATTTTCTGGAGAATGGTGTAAAGCGTAAATGAACGTTGCTTTATTGACCAAAATAAGTATAAAATACAGGAAATGGAAGGAAAACAGCTAATGAGAAAAATTCTGTCCCATTCCTTGAGGAATAGTTTTACAGACGGATCCAGGGGCACCTTTCAGGCTCCTTAAACCCAATCCTGGATCCCCACTGTGGCCACTAAGCCATAGGGATGGACACCCACAAACACCCAGTACTTCAAGCCCATAAGCCTGTATTTCTGCCATCAAGCCCAATTCCCAACAGCCAAGCAGCCTGACAGCCCCAGCAGGAATGAAAACAATGCTTCTCCTTCTTTCCAAATAGATTATAACTAATGATATCAATGTCCTACTCCTCTGGTGCTTCCACCAAGCTTTAATACTAACAAATAAATCAAACCAGCACTTACAACCTTTGTTTAGTATCTGTGCTGTCAGTACTGATGCACAGTCAGGATTAAAATGTTATTTTATTTTTCTTCTTGTCCTTTGTTTTGACTAGCTTTGTTCTTGATATCATCATTTAGTTATTATTAAATGAAGAAAATCTAGTACTAAATTATCTCCCTTTCTTCAGGATTTTTTTGTTAAAGACTGCCAAGCTTATGCAGCTGGCCTGTCCCCAAGAGAGTGACCCAGCCACCTGACCTGAGTCCTCTTCAAGGAATTGAACCAGTCTCCTGTAAAAATCCAGCTCTGTCTTTGGGACATCAAGGATGCACTCAGAGACCTGCAGAGAAAGCACAGAGGACCACAGGGCTCGGCTCAACCTTTCAATATCCAGGGGAGCATTTCCTCATCAAATACATGAAAAATAATCCATTTTAGTGAATATTCTTTTCATAAATCATGCTGTACAGTAAGAACTCCTCTATCTGCGTGTTGGAGCAGACAGGATCAATTCCAGTGCTGTTCAGCAGGATTTAAACTCCTTTAAAATATGGTACATCCCATTTTTTCTCTCCATTTTATTGTTTAAGTTCCTCTCGCTACCCCTCACCATCCCATGCCTTTGTTGGAGACATTTTAAAATCATCATTCCTTGTTCTCCTTAATGGATCTGGTTTTACCATTGCTATTTAAATTTTTTATAAGTCTCTGTACACTGAAACAGTCGAAGTGTGGTCTTTCCAGCAGGAAGGAGGAGACTCCTCTGCTCAGGAGGAACATATGTGCTTTGCAGGGCTCTGAGTGACCCAAAAAATAGATGGTTCCTGGGAAAACACTGTGTAGCACCAAGATGGGCAATTTACCACACGTGGAAGTCCAGGTGAACAGGGGATCTTCAAGAAACTCCCAGCGAGTCGAAATCGGGACCATTTTTATAGCTTTCAGTTTTGAGGTCACAGTCACCCAGACTGGAAACTCAAAAATGACTTCAAAAAGGCAAATGCTAACTAGATTTCACACTAGATTTCATTTTACTTGGCATTACAGAAAGAATGCAGGTATTAAATAGACTGTTTCCTGTATACAATAAGGTTAATTAGTAGCAAGGGATGGAAATGAGTGTAGACATAACTCTTTTAGACAGGTATCAAAAATAATCCCCTGATCCCCACAGACCCCAGCTGCACTGAAAGAAGAACAATATAAAAGATTCTTTAAAAGAAAATTTTCAAACATTCTCCAGGTGTCCCAGCTATATTTAAATAGGCCCGTGGCCCCATGCATACTGCTCTGCAGCTCCCTTGCTCAAAGTTAAATGAGCAGACTACTTGCACAGAATTTTGAGGTGCAACATAAAGGATTTCTGTACAAAGAGACTGGGATTGCAAACCGAGACAGACAGGAGAACAAAAAGAAGAATATATTCTGGACTGAATGGGACTTCCCTAAGCTCCTTATCAATAAGGTTAATAAGGGTCCATGCAATTTACTGATCACTACGATGCAACAACTGGGCTAAAGCTATAAAGGAGCTGCACAGATACCAGCTTTTCGTGCTTCTCATGGCCCACCACATTAAAGTCCCTTTAGCCTTCCCCTGTCACCCCACTCAAGAGAATAAACTCCAGTCTGTGTGATTGGCCTTGCTAAAATCCCTGGTCTGCTATTACGCTTCTACCTGCCCTAGTTAAGCTGATTAATAGTTATTTCCTTGAATTTGATCCTCCAGTCCCTTTGTAATTGAAGCAGTAATGCTCAGATATTTCTAAAAATGTATTTCTGAAAAATACATTTCCTTTTTTCTCCGGTTTAATTTTGTTATCCTCAATCATATGCATGATAGAAAAAAAAATCCCAAACTTCTATCTCCTTTATAAAATACATGTCATATCAAAAAGGTGACAAGAGGGGGAAAAGTAATTAGTGAGTTCACAGAGTTCAGTAGAAAAGTTAAAATAGAGTAACACATTACTTTTTATGTTAAGATTTCACAAGACAAATCTTGC
>WBMY01002798.1:932281-944781 GCA_013397315.1 Donacobius atricapilla | reverse complement strand
TGTTGGATTTCCACTGCTGGATTCCCACTGCAGGATTCCCAGTTGGAAAAGCAAAGGGCTCCTGTTGACACGGCAGGTACAGGCATGTGGGCAGTGCAGAGTGAGTGTTACAGTCTGTGAACTTCAGCATGGGAGTTTATTTTAGCTCTCTGCACCTCCCGGGCAGACGCGAAGGCTCGTGACTTGGCTTGCAGGTTCCCATGGCAAGACGACAATTACAGAATAGGTTAACTTACTGCAGAGCCAGCCAGGATCTGTGACTCTCCATGGCATATAAAAGAAGTGAAAGTACAGCCAAAATAAATTCATTTAAAAATCTGAGCAAATAGACATGACATTTTTCTTGCAGTTTTTGACTGGCTCTAAAAATATCAACAGTCTCTCCAGCTCTGGTGCATGCTCCCAATAAACAGCTTTGGAGACTGATTAAAACACCACAGCTCTGCTTCCATGGTTTATCAATCCCATTAGCCATTTGCTGAATTGAGGCTATGAATTGACAGTGAACTTCGGGAGGGGGTTAAACAGCCACACAATGGGTCAACATTTGTCTAAGGGCTCATCTCTGAAGCAATTTGGTTTCAAAATGAGAGGGTCTGTACTGCAGTTAATCAAAAGGACAATAGTTTTGTTTTCGATTCATACTGTACTTCACGCCAAGTAAAGAGGTCCCAATGTGGGAAGCAAAACCCTACTGGCTGCATGCATATGTATTTTTTTCCAAAAATACTTTGTATTAGTTTGCAATTTTTCAATTTCTGAATGTTGTTCCAGCCTTGGCCCATCCCATTCTATGGCAGTACTGAAGTTCAAAGGAATTTGGAGCAGTCGCTTGAAAAATGATTCCAGAAAGGCATCTGAAAAATGGTGAGATAACCCAAACCTGCAGCCTGAAACTCCCCTTTTCAAACAGGGAACCATTCAAGTCCTCCCCATAACTGCAAAATGCATTTGCTAAAAGAGCCTTGCACTCTGATTTTCAGGAGCATGTTGTACAGCAGATACCCTTCCATTATTCAGCTGTGTCCTGATCCAGGCAGGCCAAGACTTCTGGAATTATACTCTTGCATGCACACATACTGCACCTCAATATGAAAACAAAATTGCTTACTGAGTGCAATCACAGTATTAAATTAGTCCACTACCAAATGTACTAGGAGAGGAGAAGGAGATGCCCTTCATTATTTAGACTAAAAGTGACATGATTAATTTACCCTGATGGGATTCTATGACAGGGATAAAACAGGCAGTGAAATGCAGCGAAGAAGCAAAAGGGAAAGCGAGGGAGAAAAACAAGTTTAGCCTGTAAGGATTCACTTATACATGTCCTCGTAGCCTTAATCATGCTAACAACACCCAAACCCCTGTTTTCTTCTGGTTTGTGAAGTGAGAGTTGAAGGTTACACAGTGTGTGTAACTCAGGTGTCAATGAGAGGTCTGAAGTACCAGGGAAATAATTTCCTTTTTCTATTTAGGTATGAGTCACACAGAAAATATCAGAACTCCTCATTGGCAAAGAAAAGTGCTAAAAAAGGCTGAGTTAAAGGTTACATACAACCTAACTGCAAGATTTCAAGAAATTACTGCCAGAAAAGACAACAAGTACAATACAGAACTTGAGTAAAAGAATAAGTTGTTCAGCCCACTGCTGGATTAGGAGTCACCATAAAGCCTGTGAACATAACTAAGGCCATGAAAGAGGGAAAACTCAGAGTCCTTCCAGCAATCCAGGTAAGCTCCAGAAATCAAATCAACACACTTCAGCAGCAACAAGGGTGAACGTATTGTTAGTGCAAATAAAATTTACACATTTCTGTTCTGATGTTAACAGCTAAAGCAAACATTCAACAAATCCTAAATAAATTATTTTGACAATGTTAATGCAATCCACCACCAGTACCAATAGATTAAAAAATAGTAAAGGCATTGAAATTTGAGACTCTCAAATCTCTATTCCTTAATATTGGTGTTATCTAATAAAACACATTTCACTGACCGTAATATCTATTTTAAAAATTACTTCCTGCTTTCCAAAGAAATTAAACCAAAAAGCAACAAACATGGTTTATGCAAGCCCTGGCAGGTGTCTAGTTCTGCTTGTTACACATGAGGCAGCTACAGAGAGGACAAGGTAAAAAGGAAGGGAGAGAAAAAGGGAACTATTTGCCAGAATATTATTTTCAAAGCATGTACTTCAGGGAAGGATAAGAGTAATACAAGCTATGTTATTCAAGCATCAGACATAAATACATGGATTGTAAAATACCCACTTTCAGATCTGAAATCTAAGTAAAACAATTTATTCCGCTACAACCCTCTTATTACCCTTTAAATTTAGCCAAAGTATTCCCTGCCAAAGATAGATGGAAACATGATGAACAAATCCATCCTTCATCTACTCCAGCAAGAAATTTAGGCCCTATCTTCCAGTCACTCATTTACATATAAAGAGATCTGCTAAAAATTAATAGTATTTTCTATTTCTATCTATGTAAAACTTTAAATAAATCAACTGGAGTGGATTAGATTTAGCCCAGAAATGATGCAGAATTGCACTCTGACATTGTCCTGTGTGCAGAGAGAATCTGGTACTTCTGTCTTCTGGACCCACTTGCTTGTGGGAAAAAAAAAAAAAAAAAAGAAACTGAGAAGCATTTGTGCATTTGGAGTCTTCCAAACAGGAATATCTTCGTAAAAGATATATTTTTTACTATTATTATTACTTATCCAAAGTGTTTTCCCAAGGACATTCATATCAGAAAGCTGATTGTCTTTCCTAAAGTTCACCACAGGTATCCTGCACATTTCAAGCTGAAGACATGGTCATGCATTGATATGACTTTATACTAAGATCTACACAAGTAATAACAATTAAAAAATACATACAAATACTTTTAATGTTTTCAAATCCCCAAATCCAAAGGAAAACATAAGGACATGAGCTACTTTTCCACTGAGGTTCCACTGACGAACTCAGCAGAGGCTGGAATACTTGAGTCAAGAAAGGTCTCTTAATCTGCAATACATTGATAGCACTGAACTAGGGACAGTCCATGAAAAACCCCAATCCCACATTTTTGAACCAGTTCCCTTCCCAAACAAAAGTACCTGTAACATCTGGAGTGAAACTGGAGCTGCTTGGCATTTTCTCATGAAAACTTGCAGCTAAGAATTTACTGTAACTTTTGACTTTAAATGGTTTCATTTACTCTCAGAAAATAGTTCAGATGCAGAAAAAACACCCTATATCTGATTTCATGGTCTTCAGAGGTGGGACTGGCAATTTCACTGAAGCTGCAAATGAAGCTGAAATCTCAGAGTTATAAAGCTAAACAAAACAAAAAGAAAAATGTGTAAAATTCTGTGAAACAAATTATGTGAATTTTGCACAGCTGTACTCAGGGCATAACTGTAAATGAAAAGACCAAACTAATTAGATTATAAGCAGTTGATCTGCCTTATATTGTTTTATCATATGTAGTAGGTATAATATCTCCACATGAATGACTTGAAGCAAGTCATCAACATACTGTGTTCAAGAAAGCTGATCAGATTAGAAAGACCTTGTAAGTTATGCTCGAAGAAGATGAGATTGATGATAACTTCCTACTCACAGTTACACCAACAAAATTGCTTCATCTCTATTAAACTTCAGGTTTCTGGAGACACTGTGTGTCCTGACAAGACCGAATTAAATGTAAGAATTCATTACTGCAGAGCAGACACCAACGTGCCAAATGACTGAAAAGTTATTTTGAGTGGGTTTCCCGGTGTCTTTTTAGGATATCCATTATAAATAAATAAATAAATAAAAAGGATCATTTTTGTGGCTGGTTTCCAGCAATTGGATCAATGAGCAATATTCAGGATGCTGGATGAAAGCCAGATGTAAAGCATCACTGTAGCCCTTAAGTATAGCAAGCTTAATTTTAAGCCTAGGAATAGTCCCACCGAATTTCCCAATCCTCACGTGCTTAAAGAGGAGTTTGTGCACATGCACTTCTGTGGAGCAAGGCCAAGGCAGATAAAGTTACCAGCATATTTCTCAGCCTCACTGCAGACCCCTTGCACCACATGGAAAGGCTACAAAGTGGGAAAGCCGAAAAACCCCTTGTCCCTAAGTGGGGGGTGCAGTCCATCAGCAAGGCTGCTTCCTGGAAATCCTCTAAGAAGGACATCTCGGATATTCACTTAAAATAAGTGGCAAAGCAGAGCCAGTCCAGGGAGCAAACATCTTCCATCCTGGTGCAAAGCGTAGCCAACACACAGGTCGTGCAAGCCTTGTGCAATTTGGGTGAGAGAAACTGGAATCCAACATTCATTTCTCTCAAGGAGAGAACTTCTCCTACTTTTAAGTGGCATAGGAGGCCACTCATTTTTTCATTTTTCATTCTTACCAAAGGCAGATGATAATGTCAACAACCTGAGCATATCTTTCCCAAATTAGCAAAACACGTGAGGTTTCATTGCACAGAAAAATAACATGAGATGCTCTGGGAACATGGAGCAGTGTGGGTGGCCCTGATGAAGAATAAGCTTTGGAGTATTTATACAGCAAATAAATATTCACAGACACTGCTATTCCCACTCACTAAAGTTTTGAAAGACATTATTCTCCTACAAGACAGATAAGAGAGAAGAGGTGGGGGGTGAAGGGAAACTATTATGGAATGAGGAATAAGGGCCAGAGCCATGAGCACAAGATTGATGTGAATACTACAGTAAGCAAAGACCAATTCACTGCTTAAGGGTGTCAAAATGCAGTCCTGGGAGAGAAGAAGAGGCTGAGAAATGAGAAAAGAAAAGGCAAGAGGAGGAATGTATATAGAACAGCAAATATTAGGGAAATGAGGAAAAATAGAAGGAACCAAATGTCACTCGAAGGGGCTACGAGTGCAATTGCTTCTCCTCCTCGGTTAATCCACAAATTAATGAAACCAGAGCAAGCATAAGAAATAAACCATTATTCCACACATTCAGAGGTGAATCTTATGGGTCTCCCAGAATAAAGGCAGATAAGAGGGAGAGAAACAGCAGCGCCACAGCATACAGCACAAGGACTTTACAGCAATTCTTTTTCATTCGCTGCTTTTACTGGAAAATCTTACAGGTTACAGGATTTGAGGCAAGGCACTGATAAAATGCAATTCACATTATTTCACTAAAGCAATGCAGGTATGTAGAGTTTCTCAAGTGATGAAGAATCTGAATGGTTCTGCAAAAACCACTCAAATATTCACATACGTAAAAAAATAATTTATAAGCTTTGACGTTGAATATCAAATATTTAAATAAACTTTCTTGTCCTAATTTTTATTCACTGACATGGTATGCATATTTTATTGTTTATTTTTTCTAAACTCTTACCAAAAAATCCGTTAAATTAAACTCAGTTAACTTTTATACTGTGAGATCCTTGTGTACTTTTAGAGCAACAGAACCTCATTAACATCAACACCATCCCATAGGTTTCATTCTGCTAAATTTGACAAGGCTTCTTCAGAGGCAAATTTCCCTTTATTGACTTGGAAACACAGTTGGGGAACCTTTTGTGAGGTTGTGAACCAGTGTGAGACTTAGGGGTTTGGGGGTTTTCTCCTCCTCAAACTTGAGATGTTATGAGGCCATAAAGTATTTTATCATGGCTTAAGGAGGACTGAGTTTCTCTCCATTATTTGCTTCCAATCAGAAAATCTCAAGCCAGACAGTTCATTCCAAGTTTGTGATTTAAAAGAGAGAAATGGGCAAATATTGAGCCTATCCCTAATTACTGTCTATATTTCTGAATATGCAAATTTGAATGTACTTGGAATTTTCTCTAAGTGATTTAGCAAGTATAAATTACCCTTGCCCTTAAGACTCTGAGCTTCCACAGACAATGCATTAACAGTTGGTGTTAAAAGGCTGCAGCTTCGCTATTAACAATCAATACAAGTTTTCAACAGGAATATACTTAGCCAGCATTAATGCAATTACATTATGTTAAATAATATTAATACCAAAGGCATGTCCATTGCTGGCCCACACCAAAGTCATAGCATTCCTCAACAACAGTCTCTACTGTTTAAACATTCACCCAGAACAGAAAACTCAAACATTTAGCATGTTAAAAAAAAATTGTAATGTTGGACATTAGCTCTTAAGATTAACGATTAACTTTTTGTTCCCATTTTTTTTTCCCGTAGAATTGCTGTTTCATAATTTCTGTAGTTTGAAACCAGTTGTGTAATTTACAGATCATGTTCCAGAAAGACAAATCTGATTTTTACATCTGCAGATGTAAGAAAGGAGTTGCCCATGCTCTGTATAGAAAATCTCTGTGGTGACACAGGGATAAAAACTTGTCACCTCCAAGCACCTGTATTTGGATGTGGGAGATTCATCCATCTTTAATGCCCATCTGCCAGCCCAGGGATACTTTGTCAGAATTCATGCTGGGGATATCTTGGTGTTTGTTGCCTGCTGATCCCATTTCATGGATAGGCTGGTGAATTTTGCTCCTTCCCGATTCCCAGCCAGCCAGGTGCAAGGCAGGGTCTGAGGTGTGCTCACACACACTAGAAGTTATCTCTTATAAAAGCAACTTGATGACAATCCTCAAATTAAATTTCAAGAAACTGGGGCCATGTTTTCCAGTGCGATTATGTGCCAGTATGGCAGCAATAGTGGTTTTCAAATCACTGACTGCCAGGAAGCAAATAATATAAATCCAAACAGGATGTTCCAGGCAGGGGCTAACAAGCTTTGCCTGATATTGTGAACTATCCAAAAACCCCTAAAACTACATTAAAACACTCCTAATGTGAAAATCACACCAGTACAAAATATTACACCTGTATTGACAGTTTTGAAAATCTCATTAATTGTCCATGTACAATATTAAGTATTCTAAATACAGATTTTCATATTTGGCCCTTAATACTTCCAGACCTCGAGGACGTAAGCTGGTAGCCAAAAGGATGGAGTAGACGCAGAGCTTCATGGATATATGGCCTTTAATTTCCAAATGCATTTTTAACTGCAATGAATTAATTCCTGGTGACAAGAATAATGACATTTTTCTTTTAAAAGAAAATTTCACTGATCAGGAAGGCATGCAGAATGACAGCCCATGCTGAAAAAGCATCTCATTCCCACTAGTGTCTCCAGTTATATTTTGCAATTCCATGCTCCATGGTCTTTCTCTGTATTAGAGAAATGCTTGCCTGTTGAAGGGAAATAAAATGAACACCTCATAGAGGAGTTCCTAAAATTTGAACAGGCATTTGAATGTGCCAAGAGTAGCAGCTGTTTTTGCCAGAAAGCAGATCTGGCAGGCATTTTAGTCACAAGGTCACTGCTTATGGGGCTTTCCCAAGAGATGTGATGGAAAGCAGGAAATGTTGGCATGGCACTAGGACAGGTTGTCCTTGATGAACTGGAAGGAGAAGGCTGTTTTGGCCACAGGCACTCAGCAGCAGTTTCACTTTAGGGAGGATTGCACAATTTCTTCAGCTTTTTTTGTTCATTTTTCCTGAGTTTCAGGTCTGAATAGACTCCCAAAAAAAGTCACCAGTGCAGGAAGAACTCATGTAACCAAAAATCAGACACAGAGGCATCATGAAACGTAACTAGATATGGCCCTATGGCTATCTACCCTCTGTGGAGATTTAAATGCTTCCTGAACTAAGTGACCTAAAACTGTGTGGGCCCCTGTGAATTCTGCAGTTCTGTAACCCTGGAATTTGCTGTGGAAGCTTGCGAGAGGATTATAAATTAGAAACTTCACTTCTCCTAAAAGCATTGAACTGCAGACCTTGCTAGTGGTCTAGATATGAGAAAGGGCTGTCCTCATTGTCTTGCAAAAAAGGGGTGGCCTGGCAGATTGCAGGCACATTTATCTTCCTCGATATTAACTCTGAAACATGGAAACAATAAAGTGGATATCAACATTCCCAGCTATTTGTTTCCTGGTTGAAATGCTTGGCTAAATGATGTCTTTTCCAACCCCGCATTGCCAAACCTTCAACCAAGGCAATACACACCCCAGTTGCATCTCCAAATCCCAGCAGATTTGGGAATGAGCAGAAAGCCATCCTGCTATTCCAGCATGCTTCTGGAGCTGCTCCTGATCCCATCCCAGCTATCAGCTCTTGAGCGGTGACTCAGCTGACTCCCCATGAGCCCTCTCAGCTCCAGTCCTGGGCACAGCAAAGCCATGCAAGACCACGCATGGGACATCAGAGAAAGGAAGTCCAAGCCAAGGTCTCCATCCCTCATGCAGAACACCCGACCATCAGCGCCCTCAGCTTCCCCCAGCCACAGCTACTGTGCAGGAAATGCATTTCTAGCCCAAGGACAAGTCATAAACTGGAAACTGAAAATATGAGGATATATGTTATATTTAACTGCATTAGTTACGAAAGTTAACAAGCCATGGCTAATGGTTGTATCACTAATTTCTGCAGTTGCATCAATTAAACAAAACTCCAGTTCTGAAATTACCTGAGTCACCTCTACTGCCCATTTTTCAGTTTCCTGGGTGACCAAGGAGCTCTGAAAGGTTTGTTGATGAATTTAGATATCGCTTAGTGTTATTCACTGGTCTTTGAAATCTATGATGCCATTTTTTTCTGACTGGTTTGAGGGTGGACAAAGATCTGAAGACGAGGGCAAAGGAATAAAGGAGATTTGTGAAAAGGAAAGATAGAAAACTCAGAGCCCTCTGAAGTCAGTGCAGAGTACTGTAGTATTCACCCACCTCTTATTTATTGTAGATTAAAAGCAAAAAAGCATTATGTAACTGCGAAGCATTACTGGTATTCTGATACTCAGACAAATGCAGACAATAAAACACTATTACATGAAGCAGCTATCATGGGAGGATTGCTTAATGATCTGGTTAGGAAATGTTTCCAGAGGTAGGTGTTTCTTATCTGAAAACTTACCAAAAATAATTTCATCTTGTCCTTTTTGTCAAAATTCCTATCCCACCTTTTTCTGTTCTGCTTCTTGTTCTACTTAGTGAGTGATGTATTTCTTCCTCCCTATCTCTCCGAACGTGTTGCATGTAAAGGTCAATTCTCTTAACACAGCTTCTGCCCACTCTTCAGCTAATGCATTATAGCACATTATCAAGTTTCCAAACAATTGTTCACTTTTCATTAGAATGTGCTAGGTTTCTCTCCCTCTGCAGTGTTAGTGAAAATGGTGTTGAGTTGTTGACTAGTAATAGGAACAAGCAACTTCTGCCCTTGGAAGTGGGACGGAATTGATTCATCTTATTAAAAACAGACCTCGTGGAAGCTGGAATTTGTGCTACAAATGTTGGAGTTATGAATGTGCAGATAGATAGTTTTCCAGGATATGCTAACATTTCTATTTTCATGAGTCATTTTCAGCTTCTGATACATCACCTTAGGTCACATTGCTTCAAGTTGATGTGGTAGAAATGCAACATGCTAAGTCAGGAAAACTAACTCATACCTGTAAAAGATCCATTTTTCTGCCCACCATCTTTCTGCTACTATCTACATTTTCCCATTTTTTTTTCTCCAAGAAAAAAAATAATAATATTGGAACTTTATTTCCATTTCTGTGCAATGAATGGAGGCCACAAATGTGAAAGAAAACAAAGCTTCAGGTTGGCAAAGAAAGCAATGATCAGGAACTGAGATAAAGAAAGCTCAAGAAAATGAACTCCAGACATAACAGTTGAAAAAAGTTAGATATACTGATGACTACAAAACTAGTTTATGTAATATATATTTTATATCCAAACCAAACAGCTCTTTGAACATTATTGAGGCTATTATTACTTTGAAATAAACATTAGAGAGCTTCAAAGCCAGAGCTACATAATACCCAGTACACATTTACATTTACATCAGAATTAGGATGCAGGTTTTCACAAGCTAATCCACTCCACTGAACACGAGCACACAAAACACTGTACAACAGACACTGCATTTTTACATGGGAGAGGGTACACGTGTTGTACAGCTGACAGGACAGAGATGGTGATACAAGCTGTGCCCAAGAAGGGCTGGGCCCTGTGGTGGTGAGAGAGCTCAGGACATGACTGCTACTTCACTGTGGCTGATTCTGAATGAGGAACTATTGCTCCATGGTGCTTCCCCTCTCCTGCTCACACATTTCTCCACATTCTCAAACACACACACACCAAAAGTCCCTTCAGATACTCCAAAACTGGACCTGTTGGTTTCCTGAACCCAACTTCCTGCCATCCCCAGCAATCCTCCAATCCAAATCAGAACTTTATCAAGCTCCACCTTGATAAATATACTTTATTACTCAAATTTGATTCAAATTTCTGCTTTATCTCGAGCACCTCCGTTCTCTCTTTCATACCTGGGACCATCATCATGCAACCAGCTGCAAAACCACTTCTCTGCTCAGCTCCAAAACCCCTCCTGTGATGCCTGAAAAAAACCTTGACAATGTCTTGGCTACTCATGCACTGAGACTGCTGTCTATCATGTTTATAAATATTGCCTCATCTCTTCTCATACCATCTCGTCAGCCTGTGCCATCTGTTGCCTCCTGTGACATGTGCAGACTGAGCTCTTCACAGCAGCAACTGCCTTCTTCTGTGCTTGCACTCAGCCCCACCAGTGCTCACCCACCGTACGGTCCCCCAAGGCCACGATGATGCAGAAAAATCACCCGAGCTGATGAGGAAATCCAACCCTACCTCCTCCCTATTCCTTTTTTAGGAGGAGCCCCTGGACAAAGCACACAGTGATCCACCCAGGGAGGAGCGTGGCAAGAGGTGGAGGGAGGTTGTCCTCCCCTGTCTGCTCAGGATGGGGATGTGCCACACACACAGAGGGTCCCGAGGAGGTGACTATGTCCACCAGATGCCTGGAGAACAGGACCAAAAAGGACATCTCGGGGATGATGGGCCTGCTCCATACATGGAAGAGGACACTGGAGGAAAATCCAAACGTACCTCAAACCACGGATCTCCAGTGATGGGGCAAACTCTTCTTTGTGGAGGCAGCAGACAGGACAAGGGGCCCAGGCCACAAAGTGCAGCTTGGGGGATTCAGATCAGACATTAGGAAATTCTTATTCATGAGAAGGGTGATCCAGTGCTGGAACAGCAGCCCAGAGAGGTTGTGAAGTTTCCTTCCCAGAGCACTTCCACAGCACTGCTAAACACTTCTAACCACCGTTTCCCTTTCTGCCACTTCCCAAGCAATGAAAGTTAAATGCATATTTCATCCTGATAAAATATTAAATGCTTTAAATGCAACGAGACTCTTCAAACACATGCAACATTCCATGAGAAATGCTAGACATCCTTTACAATCTGGAAAATAAACTATTCTCCTAGTTGCTCTCAGAATATATTTGCAACCTCTTTCCAAACTCCAGATATCTAGGTATTTGCATTGAAATATAAAGGGTCATATCTATTTTCTTGAGGTGCTGTAAGTTTTGAAATGGCAAATATTAGATGGAAAAACTCTCCCTCCATCTGCATCACAGAAATTATTCACAAGACTTTTCCCTCTCTGATGTTGTCCACATCAACATATAGTTCTTATAAACACTTTATCGTGTGGTTTATGCAAATAAAAGCAACTTAATGAAACCACTGTGCATGAGTACCTGCCTGCAGATGTATGGAAACAGCAGCAAAAAGAAATCCTGAACATTCAAAACCATTACTCAGGCTGGAGAGACAAAAGAGGATTTTTACTCTCGTTGCAGTAATGCATTATATATGCTGCTGATAGGTATGACTTGGAGATGGCAGCAGGAAAAGGAGCATTACAGCTGTTCTCTCGTGGGGTGAAACCGGTCCCACTGAATCTCTGGAACCCACTTAAGGCCCATATTTCAGATGAGGCTTTTAGAAGCAGATGACTTCAGGTGCTGAAGTTAATTCTTCCCCTAGTCCTTGACACTATTTACTTCCTGAGTACATTTCAAGACCTTACCTGTTTCTCTCATTTTTTTTTAATGAGATCTGTCTTATTTATTGTTTGCTTGACAAGTTGCAGTTCCCTCTGTTTTGCCTGATAAATGGTCAGACTGCAACTCATTATTGCTGGTGGGTTTGATTTCATTCAGTGTGAGCTTGTTGGGCAAGGTTAGGAATATACAGAAATAAATACAAAGAACAAACATATGACTGGAATGAAAGAAAAATATTAGTTACATGAACACTACTGATGTGACTAAATGCACACAGATCTCTAAGTCTTAAAAAGAGTGAGTTTTAACTCATGGTAGGTCAAGGATATCCATTAGCAGCATCTCCCCTCTGCCCCTGAATGCTGCAGTGGAGCAAAACCAGACCCCCAAACTACACAAGGTCTTTTTCTCACACGGCTGAACAACTTCTCATGCTAAATGGAAATCAGGATGTCTTGAACACAGCTGTGTCACTCCAGACCTGGAGCAGACCTTACTGGCACAGCAATCCCAAGTTATGTGGTAAAGTTCTGAAAATCCCCCTTTTTTTCCCCTCTTTTTTTTTTTTTTTTTTT
>WBMY01002798.1:921957-932259 GCA_013397315.1 Donacobius atricapilla | reverse complement strand
TTTTTAATAATGAGTGTTTAAAAGCTTAGCAAATAGAGTCCTAAAAATGTAATTGTAGCTTGGTAGCACTATTAAATATGTATACTGTGGTCTTTTTGACAATTGGTTTAATCCCTTTATAAAGTCTTCAGAAGTTCCATCACAGAAGCATGGATGCTGTTTTGATCTATTTATTACTCTTAAGTGCTCAGAGAACTGTCCCTATTTTCTAATTAACACTTTTAAAGATAAAAAGCTATGTATTAAATCAATCTGAATGATGGTTGTTTGTGAATCCCACAAGATAAGGCAATTTGCATGTTCACTTTGTACTTACAAACTAAATCTGCACATCTCCAAAGCAGCTCCTTATAATGTAAACCTTTTGTGAGTATTTGTAACTTAAAAGAAAGTTTGGCCTAGTACAGAGGCAGTGCCAATTATCTAAAGGACTTCTTTACTGAACATGATTAAGATACAAAATTATTAGGTTGTTATTTTACATTGTTTGCAGAGAAATTTGAGGAAACTACTTTAGCAATGTTAAGTGTTCTTCTGTTTTGCTTTCTTTCCTTCTTTTTTTCTGGACATGTAATAACATGAGTGCATTCATGAACAAGCAACCAGTCCAAACAGCAGCCAGTTTCCACATCACACTCAGGTTCAGCTTCCTCTGACACGAATTAAATCACTGCTGAATCCAACTGCTCACCATCCTGACTGAGCATTAAGCTGCAGCTTCAGCTCCGAGACTTCATAAACTGAATTTTAATGCAAATACTAAATTAGAACAGTTATTTATTGATGGAATCCAGTTCTGATTACTTAGCACAGTAAACATATTAACAGAAATAGATATTTCACAGCAGTGAAATGGTCCCTGATCTCAGAAACAACTCCACCCTTGCTAAGGAAGAAATCAACAAAGCTGTATCTCCAAAACTCTCTTGTGAAGATGCATATTATTATTTCCAGATGGCAGGAACACAACAAGTATACCTATGAGACACTCTTTTATACGATATTTGCTCTTGAATATCTCACAGAAATTATTTCCTTCAGGTTTTGCAGTCTGCCTTCCACCACTGCCTTGACTTCTCTACAACCACATGTGCGAGCACAGAGAAGAAGCAGGACAAACAATTGGTCATGGCTTTTAGCTCCAGCAGGTCTGATTATGTCCCAGGCATGGGATATCTCTTCATCTTCATTTTTGGCTTTCCACATCTTCTTCCACTAGCTATTTAGGAAGTAGAAAGTCATGTCATAAAATACTTTTAACACATTTGGTACCTCTCTTTCTTAATAGAGTTTCTACTATCGTCTTGCACCATCATTGAAAGATGGGGGTTTTATATATAACAAAAAAAAAAAAAAAAAAAAAAACAAACCCAAACCAAACAAAAACCCACAAATCTCCCTGATTGTCAAATCAGTGAATTTACCCTGAATTCAGACTCTTTTTCCTGACCCTCACAGAGTCTATCCTTGTGGCACACAGTCTCTCCACCCTTACCTTACAGATACCTTCAACATCCTCCCTTGAATGTGCTCTGTAAAAGCCTCCTATATTCAGTGATACACCACTGTGGGCATATTTTTGTTCTGGTCTACAACTACACAATCAAATTTTTGTGCTCCAGGGTTAATCTGGGTCAGAAGGCCCCAAGAATGCACATCTGACACTCCTAATCTAATTCTGGAAACATGAGATTTGCAGACAAAAAATCTCTTTCTGGGAGCAGAAAAGAATGTCAGACCCACTGGGACACTAAAATGACTTTCAACTATTTTTCACTTATATGAATTTAATCCGAGGACCTCAAAGCACATTAATTTGCAGACCCTTCTTCACACCTGTGTCACACCATAGGCATTATTCTGCCTCACAGAAAAGGGAAAATAGGGGCACCTCTTTCTCTGAGTTCATTCAAGGACAGAACCACACTTGGAGTATCCAAAAAGGATCCAGGAAAATAACTCAGGAGGCCACAATCTTCTTGATGATAGAAATGTCACTGAGATTAGGGTGGGAAAGGCAGAATTTGGCTTACTGGGAATGTGTATTATGGGAACTTGCAAATGAATGACGGGCTTCTATCTGAAAGAAACACCAATGGAAGTGGAGATCCAGCACAAAGACTTGTAAGAGTTCACAAAGAGAATGGAAATGTAAATGTGACAGCTATCAAGGGTTGAATTTTTTTTTACCCAATATCACAGAATTTCGAGTGACTCAGAAACCTAAAATTTGTTTTCTAGAGTGACACATCACAGAAGACACAAATCCCCAATTCTCATTAAAAGCTGATGAGATTAATCTAGGTTATCTTTAAAATGAGAGCATGTCCAAGACTGCAGTCTCCTAGACCCCTCCCAGCTTCACTCTGGGACAACAGCAGATATGATTTTATCTTCTTCCTTCTCCAGACAGTCTGTCTTCCATGGATGGGAAATCTGCCATCTTCAGCCAACCTCTTGGTGTGGGAACTGAAGGCAAGGTCCTGGATCACATTGCCCAGATGATGCAAGCATCAGTTAAATGGGTTCACAAAGTCCATTTTTCACCTAAACTCAAAGCAGGGAGCAGAACTTTTTCATCTCCATCTCTCCAATTAAAAATTTTAATGAATCATAGCCAGGTTCTGCCCATGATTTTAATAACAGTTTAAATCATTCAGCAGCATCTCTGCATCACCAAAGAACATCTTCCTCCAACTGCCATCGTAAAGTGGGAAATGTCATGTCATGGTGGAACCTGCTTCCCAAGCCTCAGACTCTTTTTTGGGCCAGAGCACCACACACAAAGCAAATTATCTTGTACAGACCGGGCTAAAAGAGAAATCAGAAAAGCAGCTGGGGTTATTTTCAGTAGAGATCTCTGTAAAACCTTACACCAAAACTCCTGCCATTCAAGCAGGGCCTCAAAGCATTGTCATTCCATGATATTACTCGGTTGTTTGCACAAAACCATAGCTTTGTCTCACATTGCCATTTATTCATATTTTCCATCAGCTGAAGAAACCTAGGTAGGCTGGTAGAAATGAACCTAGCCTAGCCAAGCCAAGCTAGGCAGAATGAGTGGGCACAAACCACGCTGAGGATGGGCCAAGACCATCCCTGGCACGAGGTTGGGGCGGCTCCACAGGACAGTCTAGCAGAGCCACATGGAGAGTGTTGAAGGTGCCTGGCTCACGTGACAATGAATTTGACACACTTTCAAGAAGGCAGTGAGTCATGAACACAAACTGGTCTGCGTGCCATACTCAGGCAATGAAAGAAAGTAGAAAAAAAGAAAGGTGTTGAGTTACCCAGACTGGGATTTGCCAACCTTCAGTGAGGGCAGACTGAAGATCTTCCACAATAAAGATCTGTCCCAGTGGGGAAGAGTGAGCACAGCCCACAACACGAGCATCAGCTATATTTTCTATCAGTTTTTGGTTTGTTGGGTTTTTGGTTTTGGTTGTTTTGGGTTTTTTTGAAGGAGGAACTAAAGCCGTCATCCCAATCCACACGCTGTAGGAGACAAAGCATATTGATGGTTTGGTTACTAAACACACTCTGAATTTTCACAGTGGATCAGCAGAAAGTTATGAAGCACAGGTGTTCCTGTAATTGTGATACATTGGGAAAATTCATACTGTTAAATGAGCCTCAGCTTCACACTTCCACCTGTGTGATGTGGAAAAGTACTGGGGGTACATGGGGATATAATAGAGGATACATAGGAATGATTACTGGCTGGTTCAGGACCTGCAAGGCTTTATTTCTCTTAATTTGTCTGAGTGTGTAATTTCTGCATTTGTATTTACTGCCATCATAAAGCAGGAAATGTGTGTTACACATGCTGGTAAAAATAATGATAACATGCGAAAAAACAAAGTTAATGCACTGAGTGGAAAAGAAATCCTTAAAGCTCGCACGTCAAAGGGAATCTAGAGAGTCTTTAGGAAATGGAAAATATTTCAACAAGAGAATGAAAGCATGGGGTATTTTTTCCATCACATTTCAATTCTACTCAAAAGTTTCTTGTTTTCATTTTCTATGGGGAAGGAGGGAGGAGATGATTCAAGAATGGGAAATGTGGGAAATGTTAAAATGCAGAAAGATGAGGTCTTGAAGCAGGTGGAAGGAAATATCTACATGGATTACCTGACACAGAACATGAGAAACAAATGGAGAATGCTGGCATATAACTCGATTTATTTTCCTTTAACAGGTGTTGTTTGGGATGAGAATTGGAGAGGCAGAATTTCTTAATTTTATTCCAGACCTGTCAGAGTTTTTCAAGTGAGTGTTTCAGGACTATAGAAGTGCAGGAAGAAAAAAAAAAAAAAGAACCAAAGATCAAATAAAAAAAGGAAGACGATTAAACGTATCTTCCTGCATGCCTTGGAAGTGTCAGGTCTGGTGTTTGACAAGGAACACAATTCTGACTACTCCTGAGAGAGCCTTTCAAGCTGTCCTGGAGACAGCAGACTGCTCTTTGCTAAGGTCAGCTGACATGACAGAATAACTCAAAAATAACTAGTTTTCATAACTATTCCTCTTTTAAAAACCATAATTACCACCTTGAAGTGACACCTTTAAAAAGGTGAAGACTTTAATGCAACATCTCAGAATTTACCTCCTCATACCTCCTTGCTCTTGGCCACACCTTGATGCTCCATAGCTGGAATTCAAAGTGGCCTTCAAAAGTAGTCCCAGAGGATAAGAACTATTAAAGGGACAAATTATTAATCATGGGGATGGCAAAGTGTTTTGACAATTGCAGGCAAGCCACTTTTCTAATCACAGATAACAATACCTCTTTTCCAAGGAAACGTGTAGCACTCAAAAAAGGAAGGCAAAAAGGCCGGAATTGGTTTTGGTGAGAAAGATTTTTCAGGGTAGTTATGACAAATGCAACAACTTCAAGGTATGTGACAGTCACTAAATAACTCATTTAACAGGGTTAAATGAATCTGAGCCTAATGTTTTAGTCCAAGACTTTTTTCCAACAGATTTTGCCATTTTCCTATAATTTTATCCACTGAACCTCCTATAACTCTCCTCTCTTGTATCTTATCCCCGTATCTACATCCAGCACCTTTCTGAGACTCTCCTTTAGTCACTCTCCTCTTCTCCCCTCTTGTAAAGTGTTTTCCTCCTGTAACACAGGAGTGATGTTGGTTGTTTGTGGCCTTTCTCACTCCTGCCCTCATCAAATGCTGCATCAAGCTTTATTTTAATTCTGCATAATAATGAAGCAAGTAACACTAACTTTATCTCTTTATTGACCTGCAGATTATCCCCACAGGAAGTGGTGGAATCCATGAGTGGCTGGAATCCATGTTATTTACCAGCTTAAACTCAAAAGCTCTTCAGACAGAGAAATGCTCAGATGTTAAGATATTACCAGTATTTGAAGTACCCACATTTATTGATCTACTCAGTGTTTGAAACTATTTTACCCTTTAAACCTCTTCCCTCCTCTAGAAAATGAATTCATATACAACTTGAAAAAAAAATCATCAGCTACCAGCTTTTAATAAATCCGATCCTTGCCTCTTCATTTCCAGTCTAAAATTCATCCCTATTGGCTAGTGTTGCAAGTCTCTAATTACTTCCTGCTGTCCCATGGGATCCCGGGAGATACCATTCCCATTGGCCTTCTGTTGTAGATCCAGTCTCAGTCACCAAAGTTTCCCATCACCCATGCTGAATTCCTGTCTTCTAACCATTGTTCAGTATCTTGGAGTACTTCTCCCTCTCCTGCTACTCATAGTCCGTAGGATTTTATTTGTCCACTGTTCCACCACATTTTTTTATCTTCAGACTTCCTTGTCAAACTTGATTTCAATCTTACATCTCATAATTCTTTTCCTGACTTCTGACCTGATCCTCAGCAATCGGAATATCTTTCTTTCCTGAAAGTTCTGTGGCTTCCAGCACACTGCAATGAATGGAAAAGGGGCAGATAGAGGATGCCTCCATAAGAATCAGTCTCATATTTCTGCATATAGGAGTGAAAGAAAAATTGTAGCTCTAAAAACTCCAGTCTTGCTGGGAAAAAAAACAAACAAACAAACAAAAAAAACCAAATACTATAAGCACTGCATATAAGTGTAAAATAAAAAAAAGCAAAAAAAAAAGAGAGTGTTGACCATGGGAAACTTTCAGTCACCAAATTAGGTGAACAGCATATTAAACCATGAGAGTTGGCCAATTGTTCCCATTCTCAGGCATTCCAGGGAGATTACAGCCTTGGAACAGCTCTGCTTGCCTGGATTATACGGAGGCTGTAATGGAACCCATTTTTGTAGTGAGCAGCAAACAGCATCGGAGTGGAGAAGGTCTCCACAATTCAAGAGCCTTTTTGTGTCACTTGCACTTCTGCCACCTCCCCTCGTGCTCCAACACCATGGTGACACGCTGCTGCCATGATGAGGAGGGTGAGTGGTGCCCAGGAGCCACTGGGATAACGGCCTTGGACAGCAGATGGTTATAATATTACATTACACCCTTGGCACCAGGGCTTACTGACTAGACTGGTGTAATCCCACACAGCGTTTTGGAGCTTTCTTGGGTCTCCCATCCTCTGTTCATGGTCTGCAGAAGCAAAGCGCTGCTCTCATGGCCATCAGGAAGTCGTGATGGATTTAGCAAAAACATGGTACAGCTCTCCTCTCCCAAAGCCAGGCTCGTTCAGGCTCATCCAGTGTAATAGCCATTGTATTTAGAATCTTATTTGAAAATGTATGGAAAATTAAATTAAAGCTGCAATATAGTATTTTTGACCTCCCAAACCTTCTTCTTTCCTTTTATAAAACAGAACCTCTTGTACAAATACCACAAGTCCAGAAAATCCTTTACATTAAGAAGTTGTTATAACAGCAGGTAAAATAATTTATGGCAAATTACTCTCAAGGCTCAGCTTTCCCAATAATATCCTGCTATTTCATAGACATATATATCTTTTGTACATTGTGCAGGCCTTCAGAATCTGACATTGTTCTCAGAAATATAAATGGGAAATGAACATAAGCATTTTTACTGTAATATATACACTTGCAATTGAGTAACAATAAAGAAAAATAGGTAAAAAACTGAGGCTGATAACAATGTCCAGAGACTCTAACGCAGAATATCACCAAAAGGAGCTAATTCCAGTGACATTGCTGGAACCATTCTAGAAACCTACTGTAGGTTCAGGAAAAAAAAAAAAATGAATGAAGTTAATATATTTCTATACAGTGTTAGAGAATAACACAGCCATATTTTTTTGCTTTCAGATGCTATTTGAGAATCTTAACACAGTCCTTAATCGTAGCCTTTAAGTACCTTTGTTACTCCATTGTGTGCTAAATAATGTCATTGCAATTGTTATGCTTACACACCAAGTTTTGCCAAAATCCCCCACTCACTGCTTCTTCATTAAATTACAACAAACCGTGAGGGTTAGTTCTGCATCAGCACTTCAATTTCCTCATGAAAAATTGGCCTTCTTTTTTCTTGGCTTGTGAGCACCCCAAACCAATATCACTCATGCCTTGTTATACAACAAAGGGAAATAACGGCGCCTGCGAACAGCAATCTGGCTGTGCCTGCCCGTGCTCGATGCCATTTTGACTTGAGCAGCCCAGGCACAGCGTGCTGCTCCCCCATCCCCTCTGCAGAGACAGGACTCAGCCTCCCAAATTGACTGTAAAAAGGGGATGTTATCCCAACCCACTGGCTCGGCGGGTGCAGAGAAGCCTACGTGACACAAAGAGGTGTGGGAACAATCATTACATTCCTTTTGCGCCCACTTTTCCGTGTGAAGATGGCAAACAGAAAGGGGGAAAACGGCAAGCACTGAGCATGCCTTATGTGCAACTTGCTGCTTCCCAAAGGAAGGTCTAACCATTCACTGAGGTGGGTTTGGGCCTGGCACCTCTCTGTCTTGGGAAAACCAATAGGACACAGTTTGTACCTGACGGGATTTTTATACGGACATTTTTTTAATTTGGGTTTTTTTGCCTCTTGGAGTCCTGTACCAGGGTTTAAAAGATGAGATGGAACTTGTGGCTCGGTCTTCAAAGGTGTTTAGTTTATTTTTTATCTCCAGGTCTTACAGCAGTCTCAGTGCACTGAAGTTACAGGAACATGGACGAAGGGTCCAAGGTCGTTTTTAAAGATTTCTAATCTAATTAACTCTAAAAATGTACTAGATTTACAGTTTTGTACCAATAACTATCACCTATTCTAAACACGCAATTTCTACATCAAATCTATTTTACTAATGTCTTTGTGCTACCGTTACAGCAGAAAATGGAGTAGAAGAAGAAGAAGATGATGAGACAACGCTCAAAATTCTCCATCTTGCTCTGATCTACTTCTATACTAAAAGCGTAAAACTACAAATTTTCACCCTGTGACAATCTAAACTACTATTTATTTCAAATCTTTGTTGTTTTTAATTTACCTATGAGTGTTGGAACTTTTTCCCAATGGACTGAGGTCAAAGGCAATGCTTTCCTGGGGTCCCACCCAGGGTCTCGGGCCCCCCAGGGCAGTTTGAGGGGTTTTCCACGTGCCCTGGACTCCAACAGTATCTCCACATCTTGCTTGACAGATCTGTTTGTACGCTAATAGGGAAACAAATAAGTCACTGAAATCAAGTCTACAAGAATCTAATGTGTTTGCAGTTCAGCAATTAAAGACATGCTTCATTTAAAGCACCGAGTCACTTGACTAGAGCATCCATCGAAAAAGTCCTAACCTTATTTGAAATTTTCTATCATTAGATAAGCAGTAATTGGTCAAAACAGCTCCACTGACTTCAGCAGCACTGTTCACACACCCACATAGGCACAGATACTTTACTAGCTCTGGACCAAACCCAAAGCCTTGTATTGCAGCTTTACTGCGAGGCACCACCCGGACTCTGAGAGGTGTTAATGCCATGTGTTCCTTTAAAGTTGGGACCCGTGAGACCAGAGTGATACCTGAGAAGTGCCAAAAGCCCTCAGCTCCTCACTGAGCAAATCACTCCACCAGATCACTCTCAATCAGCGTGGAGCTGCACCAAGGATGTCAAAAGAACAAGATGTCGCCAGCTTCAAAGGAGGCAGGATTGGGCCAAAAACCAATTATTTTTTGTTTGGGCTGTTACCCAGCAAAAAGCAGAGGGAGATTTTCAGTTGAATTCCCTAAGTGGAGTTGGTGACAAACACCTTTCACACATTCCTTTTTCTGGCAGGAGTGAGGGAAGGTGTCTCAGTGGCTCACATGCTAATCTTCTATTGCTGAAACTATAGATCAGATGGCAGTTTGGTAATTTTTAGCATAGCTCTTGTTTAGCTCAACACAGGCACAGAAAATGAAGCACTCATTTGCTGACTAGAAAATCACAGTTGAGGTCGATTGATGAAGCAGTGCAAAGAAGCCTGTTCTGTCCCCAGCTTGTGGATAAACAATACCAACCACCACCCTTCACTAGTTATATATTCAACTCTTGAATATTTAAAAATCCAACTAAGCTACTATATGGCTTACCAGTGCTTTTGTAGGGAAAGTGTCGGATTATTTTACATTTAGCTACACTCAAAGCAGCTGCCCTATGTTTCTAACGCAGAAAAAAAAATCATTACAGGGAAGAAAAAAAAAAAAAAAGAAAAAAGGGAAAGAAAGAAATCCAAGCAATACCACGTTAAATGATGAACCACGGAAGTGGATTTTCCATTACTCCGTAAAACCTTAGGAGGCCATGAGTTAACTGAAGCAAGCAGAACAAAAAAAGCCAACAAACCAACAACGAAGCAAGGAAGGTACCATAGCTACTTTCTTGAAAACAAAACCAATCTTTTCATTCCTGCCATTTGTTAGAATTCTTCCTCCAGGCAAGCTGGACAGCTGCACTAGTAGGTTTTTTAGTCATGGGTTGTAAGCCCCACCTGGCTAGATTTGTTTAGCAGACAGCTGGCAGAATGAAATTAAAAGAACAGGGACATACAAACTGCTTCCAAAACAAAAAGCTGAAAGAATACTTTTTGGATGCTTTCACTGAGTTTATTTGGTACACGTTTGGGGGAGATTCTTCTCTTGGTTTTTACCGTCCCCCATCTTTCTGCACCCAACAGTGTTAAAAAAAGCCGAAGCGAGACTGCAGGCTGCATTAAACAGATCAAAAAGGAAGGGAAATGCCCCATCTCAGCCTATTTATTTTATAGATGTGCACACATATATGAATACACACACTCTCTCTCTCAATTATGGTTTACAATTCCCCAAGACTGACATTGGTTTTAAATTAACTTCTCTTCTTATTCCCTTTTATTTTCCCTTTTTTTTTTTTTTTTT
>WBMY01002798.1:910150-921934 GCA_013397315.1 Donacobius atricapilla | reverse complement strand
TTTTTTTTTTTTTTTTGGCAACTTTCTTCCTCTATTTTCTAAAGCCAATAAGATAGATTTTCTTCATCTGGAATGTTCTTTCTAGCTTAAAGATAAGAAGTAGTTTAAAATTGTGGGAATGGCATCCCTCCTGCATCTGTTTCTCTCACAAACCTATCAAATATCTAATTTTTGGCATTACTGCTGGCTCCAACAGGGGATGACATAAACCAGCTTTGTGGTTACATGTTTCACTTTTAATCTCATGAAAATGAAAATCAGTGCTGAAATGTCCCTTTACATGTGACAATGTGGGACTCTTTTCCAAAAACCAAAGGAAAGGGGCGTTACCCTGGTTAAGCTTAATATACAGCATATGTATAAATTTGCTTTTAGTTTGGATTTAGCTCTATGCTAGCAGAGGCATGTCAGGATTTTTTTTTTTTTAATTATAATTATTTTGTTTTACTGCAGAGATTTTAAACACTTTTGAAAGTATCACTGCACAAAGGAAGATGCACAATAAACGTAAGATAGTAATCAGCAGATGAGCAGGCTGTTATGTGACAACAAATCTTCTGCAAGTAATATCATTTTCCACACAGCTCTACGGTCACATTCCCATAACATGTTTCTGTAGTTAGTGTGAAGGGAATCTGGTTTTTGCATGAGTTCTTTATTAAGAGCTAATGTAGTAATACTGGATGTACGACGACAAACCAAGATGGCTTGGATACTGTCTTGATTGAAGAAACTTTGTGAAAACAAACTCCAAATGTTTAAAAATAAAAATCTGCCTCGACTCTGCTTGAAAGGGAACATGTGAGAAAAAGAACATTTGAGCTTACGGTATGACTGGTACCTATGAAACCCAGATGATCTGAGGTTAAAAGAAGCCTGAAATGCAAGCCTACTCCTATTTTCCACGGAAAAGCAACAAATATTAGCGAAAGGAAGGCCCTGAAACCAATCTAAGCCATTCCATAGCACAGCACTCGCCCTCCTGAGCAGCAGCCGCTCTTGGCTGCCCTCCATCTCTGCCTATCCATCTCCATGGAGCCCAGACTCCACGGAGCCTGGTGGGATACGTGCCTCAGAGAGCCCTCCCCTCACCAAAAACATCCATATCCATATCATATGCCTCAAACAGGAGGAAAAAGGCCTGCAGGGCTGAATCCTCAGGGAAACCCAGCAGCTTCCCCAGGGGCAGAAGGTGGGGCCTGTCCCCACTTCCATCATGCGAGAAATCCATCTCTCAGGCAGCAGGCCAGCTGGGAAAGTGGCGTTTGGAGGGAGTAATACGGGTTACTCAATGTGTCTTTGTGGCCCTGCTGGTCAATCAGGTCTTGGAACAGCTCCCTGCTCCACTTAATGGGTATTTTGGTAAATAAGTACCCAGGTGGGGCAAGGACAAGGAGTAATGGGTTCAAACTGGAAAAGGGGAGGTTTGGGTTCGATACATGGATTAAATTCTTCTCTGTGAGGGTGGCAAGGCCCTGTCAGAGGTTTCCCAGAGGAGCTGTGGCTGCCCCGGATCCCTGGAAGTGTCCAAGATCAGGTTGGATGGGGCTTGGAACAACCTGGGATAGTGGAAGGTGTCCCTGCCCATGGCAATGAGGTTGGAATGAGGTGATACTTGAGGTCCCTTGCAACCCAAATCATTCTGATTCCATGAGCTACGGAAAACTCTTTGCTTAGAAAACACCTAAGCATGCATCTTTCTGAGGTTCTTCTGTTGAGTTGTTGAAGGCAAAGCTTATGAAATCCTCTGCGATTGTCCCACATATCCCTCCCAGGCTCCAGCTGAAAGAAGTCACTAATTTTGTGTCTCTCTCATATCCTGGGTTAGCTCTCAAAGAGTTCTAGATGAACCTGTAACGCAGCCAGCTTCTCTAGCTAAGAAAATTGATTCTTGTTTACTTATTTCAAAGAAGAGAATCATGATGATTTTTTAAAAGCTCACCCCCCACTGCTAGAAAATCTCCCTCTTTTGGCTGCATGAGTTTTGAATTATATAAGATAGAAATAAGTCTGCATTTAAGAAAAAGTCAATGAAGAAGAAATTCTGCAAGTTTAAATCTCATTCTTAATCCTTGGCCAAACACCCATGTCCCTTCCTGTGTACCTCACCTCAACAAACACTTTCTGTGTTATGAGACTTGCCTGTAAATTGGTCTCTGCCTTTTAGCTGGACAACTAATGACAGCAAAACAACTGAAAGTGTTTCATATTTATGATGGAAGATTAACATAACTCATTTCAACTCTGGTGAATGGACACATTTTACTCAGGAGAGAAATATGAAAAAAAAACCCCAACAAAACCCACAAATGCAGAGGGAAAAGGGACATCAACCCTTAAAAATATTTCCTGGTATTACCATTCATATGGCATAAACAAACAGGCAGAGTGCATACATATGGGCCCCAGTCCTGTAATTTGGATGACAAGGGAGATCCTTTTGCCTAGGCAGTGCAAAACTAATTTCACCACACTGGCACATAATGCAATGTGATTGCTCCCTCAGTTTTATATTACAAGGTCACTGGAGCAAAAATTTTTGTGGTTTGTACAGTACCAAGCACTCCAAGAAAACTTATTATATAATGATGTTATATTTAGTATAAATAAACCCATACCTACTATATAATATGGAGGAAAATATTTTGTCTGACGTAGAGAATCTGCAAAAACGTAAAGGACAGTCTGCAGAAAAACAGCATTTGATTGAGAAATTCTGCTCATTTCTTATAATCCAAATTTGCCTTTTATTCCCTGAGAACTCACAAACATTTGGAAACTTTAAACTGAAGTATTTCCATACATGGATTAGTTTTTTTTCCTGGGCATCAAAGACCTGAGTCCAGAATCCAACCTTTAACAACTCTGACAAACAGAATGTTACAATCTGGCTAAACCATGCAATATTGCAACCCTATTAATGCTAAATTGTTAATCACTTCAATAAGGAAGAGACCTTGTCTTTCCTTAGCTTTTCCAAGGAACAGCATCCCTCAGACCTCTGCTGAGATGCTTGGTTCAGACTTTCCCAACACAGAACAGGCTTAAAATTAAAAAAAAAAATAAAATAAAATAAAAAAATCAAAGTTCCTTCTACTTCTATTCTGAACAGATCTACTCAACATCACACAAAATAAGCATTTTTTATTAAAAATACTTTCAAAACAATTATAGAAATTCTGTCAACATGTTTATTTACCAAAGCGCAAGCCTATAAAAATTATGGGTGTTCCCATAACTGCCTCAATAATAAAAGCTCATGTTTTCCTTTTAAACTGCAAACACTGCTTTAAATCCTACTTTTTCCACTCCAAGCAGAGAGTTTTATCCGGCAATAACAACTGGGCTCTCTTCCTTCAGCACCTGTATTTTCTGAGGACCCAGTAAAACAAGAATCAGTTCAGCTTAATGGATGAGGTTTAATGGAATCTCAGCCTCAACTGTTGTGCCTTTGGAACCAAAATATTTTCTTTTTGTCTCATATACTTAATACCAGTGCAGTTACATCCCCCAGTGTTTTATGGGGCATATAGAGCACCAGGCAGCAAAGAACACGACGCACCATGGTTCAGATTTTAGGACTGTAGCTGAAATTGCTCATTCATAATTACAGAAGTACATGGAAACTTCATCTGGCTTTTCTTTTTCAACTTCATTCTACCCCAAATAAACCCAGGAAAATTCATTTTGAAATACCTTTCCGTGTCACTGCTTAGATACTTCATTTGTTCAGTAAAAGTAGTTTAAATGGTGACAATAATCATAAAAAACTGATGAGACATGAGATGCAAATGGTCAAAATTATTATTATCAAAAGATAACAAATTATGGCAAGCTTGATTTGGAAAAGCAAAGGCTGCCCTGAAATCATTGCAACCAAACTGCTCAAGCTCTAAACGGGCACACACGTGTTGAACTGTGTCCTCCATCATCGCCATCCCACAATTTTGCCTGAACTACGCTTCATAGTTGATGAAATCCTACTTCATATCACAACCAGGAGACCCAGGTCAGGTGCTGGGATTTTCTCTCTCAAGAAAGAATGTGCGAAGGGATGCTGAACCGGGTATTTACAGAATCTCTTCCCAAAGCAGAGCACAAAGCAGCTCCTTGCAGGAGACCCGTCCGTGAGCACGGCGCCAGTGTCCGTTTGAAGGCATCACCCATATCAATGGAGTAATGAGAGTCAAATCCCATGTAATTTACACATTAAAAGGAGAGAGCAATGCATGAAAAAATCAGTTTGGCTAATGAAAAAATCAGTTTGTCTAATGAAATTAAAGTCCCTAATCAAATATTGGCAGGAAAGATATTTAGAAACTCTCCTAATGTCATCCAGCTAATTCCACTCTATTCTAACTAGAAGGGAAAGCAGTTGACTTTTATTCCCTACTGAACCTCCTGCCCTCAAATCACCAGAAAGACCCTGTTCTGAAGAGTATAATTAAGGCAGATTAGGGCAGATTTAGCTGTCAGCTACACCAGTACAGCACAGGTAATTCCTTTTTCCTTCAGAGGCTGCATGACAGCTCCAGGTAGGTAATGTACCTGCTGCAGAGGATTTCCTTGCACACACTTGTCTTTGAAAAGGATTTTTTCCTGGCCTGATAAGTCTACCCATAGCAAACCAGATATTGACAGACTGCCCAAGTACAGAACAACCAGTGCTCCTGGGTTGCTTCCTCCATTAGGTTAACTTGCACTTTTAGCTCCTAACTTTGGAGGTCCAGAAGATTTATAAAAAACTAGACAATTAAAGTATTAATTCATAGGAAGGGAAAAAAAAAACAACAACCAAAAAATCCATCACCGGCAAAAGAGTTCTGGAAGTAGTACGTCCTACAGAGCAATTATTTTCCCATCACCCACCAGCCCCTATTAAAAAGGCCCTCTACTCCTTCTTTATATCTTGTCCATCTGCCTCTCATGGTTTTGTTCTTCTTCCCTTTCCACTTTCTGTCATTCTTTTTGTTAATATCAAATATCACCTTGATGTTTCTTCATCCCCATCCATCAGCCTCACCTTTGTGCTGCCCCTGACTCTGCCACTGTCCCACACCACACACCTCTCAACCATCATCCCCCCCTTCAATAAGATTTGTATGAATATTACAATGAGAGAGAGAGAAAGAGGTCAAACAAAAGAATAAATAAAGAATTGCCATCGACTCTCATAGCTGGCACCATTTTGCTGGGCTTTATTTAGGCTGCAGGTTTGATGATGGCCTTTAATTGGCTTTTTTTTGTGGTAACACTTTATTTTAAGTAACTTATTATGAATTCATTTAGTATCGATTGCAGTGGCTCTGATCATAAAGAATTCACTTGGCATGCCATGAATGTCATACGCATTCATATTAAAAACTTGTTTTAATTCAAGATTAATATGAGAATTTTTTTTTTTTCTTTTGTTACTTCACTATCTTAATACACCACATAGTTTGGAAGCCCAGGCTCAGTGCTTTTACCAGAGTTTCTCCATTTTTACACTTTTTTAAAGAGGAATTAGAAGTCTTTTTTATTTCTCTAAGCTTTTGGGATTATGCTTTATAAAGAACCTTCCCAGAGTGCCTAATGTTCCCAGATCTCATGCATTTATTGCACTAACTAGACTAAGCAAGTTTTCATACCTATTTGATGATGCTTCAACAAGCCAGGAAATGTAAGGCTTGCATTTCTCCCTGGTCCAACAGAAAGGCTTGTGCCTTGAGCGAGAGCTGGAAAACACAGAAGGGGATTACCTGCAACTTCAAACCCTCTTTAGATATGTCAAAATATGCTCTGAGCAAATTGAGCCTTGACTAGAAGCAGGTATGTGTTTTGGATGCTCTGTCTCATTGCATCTGTTACAGGCAACGTGTCAGCCACGTCTCCATCCGGCTGCTCCTGACTGTGATGCAACATGACACAGTTTGATAACAAAAGGATGTAATACACCATAATGACTCCAGGCGGGCAGTTGTAACGTGATGGGATGTGCTGCCATGTAGTAGCAGGTGACATACCTCTTCAATCAGTCATGGACTAATCGGCAAAGCCTCCAGTTTGCGTTCGTTTTGGAAAAAATCCTAAAGCCTTGATGATTATTTTCATCTGAACGTTTCAATATTGCTTCCTGCTGCGCTCACCCCGGCTTCCCTTTGCTGTGGATGATTTTCCAGGTAGCAGCTGAAGTTGTACCAAAAAATAACCAACACAAGACCCAGTAAATGCCTTGTATCCAGGCTAGGCACAAGCAGGTCCACTTTGCTAGGGACTACACATGCATTCACCCTTAAAAATTAACAAAGAGAATGCTGCGAAGGTAAGAGGCAATTCTTTATTTGTGCTATGGAAAGCAATAATGGAGATTTACAGCTCTTCAATAGAGCAAAGGATTTCCCAGAATGCTGGCTAACTGAACCACTCTGTACTGTATTGATGTGCCAGCTCACTGAAAACACCAGTTTATTAATAAATAGCTTGACTGAAGAGTCAGACGTAGAGGGAGCCTGCAGAAAGACACTGTCACTACAAAAACCAGGGAAGTGTGGCAGGAAGAAAAAGCACACTTACAATATGGGACTGAGGAAATGTGTGCCCAGGAGATTAACTTTAGGAATGGGCAGAGAAACTGAAGCCCCTGGGGGAAAGGCGGAAGAGCACAGGGAGATCTATGGGAGGTCTGTGCCTGCAAAATGTTTCCCCTCCTGTTTCTGATTTGCGTAGCTAGAACAGTCCCACCATTTAATTAATTTCTTTTGTAAAGAATGTCACACATGTAGAAATCTGCTCCTAAGAAAGCCCCAAAACATGTAAAATGCCAGACCCAGACCGTGTTGCAAGCAGCATTGATAGAAAGTGAGTTTAGGGCCACTGACAGAGGTGAGATTCACTTGTACCTTTGTGAGCTTTGCTGCTCCCATGCCCCCAGAGCATCCTGTGGGCATCACAGTTCACACCCAGGGACACTGGAGAGGCTTCTCCTGTACAGAAATCAGTAGATTTGGGGGTAAAGCCACCCTCCCTTGCAGCCTGCCACCATTTTGCCAATGGAGTTTCATTTGCTTCTGTCTCAGCTGCTGGTACTTAGCTCCCATTGCTCGGTGGGACTCTGAGCTAAGTGAGAGGAATATCAGGGGAAAACATCCCTTGCATCCTCCCTTTCAACTTCAGGCAGTGTGGGGAGGGGTATCAATGTGTAGCAGATGTGCTGAGACCACAGTGATCTCTTCCTCATGATTACAGTTGGTTATACCTGGGGATGCTCAATTTAATTCAGGCACAAATGTGCAAAGGAGAGTGGTGCTAAAGTAGAATAAGTGGTACTAAAGGCTTTGTTCTGTGCACAGTAATGCAGTGCTTTATTTCACTAGACCTGGCTCACACATAAAGAAAAGAGGCACAGTTTGATACATGCCTTCTCCGATGGGCACTGCTAAGTAAGTGTGTTTGTTCTCAGTGTTGTTGTCATAAATATCATGAATTTTCTTATTTGAAGTTGGGAACTAATGATTCTTTCTCCTTAATGTGCCATAGTGACTCTGCACCCTATTGTTTTCCACCATTTGAGAATGCCCAAGGATGTCATTATAACTTCATGTATCAATATTAAACCTTCACAAACAGCAGACTAAATGAGCAGTTATCTTTGTTTCTGAAAATAGTGTACTTTTTTATTTTTTTTAACTTCATTTATCAGTAACTAGGTGTAGTCAATTGCTCTCCAGTATTGATCACAATATCTATAGCAGTCACAGAGTACCTTTGCTCAAGGTCACTGTAAGGTCGAGTTATGATCAATATGAATTGACTGTCTGCAAATAAATTTAAGTAGCTGACATAACTGAAAGAAGTAACTATTTAAAGTTAAGGTGGACCATGGGTCCCTGGTTTAGAAAGGCCCAGAGACCACATGAACATGGCAGTGGCACAAGTCATCTGAACATGGGCCACCAGCTCAACTGATTTTCCTGCAATGAGAGGAGCATAACTGTGGATCTAATCCTGAACATGCTTATTCTTGGGAATTAAGAAGAAAAAATGCAGTCTTCATTCTTAGTCTGTGATGAACTGACTCACTGGGAATCAGGCTCATTGCCTTGGAAAAAAATAAGTTAATACTGAAACAATATATGCAGGGCCTCTATTGCTATGCTCCATTTCCCATAGGCCTTTTGTATTCTGTCTGTAGAGAATCCAAAGAAGGGCAAACTTTTCCAACATCAACATCCACACCTTGTCTTTCAATACATATTTAGACATCCACGTCTGTGGACAACCATATTAAAATACTTTTACTGTTGTTGAAACCAACAACCTAACCCCCTTTTTTTTTGGTGGTAGTGGTGGTTAATCAGGAAATTTCCATAGTCCTTGTTGGCATTTTGGAGACCTACCTGAGGATTTTAGAACCTCTCAGACAAAAAAAATGCCAAATCAAACCAACAAACCCCCCCAAAAAAACATTGAGTAGAATGAGCGTATTAAATCTCAATGGGCTGTCCAACATTATCCAAGGGAGGGACATCCCAGGTGAGACAGGTTCTGGGAGAAGACCTGTGATCAGGTCGCTGGCCACTGGATGTCACTGCTGCCTACCCAAAGGTAGCCCACAAAACACTTGTGTGACTGCAAAAATTGTAGCTGTAGAAAAGAGTTTTGCTGGAACCATTCCACATAGTTAGGCAATGTCTAATTTCAGAAAAATAGGCTCATAAAGCTCAAGAAGGCAATACCCAACTTCAAGAGTAATTAGTTTCATTTGTTTGCTTCAGCTCAAGCTGAATGAGAAACACTAATAAAATAAAGAGTAAGTCTGGGGGTCGCGAGCAGTTACAGAAAGTTGCAACCATTGTGCTTTTACAAAGGATATCTTCAACAGAGGTACTGCTTTCCAATCTCCTTCAAAAGAACAAAACCAAACATTCACCTTGGAAGATTTCCTTGTTCCTATCAGCAGGAAGACCACAGTTGTTTAGTTTGCCTAAAGGAGGTACCACCACTGCTCCTGACCATTACAACCAACTACTCACCATGAGCCTCACTTGTGTCAAAAATAATCCGCCCAACACCAAGGAGAGATCTGGTTTACATCTGAAAAATACTGAAATTATTTTCTATATTTAGAGTCTGTAGAGTCTACATTATTATTGTTGTTATTAATTGAAGCCATTCATCTGGATTCATCACATTAGTGGAGCTCCTCTACGGGTGGGATTTATGTGACCAAATGCAGATGTCTATCTTGCAGACATCTGAGCCGGGCTCTTCTCACACTCAGGCTAGAAAAGGAGATGCCATTAATGTGGGATTAACCTCATCCTAAACTAGATATAAAACCAGGCCAGATGAAACGCATTTTGAGGGATCTATTTCTCCCTGTTGGTTTAAAGGAAGGCCAAGTGAGCTCTGATGTAGACTTTTGAAGCCAGGTGAACTCATTCTCACTGCCTCTGACTGAGCTAAAAAGAAAGCTCATAAGGAAAAGAATTAATAGGATGCTCCAGGTGTTGGGAGAAGGAGGGCTAGAGCTCTGTGTTAATTAATGCCTCCAGAAGGATGCCTTGAGTATTCCCATGGAATACTCTACAAGAGGGAGCTCAGACCACAGGGATATCAATAATGTGAGGCTTCCCAAGAGAGCTGAGCCCTCATAGACTGCTCCTGCTAGAGGCCTAACTCAGTTCCCACTCCCAGCTGTGTGTTTCCAACCCTCCTTGCTGGGCTGCTTTTCTCAGAGCTGTTCATGCTGAACCAGACCACCAAGGGGTTGGACACGGACCAGACTTCCTGCAGGAGAGAGCATGGGAATGCACAGCCAAAGCAGGCAGGGCAGCAGCACCAACTTTTCCTGGCAGTTGTGAGCCACCAGACCAGATCAGCCATCGCACAAGAGTACGGGGATGCAGAGCAGGCACCGTGCTGGGGGGAGAGACCACCCAAGCTAGGCGGGATCTCTCTCAGGATTCCCAGTATGCCAATACTTCATCAAACCCCACTCCAAGACTTCAAATGTATCATAAATTTGAGTCCCAGCTGCACTTCAGGCTTCACTGACACCTCAAGCTGGATTTTATGGTTGATGAAAGTGATGCTCTGCTAGAAGTCACAGAAGATAACCTGAATCCTTCCCTATCCTTGCAAAAAAATTTTCCCTCCACAGAGGAAAATTCTGTCTGCACATCCCTATACAATTCCCATGCAGTCTCTCCTTCCTTTATCCACCTCCCCATTTTGACCCCATATAAACAGGAGTTTTTCCAGCCTGTCTGGAGACACACATTAAATGATGCTCAGTGAGCACCCAGAGGCTATTTGCCTGTTTTGGGAACCAACCAGGCATTATCAGCCAGTTTTTGAAGCACCAAATCCACGTGCTCCAGCTCAGATGCAGTAACCACAGGAACCACATGGACAAACCCATACCTTTGGCCTCACCTCCTTGCAGTGAACAACAAAAGCATCTGAAATAAACTCCACAAAGGAAGCACAGGTGAAAGACCTCTGTCGAGACACTTTGTAAAGCACTGCCAACCAGGCCTTCTGGGACAAGTCATCTTTAACTGAGATATTAGAGCACTTCCCTAATAAAAAGATACATCACCCGTTAGCTCATATATATAACCCAAATGACATCCTCACAAGTGCAGCAGTCTTGGGGCCCAAACCATTCAAGAAGCAATTACAAAATCAATAACACATGCTGTGGTGATTACATTTGATTAGAGACAGCGTGGAAAAAAATAAGAGCAATATTCACCCACACCCCATCCTTAAAACAATAATTCTTTATTGTGATGGTTCTGGTATATAAGAAAGTTTCCTCTTTATACAGAAGGAAATCAGGCTGCTGTATTACTAGTAATGCACACAAGTCAAGACTTTTGAGCACTAAATTTAGGGAAAGAGTGAAGCTATATTCATATAAAATAAGGCCTTCTCCTTCATTCCTGGGCCAAAAGCCCATCCCTTGACATTTTGGATGCAGAACCACATGTTATGGCTTGGGCCCATCCCTCAACACCAACTTATCTGTTTATATTACATACACTCACCAAAAAAACATTAGATTTTAAATCATCTATTGATGATTGACTGCTTTTGCAAATATTCTTACTTCAAGATGACAAACGGCTTAATATAATAAATGTAACTCAACAGAATACAGCTCACTCCAAGAGAAGATTATAATAAAGTTACCAGTATGTTTGGGATTTGACGGGGCCTACACAGGCCAAGCTAGGAAGCCAATACAGTAAAGCAAGGAAACGGGAGACAAAGAAATGGAAGGGATCCGAGTGGAAATCTGTTGGCGAGGCCTTGGGTGCCAGAATCTGCTCCAAACCAGCAAGAGCCTCACATGTGGTCCCCTCATCAGCACTCCCGATGTCTTGCAGCACGAAGCACCCTTTCACTTGCTCTTTTGGGGACCTACATGCTCATTTCCACGCACAGCTGGACATTTTGGTCCTGAAGAGCAAGCCAAGTTCCCATCTCCTGCCATTTCTCATGGATATGCAAGTATAATGGACACCATGCTCGAAAACTCCATATGACTGCAGCGCCGCGGTGGGTTAGGGCTTCCTGAGCTAGAGAAAACAAGTAAAACCCACTCAAAATGAACATATCACAGCTCAAGGTAACGGAGGCACCACGGGAGGCTGAGAGAGGAGCTGAGCGGTGCCCTGCATGGAAAGGGCTGGTCGGCTCCAGAAGGTGCTGACCCCAAGTCTGAGACAGGAGACTCCTGGTATGACCCTCAGGGCCGTGCTGGGACAGTGTAGCCAGGATATGTGGGAAAGA
>WBMY01002798.1:890150-907650 GCA_013397315.1 Donacobius atricapilla | reverse complement strand
GGCTCGGGCAGTGTTTCAGAAACCCATCTCTCTTCACATAATACTTTAACCACTTTAGTACCAGTTTCCCCCCCCATCCAAAAGCAGGATACTGGAAGAGATAGCACCCATCAGACTCACAGAGCCCCTAACCTCTGTCTGCACCCCTGGACTTTGCCAATCAGCTTTTTAACCCGAACCACGGTGCCTCCCTAGCTGAGGGATAAGTAGTTACATCTAAATTGCCTAGAGCCCTTTCAAAAGTGAGCCAGAGGAGGGGGGGGAAAAAAAAAGTCAGCAAGATTCATGCATTTTCCAGGATAGACCCCTGAATGTTACAATACCCCTTATCTCTGCCGAATTATAGTCTGCTGGCTCTGCTCAGGATCAGCTGCATCTTGTCTCTAATCCAGCAGCAAGATGAGACCAAGAGGGGCAGGGGGGGACCGGCGGCTTCGGTGACAGTCGGGCTCTCACAACTCCCAGCTCCACTTGATGAGTTGCAGGTATTACTCAACTGATTAGTATCTAAGAGAAATAAATATCTAGGTGAAGAGCAGCTGGCCTCAGCTCACAGTTAGATAAGAAAGAAACGGCAAGAAGAAACTGGCCGGAGCAATAATTTCGTTTCTACTGAGTACTGCTGGTTCAAGGGTGCACAGGAAGGTACATGTGCTTGCATCCAAGCTGGTTTATGAACTAGAGCTGGCAAAATTAGCCAGCTATAGCACAGGTTTCAGTCCTCAGGGCAGACTGAACTTCTTATTCCTGCACTCTATGCATGTGTCAAAATTTCTCCTTTCTTCCATTGAAGGGCTACCACAATAACAATATTGTGGGATATAAATACAGGGAAGCTCTTGGCAGCCCTTCTCCACCCCCAGGACACCCTAAACACCTTACTGATAACCTGCCCTGTGCTCTGCACCCCCAGCCCAGCCCTGCCCTTGGGTCCCAGATCCAGCCCCCTGGGCACCATCTGCTCTCCGCAGCCCTGGGAGCAGCTGCACCCAGACATGTCAACTGCACAGTCTGGTCCTGAGAGGTGAAGACACCTGCATGGAAAACCTCCAGCTGTGGAGGTCTGCCTCTGTAACAAGTTTTCTTGATTTTAAGAAAGACTTCCGTGTTCAGATTTATCTTCCCTGAAAACAGAAGAAAATAAAATTGCTTTTTCAAGCTGGAAGATCATACCTAAAAAAAAATTAAAAAAAAAAATTAAAAAAAATCCATATCTGCACAGCAAGAGGCAGTAGAAGGTGGTTTAATCCCTTCTGTGGAGCTCTAACTTTTTCTAAGGAATTCCACAACCCTTTACACTACAGCAGAGAGCACAGCCGAAACAAAAGCCCTATATTAGTGCTACCTTCCTTCCAAACTGCGACCTGCCAGTAATTTTCCTTCCCTAAAATTTCCCTCCTGTCATGACAGATAAAGTGGCAGGGTCTACCATCCCTAATCGCTGGCCCCAGCTCCTGCTGAATTCCAATACCGTGCACAGTTTAGTTATGGACTTTAGGCTGCAATTCATAGCCAAACCATGGAGGAGATTTAATTCAGTAGTGGCTGGGGTCACAGGAAGAGGGTGCCAAGAGTAGCAGACCCTGTAGTAAGATATCCTGAGAAAGACAGTCACTGGAGGCAGAGAATGTACTGGATGGTTTTGTGGGAGCTTACAGGGAGGACAACAATCAAAGCCCTCCAGGAAAGTTAATGCTTGAGAGAGGAAAACAGGGAAGGCTGGAGGGTGGGCTGGCAGCCTGGAGGGAGAAGTCTCTTCGTTTCAGCTGGGTGTTCTTAGATTTCAGCCTCCCCACCTGAAAACAAAAAAAATGGCTGGAATTGGCTCATGCTGGAGAAAAGGAGGTAAACTGCATAAATGACACTGAAACCCTTGCCTCCAAATGTATTAGCTCTTACTAGAACTTAATAAAAGAAGTGGCTTCATAAAAGGTTGCATGATATTTCTATGATACTTTTGTGCTGGGAGATGCTAAAGGAGCCAAGTCCAATTGATAGAGGTGGCTCTTTCGAAGAGCAGAAAACTGTGTTTGTGGAAAATCCAGGATGAAAACATAATCCAGTGGAGTGCCCCTCAGTACCTTTTTCACAGCGATTTGCCTGACTTTACAAGGATAGCAAGGAGGGCTGGAGGGGCCTGGCTTTGGGGCTGAAGGGTGTTTCTGCACAAAAAGCAGATCGTTGAGGGTCGTTCAGGAATGAAACTACCATCGCTTGCAGGTACTTGCACTGCGTGCTCATCGCTTTGAACAGAAAGGTTTTCGATGGAGCTCTTTAAGCATTTACTGTAATGTCGGAAGTCATTTATTTTACACCGTGACACAGACCCTGCATTAAAACTATCACTGCCAGGAGTCCCCGCGAATGTAACTATTTTTATGGACCAAATGTTGTGGGTCAATGTTTTAACACAGGCTTGTTGTACAGTATATTGCTCAGTAAAGTGTCCCTCCACTGCGGGCGTTTAATAGTCTGTCTGCTGCGGAGCCCATTACCACAACTCTGCGCTCTTTCCCGGGTTTATTAAAGCCCAGAGAGTCGGAGATGCCCGTGGGTGGCACAGGGCTCAGAGAATTTTTCTAAAGTGACCTGCAAATCCTCCAGGTTTAAGGTACAGAGTCCCAGCCCACGACCCTCACCCCNTTTTAATATGACGCTGAGGCCACTGTCCTAGATTTCCCTGGCAAGCAGTCAAAATTCTTCCCCCGTGCCGAGTGAAGCCTCCCACCCCAGCGCTGGGATGATGCTACACGAGGGGTCCTGTCCCCATCCCGGCGCTTCCAGCCAGGCGTTCATTTTTGGCGAGCTGCCAGAGGAGGGTGCTCTGTTGTTAGATGAAGACCCTCCAAATTGCAGAGGCAGACACAGAACAGAGGAGCAGGAATCCTCTCTACCTTACATCTCCCTTCAGGAAAGAGACACTCCGGTGCCTGCCTTTTTTTTTTTTTTTTTTTCCCCCTCCTTTTTTTGTCTCATTCTGTCACTCTCTGGTTCTTTTACAATAGCAACAACAATGATCTTGTCTAAATGATTTCACAGGCTATTATTCAGGCACTCAACTTTTAACATTTCAATTTTGTCATTTTGTTGCTACACAAAAGGTGCACTTCTCCAGTATAATGTTCTGAGAATTATGTCAATGAGCGGTAATGGCTTTTAACATTAACTTGATCATTAACAACTACATTATCTGTGGCATAATCAGCACCTCAGTCTATTGTGTCATATTACTGTACAGATTTTGGAAATGAAGGCCCAGTCTAAGCAAAAGTTCCCTGCATTAAGCTGTGATTTTTCTTGTAACTGAAATGCTTTTAAAACACTTAATTTTTTGGGGAATACTTTAAAATTGGGTTTATGTCAGTTTGTTTTACCTCTGGAAATGGGGGATAATTTTTTAAAAACTGTTTTAAGAGCATCCAGGCTGGGATTTGAAGTAGGTCAACTTGGTAAGTTTATCTAAACTAGTACAAGCAGCAGACCAGTTCCAGAAAGAATATCTACTTTGAAAGTTGCTCATATCCATAGCCTGCTCAGTTTTTACATCAGTTTTACTCAATCTGTTCCATAAATTTACCAACAGCTCTGCAGATGTTAATGCTCTTATATTGCTAGAAAGAGGGTTGCCAATTTTAATTTGCCCTTGCCAAGGAGTCAAAGGTAACTCGAGACTTTCTAGTTCATTTTCCACATTTCCTAAATAAAATTGCCCTATGATTCACCTCCCCACATCCTTTTTTGTAACAAATCCCACAGCCCACAGTGAGGATCAGCATCCCTAACTCCTCTGACATACTAAGGACCACGGAAAGCCTTTATCACTCCAGATGGAATAAATCTATTGATTTTAATTGAGCTATGCTGATTGGCTTCAACCAAGCACCTGCCCAACTCCCTGCACTTCTCCAGAATCTCCCATTAGGATCTTGGGCACGATGGTTGTGACCTCTCATAAATCAGGATGTGGCATGGCAACCCCCCTACCCCTGACACTTATATCCCCCGCTTCTTTCCAGACAGGAAAAGAGCAGAGCCATGGGTAGGGAAGCAACCATCAAAAGGTCACAGGCAAGGCAGGGGCCAAGCCAGAATCCAAAGTGAGTTCTCCTGGCTCTCACACGAGCACTTCATCCGCTGGGCCGTGTCTGTCCATGTGTTAAAGATGAAGTGCCACAGACTCGTGGTCATTATGTGCTCTGCTGCTTACACACCTCATCAGCTTTTATGGCCCCACTGGTCAGTGCTCCACCAGCTCGGGTGTCTGGGGGATGTTTCCATGCTATCCAGGTTTACCAAAGGAAAATAAAAGGGAAGACAAATAGGAAAAAGGTCCTAAAAGTGGATGGAAGCTTCTAAAGCACCAAAAGCTGTGGAGCCTGTATGGAGTCACACACTAAGGGATACTTTTTTAGGATGAGCAGGTGTTCCCACATGGAAAAGGGCCTGCTGAAGTGAGAACAATCATTCAGGAGGCACCCAGAGTGGGCAGACAGTGGTTGAGTGCCCTTCATGCAGTAAAAAAACCCAAAGCAGCTCCACTCTGCTGTGATGGCAGAGAACCCTTTATCTGCCATTTTCCACTTGACATGTCCTGATACGCCCTGAATGCAGCAAACAATGGGAACATCAGGTCACAGCCACTCCCAAAGATGGGGAAACCCGCAGCTTTGAGGAGGATGGGTGTTTTGCGGCTGCAGCTTACCGGTCTAGTGCAGCCAGGAGCTGAATAGCAATGAAAATAATCATTTAGCTCTATGTGTAAATAATTTCATTCTAGCAACAGTTACAATCGTAACAATAATGAAAACAATCACAGAGACTCAGAGAAGCATTAGAAAGATGCCACATTTAATTTACAGAGTTAGTTAAGCTAAGTCTTACATGAAAGAAATATTTTTAATATAGTAATTAGATATTTGTTGGGAAATTCTTGCCTTATTCTTCAACCAGTTTTGCACTGTGGTTATTTTTAGACGTTACTGTGGTTCCTAGTGTTCATAACAGCTCTGGTTATGGGCTCAAAGATGTGCTTGGGCTGCTTCAGTGCTACAGAACCAGCAGCAATGCCACTGCTCACCAGTGAGAGAGAGGGGTTATGGACACATTGCAGCATCCCCAGGGAGCAACAAGGAATTCAGGTCTTGGGCTGAAAAAGCCTTCTTTAGAAACTGAAACCTCTGGGCATCTAGTGAGTGTGATCAAGCAGAGTTTGTGTTTTAGGACAATTTAGATGAGAAACAGAAACAAGATAAAAATCTTTTTTGGAAGGTTATGAACAAGCATGGGTAGGGTTATAAAGAAGACAGAGGCACATGGGTGCCTGGACAGCTTTTCACAGTTGTGCCACTGGGGTGTGGTTATACATCTCCACTCAGGAGAAGGCTCAGGTAGATTAACATTTAAGGCCACATGCCTGAGGTATTAAAAGTGCATTCACTCCAGAAATAAAAGCTTTGTTTTGCACACTCACAATGTCATGCCTTTGTTGATTTCTTTTTTCAGTAATTCCACTGTCACAAATCACAGGACTATCAAATACCCCAGGATTAGGAGATCACAGCCCAACAAGCAGCAGATGTCCTTTTGGAGGTTTTAAAAAACATTCATTCATTTTTCAACTGCTACAACCCGAACTACCTACAACTTATCCACAGCAAAACCCAGCACAAAGCCTGTAAAATGCACCACCCTACCTTATTCACTGCTCCAACTAATTCTAGTCCGGGAACTATCTCAAGAAAGGAGAAGGAAAACCTAGGAGGTTTCACACAAGCTGTTGGTGTTTAGGGACAGAAGTTTAAGCTTGAATGCAACATAATTATGATGTCACTGAACACAGCAAAAGCTGCAGGGACACACCTTGTTTCCATCACAGCACTACTACTGTAGGCACTTTGAAAAACTACAGCATCTTCAGACTGTAATTATAACCGTTGTGGTTTCAGAGATAATAGAACTTGTTCATAACATCCACACAATGCCAACATGCTCCATGCAAAATACAGACTCAGTGTCACAGGCAAAATACCCCCACCAAGATACCTGCAGACCAGCAGGTTATGATTTAATGTCATTGCGAGCAGGACATAAAAATGTAACACTAGAGGTACAAAGCCCAGATCCTTCCACCTAATCAGATAAACCAAGTTAGACTTGCCCGGTTGGTGAAGGACAGATTCGGCTCTTGAGAAACAGCCAGTTCAAAGGCCATCGTGGCTTGCATGGTCTCATCAGCATTCCCCAATGGAGAGACATCATGAAAGATGTTCAAAAATTCCAATAGCAAAGACAAGTGACAATGGGGGGAGGAAAAAAAGAGAAACCATTTAACCATTTATCAGAGCCCATGCTCCCCAGCTTCCTCCCAGCCCATCTGAGGTGTTAGTGGTGTGGTGCCTCCTCACCCCACCACAGGGAGCTCACAGCTGTGCTTCCCCCCAGGTGTTGCAGATGGGGTTTCCGGGAGGTCCTTCCAGCCGGGAATCACCTACAGCTATCGTACAGAAAAGGAGGGAGTGGATCTCACACAGTTAATGGATAAGTTCGCTCATCTTCACCACCTTGCTGTTCAGCTTCACCCACAGAGGTGCAAAGAGAGGCAGATGTGGCATTTGGCAAGCTGTCAAGACAGATCTTTCCTTTTAAAAGTAAGGTGCACTTCCCTGGCTGCTCTCAGCCCAGTCCTTCTGTCTGTAACAGCTCTGCTGTCAGCACTGAGGATGCCCTTTTCCAACATGGGCAAGGAGGAGCTGGCTGATACCGAGGGAAAACAGCCATTTTCTCCAAGAGCAATCCAAAATGGAGACTTGCACTTTCCACCTCACTCTTTTGTTGAGAGCTGCCCTCATTCCTTGCAGACAATTCCTCATGGAGGTGTTCTTTCACCAGACAGGCCAAATTCACCTCCCTGGACTTACCAGCCATGGGCGCAGCCATCCTGCCACGCAGAGGGTCTCACGCTGCGCCCATAATATGACACAGGGTCCAGATGCCACCACCCTGACATCAATCATAGGCACAACACATAAACTTTCAGTTTTACCAGCGGTGTCATTTTTATTGTTTCATCCATCACACTTCACTCTGCAGGCAGTCTCTTGCTCTTAAGTATTTCTTGGAGTTGTGGAGCCTGAGGACAGAATTGAAGCTTTGGAAGTATCATAAAGGTTATTCCCATTGACACCCGCCACAATCTTATTGTCTCTCCAGCTAAATAGTAAGGGTCACTTGGAAAGTTAATGGTGATGCTGCTACCAAGAGTCTTGTGATGCCTGCACTTCCTGTCAGAAAAACACTCAAAGTGAATGTGAAATCAAAGTAGACAAAGCTAAAGTTCTGCTTATGAATGTCCCACCCAGTCACAGCCGCGTTGTCTCCTTTGATTTCACATTCACTTTGAAACTCTCCAAACAGAGGTGCAGCTCAACCTTGGAAGCAGAAGATGCAAAGTGGGAAAGCCGCCCCTTTGCTTCTCACGTGGCTGGTGCTAACAGGTGGAGGATGCTTAACAAAAAACCATAATAAGGCCCCAATGCCAATTCCAAAAGGAAATTATCTACCCACATTATCCTTTGGTGCTTGTGCTCCCCGGCATGGGAGTACAGGGCTTTTTATTATTCCAGAAACCACCGAGTGCAAATGGAGCAGCTTGTTCCAGCTGAACCAGGACTTTCTGCATGAGATTTTGGAAAGTAGTCTCCTTCTTGGAGTCGAGATGGGATTTTTCTGGCTTAAGCAAAGTGGGAAATTGTCCACAGTCCTTAACTTCCACTCCTAGCATATTTTCACTAAGCAATTTGAAAGCAAAACAGTCCAGAAAATGCTTGGTCAGAGCAACAAGTTTCTATAGCCGCTTTACTTGAAAGAGCAGAATATTTTTGGTAATGTAGTTGGAATGACAGCTCCGTAACTTTTCAATACAACATTTGCTGCTTTTGCACACATTTATACCTTTGGATCTAGAGATGAAATTGAGTAGCAACTGCACCATGAATGGTTTGAATCCACAGTCAGGAGGCACGAACAACCTTCCTCTCTCCAGAGTATGGGGGACCCAATGGCCTCACTGGAATGACAAGAGGGGACATTTTTCATGGGGACTGAAGCTCCCAGAGCGAGCCAATTCCTGCCTTCACAGTGCTACTTCTTTCCTGATGACACTTAGCTGGGAGCTGGGAAGGGCAAAGCTGGCAGACTGGAAGATTGCCTAATGTGCTGTGACTGACATGTAATCGAATATTCAACCACTGGTCCTCATGTCGGTGGCAAAGTGAATATGACACCCTTCAGCTTAGTTGTGATCACGCCTCGTTCTTCTGCAAACAGTTTCATAAAGGTGCAGCCTGGCTCCTTGATGAGGCGGATGTGTGAGATGGGAGAGCAGTCACGGAGGTCACCTGCTGCTGGGGACGTGCCGAGGACCTGCCGGGGAGTGACCTTTAAATGCCAAACCGCATCCCCGCCGCGCCCCCGCGCCGGGGTGGGACCACCACACACTCGGCTTTCACAGCCACCATCGCGCCCAATGACCTGGACAAGCCACCTGTTCCACATCAGAGGGGTCTTTATCTCTCAGAACCTTTCTGGAGCTGGGAGTGNACCCCAGGGGAAGGAACTCAGATGTTCGGGTCAGGCCTTAGAAAAGGTATCAATTCTTCTTTCCACTTAGCACAGCCTGCTGCCTGCCCAGGCTCTTTGTCTCTGCCCTGTTCCCAGTACAGAAAGCATTTCCCTTTTAAATGACATCTGAGTGCTGACATGCTGGAGGCACCCATCCTGCATCATCTCTGGCAGATGGTGCAGCTGGCCACGATTTTCGGGATTGCTTAAATAAAGCCACAGTGCCATATCAAGAAATGTAGAGAAAACGCTCAACAGTGCTTAAGATGTTTAAACATCACAAACTGTCTAAGACTTCAGCTTGCTGTACTGTGCATTTTTGGTGATGTAACTGTTCTTATTGATGGTAACAGTGAAATCTCCATCATGACTCACTTCATTTTCTTTCTGGAAAGCACAGGCAAGCCCTACAATATTCCTGCTCTGACCCAACATTATATTCTTGTACCTTGCTAGGGTAGGAAGAAGTTTGGACAGCTGTAACAACACAAGTCAAACACTTGAGGTTTTTGGAGAAGGGAGCTCCACTGCTGCCGGCATCAGATCTGGGATGTCCTGATGCCAAGCTGACCCACTCCCACAGTCCACAAAGCCAGAAGCACCTCTGCATGGCTTTCACAGACATCCAAGCAGTTTTCGTGCAAGTAGCGATGCTCAAGCCAACATAAATGCTGTTTTTCCTTTTCCCCTATGGTTTCGCTTGCCTTGAGCTAATTAGCCTGATGGCCATTTCCCTGCCCCCCTGGAGATACAACGTTTAGTGTATATGTATTTTGGGAAAAAGGCCTTTTAAGTGAAAATTGTCATTGTTGTATCCAGGAGCCACGTAGTTCTTTTTAGCTCTACAATAAGTCTTCAGCTTTTCTGCTAGTGATTAAAAAGGTGGGATACTGGAAAATAACAATGTTAGGAAACTTTTAATCATAACTAAATGAAATCTCGTGTTGTGAAAGTGAAAAAAGGGATTTATTTCCAATGTAGCAAGGCTCCTTTGAAATTTTAAGCCCTGGTAGATACCAAAATGCATGAGATAACCTTGCAGCATTTGTGAAGTTACCGCAAGAGAGCCATTACCTGTAGGGGTCAAAGGACACCTCTCCCATCTGCACTGCAGTAAAGCTACTGAATCCAGTCTGGGAATCTGCCTGAAATTTACTTCCTTCCCCAACAAGAGAGGCACTTGGGATGCCACTAACATTCCTGAAACAAATGAAGAGGCCTTGGTTTCTTTCTCCAAACCCTCCTCAGTGTTATCTTGCCTTAGGAAAGAGTGCCTGTCACAGCAAAGCAGAGCAGCTTGCAAAGATATTCAGAGAGCTCGACATGAAGCCAATCCCCGAGAAGCTGAGATGAATTCCTGTGCCGTTGCAGGTATTTATTTACTGTGCACAGCGACTGGCAAACCTCAAGACATTTTCAGAGCACCAGCGCCCGGGGGCATCACCCCAGCATCCTCCTCACATTGCCTTCCCTCACTGTCCCCAAACTGGTTGGGAAAGCAGCAGGGAAAGGGCAGGGAGCGCACTCCGGAGCTCCTCTCACATCTCCCCACGAGGGCAGAGCCGTGAGCACGGGCAGCTGGCCACCCACCACGGGGACCCGCACGCGGCTCCAATGCGCGCCGGCACCTCCGGCCGCAGATGTCGGCTTTTACTGCTCAGGTCTCCCGTATCACTGGGCCACCTGTGCAACACACTTAACATACAGCAGTTACTCTGCTGCTGTCTGCGCCGAAATAATCTTGGCAGGAAGGGGCAGTTAAACCCGGGCATAATTTTTTTACACCGTGCGTGATGCAAAAAATCACCTCTTCGGACAAGAATTATACTCTCGTTGCCTTCTTGGTGGGATAGAGCATTTCTTGTCCCGCCAGAAATTGGCCAGAATTGGTATTTGGTATCTGAATGTCTCCATCCCAGGCCCAGATTGCAATTCCTGAAAAAAAAAAAGGAAGGGAACTTTTACAAACTCTGGATTTTAGATGTGGGATACTGTTGGCCCCTTCTCAAATGCCAAGATGGTGAAAGGCAGCCCCATCACAGAGTTAGGTTTGAATGGGGGCCTCTGATTCGAACACAGATCCAGGATTTGGATGTGGCTTTTGGATTTAATCCCATTCCCAGCCATATCCATTTGATGTAGCAGAACAGGCTATCACACTGGGTGAAAAAAACACTTGGAGCATCTACTGCCTTTTTCTTCAAGGGAATTTCAAATTTTCTTTGCCCAAACTTAGAGAGAGGTGACATGACTGAATATTAAAAGAACATCATTTGCTGCTGCTGCTGTTGAAGACATACAGTAGGGCTTTTTCCCTCTGTTTGCTTTAAAAATTAGGTTGCTAATGATAATGTTCCTCTCATAGATGATCTTGTACTTTTTAATGATACCCATAGTTTTCCTCCACATAAATGACTAAATCCTCACAGAAATCTCTGTCTTGATTAGCACTCCTGCTAGTAAAATTTCACATACTAAATCAGTACCAGCTGTAGCAAGAAAGAATGAAAAAGGCAAGTGTAAATGTTCCATATGCCCTACCAAATTGGCATCTGTGTCAGTAACCCTGTGTTTTTTTAAACAATTGTATACATACATTCTCAGAAGTGTTTTGCTCACAGGATTCTGCAAGCAAAATTTCCTCTGTTGGTACATCACTGAAATGTCGCATCTAAAAAAACCCCAGCAAGGAGTTTTGCTGCTTCTCCCCCCTACACCCAACCCCGGCGCGCAATTCAGCGCGTTACTCGAGGGGCTGCACCTTTGTTTTGATGCCCGCTCCCCATAACCTGACTCTGGGACACTCCTGCAGAGCTGCTCCACATTTAGCACTCAGTTATTAGCAGCACCACCGAAAGCCAAAGCTGCTACGGCGCTGTCATTATTTCCAAGCTGGATTCAGAAGTCAGGACTCGGGTTCCAGCTCGGCTGCTGGGGAATGCTGCTCCGATGAGCCAACAGCTCGTCTTTCGCATGACTCATGAGCGATGATGATGCAGGAGGGAGCCTGTCCCGGGGACAGCCCCGAGCTCTGACCCAGAACGGGCAGTGACTCAGCTCTATGCCGCAAAATCACGGTTTGGGCGCAGGGTAGGTGATAGCTGCAGCCTGCTGGACCGGCCCGATGGTTGTAAACTGGCTGAGCACCACCTGCTCCATCGCTCCGCTGTGCGGCAGAAGGAAGCCTGGAACGCACTGCAATAAATATCAGCACAGCGCAGCTTAAAAGTAACCAGCTATGCCCTCAGCAAAAACACTTTCAAGTCAACTTGCGCCTATCTGGCCTCTGGAATTCAACCAGTATGGCAGAGTGGACTCCCAAAGTTAAACACACACTAACTGGAGCTCCAAATGGGTAGCGAACGCGGCAGCCTCCCACGGAAAGGCGATACGGAGCCGGGCTGCGCGCTGGTGGAAGCCAACCTCACTCCACGGGACGTGGTGGAGCTGTGCTGGACAACACCAGCTGACTGCCTGAGCCACTGCGAGCCCCAAAGCCAGCTGTCCTCCTCCCCTGACACGGGATGATACAAAGGAAACAGGAAAAATTAAGAAAGACTTAAGGGTATTAATAGGAGGTTTCTGAGAATAATAAAATATTCCTCGTGTCTCCAAAAGGCAGAAAGTCCCTCTTTCCTCACACTCTTGGCCATGACAAAGTGGTGACACTTGTTCTGAGTTTTTTTCCAGTGCAATGTGGAGTGTATATTTGCACATCATGTCATGCCTGTCCATGGTAATCAGAAGCCATTATTTCCAAAAGCTCAAAATTCCCTCCTGGACTCTGGTATGCCAAGTTTTACTTCACAGTGATTTCTTTTCTTTTCTCTTTTTTTTTTTCTTTTTTTTTTTTTTCCCCATGGTTGATTTATAATTACTGCAAACAGAAGTTTATAATGGAAATGCTGACAAAACCATAACTACAGAGTCACGTTAACACTACCATTGCTGCCTCTTTGTCAGACTTTCCTTTAACCCGATGAGCCAAGACTTGGATCAAGTAGCAACAAAAGCCCAGAATACACAGGGCATAGGAGACAGAGTGGAGAAGTGGAGACAAAACTCCTGGAATAAAATCCTTGCCTCAGTGAAATCAAACGGATTTTCTCCTTGGTGTCTAGTCTCACTTCTGCCAGACACTTGCTGCAAAATTTGGACAAATTTATTCTCTGCAAAATGGACAGGAAAATATGTTCTGCACTTATCTTACAAGTGTTGTAGCATGATTAGCAAATTATGCTATTAAAGAAAGCAGGGGAAGGCTGAGAATAAATATAAACACTACCTACATATTTACAAAAAAAATAGGCAAATATTCTGGAAATCCTCTATGCATGGAAGGTGGTGGGATCTTAACTGCTCTGCCTGCATGTATTTACACAGAGACATCAATATAACATTTCCTTGCAACACCCTCATTATTTGGGTCTTCTCTCATGTTTGTGATTTTCAATTTCATTCCTGGCTTAGGTCTCATTCCTGACATTTTTATGTAGGTTTTGTAAGTAATAATATACATACATTAGATGGTGTTGAAACCATCAACCCGAATTACTATTTTTAGCACAGTGCAGAGGATGGGACAGAGACATAAGTGACAATTAAAGAGAATATATTCAGAGCTGTCATCAACAAATATTTTTTTTTCTCTTGCCAGGAATCCTGAGTGCGTAGAAGGGCCTCCTAGGCAAAGTTTTAAGGCAAAACATTCGGGTCATTCAAAAAAAACCCCAAACAAACCCACAAGTAAATGACATCACCAGGAGGCTGGGCTGCTCTAAGGTTCCCAATCGCCGACTTTGCGAGAAAACTCTAATTTGCTCCCTCAAATTGCTGATCTGCCTCTTTGCTTCTGTACTACCCATGCACAGTGCCTGCAGATGTATATAATTTACAGAGCTTTCCTCATCAAGGGGATTAGGCAGCCCTCTTTCAATATGTATAAGAAGTACAAACACACACTTACCCACTATGTTTTACGCCTGCCTGCAACAAACAGCTGAACAGATTGTGATGAAATTCAGACATTGACAATCTGACAAAAAACTACTTTTTTCCCTTAAAATCTGGCTTCCAGAAGTTTTGCAAATCTAAATATTTTATTTGAATACCGCGAGGGCCCCAATCTTATGGAAAGCCTACGAAGCAAACATGGAGATACGTGTAGTTAAGGAGGGGGGAAAAAAATAGCACAGACACATACACAAAACACATCTATTTGGTGCAACTTGCCAATTTTCACAATGACTCGGGTGCATTTTCTCTGCCTGGCTCCTGAGACTGTAACTAGACTCCTCTAATAAGCACTTTTTGCCCACCAGTGTGTCAACGGTGCTTTAACAGTAGTTTCAGTGTCAAATTGCCCTTTCCTCAGCAGGGATTGTTAAGCCTTTCTGTATTATACTTCCAAGACTCTCACGAGCTGGAGTTGGGAGATATAATATTTTCTTTGAAGTTTGCATTTCACAACACACTGGGATGCAAACAAGCTCCAGTTTCTCAGTAGTCAAACAATTCTGGCACACAGGGACTAGGACTAAATATTGTACCAAATTTTCTAATTACGTCTTTGTGATATTTACTACATGATGTTAGGTGAAAGCAGATCCTAATCAATATAAACCCCCTTGTCTAAACAGGACATCTGGGCTTTGAAATATTCTGTTTGTTGTCTAGAAATTACCCCGTAGCAAGCCACTGTAACAATATAATATCTTAGGCATGGAAAACTTCGGAGTATTTCTGATAAACTTATCATAAACAGATGAGTGCTTTCTCTCTTTCAGTATTAAGGTGATGTAAAAAGTGAAGATAAAAGTCAGCTGTATGCATAAAATCCTAGAGACTTTTGCCAACAAAATGCTGTGTTTACAAGTTTAAAAGATCCAAAGTCTGAAAAGGCAAAAAATTAGGATTCTTAAAGTAACACTAACTCAGCCCACATGGCACATCCTGGCAAGCACACTTAGCAAAATAAACATTAGCATATTCATATACACATTTCTAGAGCTACGTATTTTTAATGTGGCCAAACTAATTCAACAATGGGAATCTCAACTTTTCTCATTTTAAGGCCAGATTCTCAGCTGGCAGAGACATATTATTTCAACAAACCGACACCACCGACAGCAGCGAAGCAGCAGAGCCGCCTCCTTCTGAGCAGGCAAGTGCCAGAGTCTGATGCACTTACGGTGACAAGTCTCTCTTTCTGGCTTCATTATCAATATTCATACAACAAGACAGACAGATGTGACTAAGAATCAGCTCCCTCAGATAGAATCCTGAGCCTTCCGCGACAAAAGCATTCATGAGATTCACTTTTCCGCCTGTGTTTTGTCACGTAAGGGAATCAGAAGGAATCCAGCCCCCCCCGGCAGGAGCAAGACATGGACAGTTGTAACTCTTTGGCCCTGAATTTTGGATGATGCTGACTTTTACTGATTCTCTCAGCTCTCTCTGACAATTCCTTGAGTTGTTCTTCCGACAGCAACAAACTGCACCGGAGGGGAGCATCTCCCCGCTCATCGCAGATGCGCCAGCGCAGGATCCATTCCCACATCCAAGCCTTCCCACAGAGAAAGTTTTCTGTGCCGAGGACATTCTCTGTGGATAACGAGGCAGATCCGGGCTCCCGGAGCAGCTGCCTCTGCAAAGCTGGCTTATCCTGTCACCCCCGAATTGCCTTTGGTGGAGAGGATCTCCGGATGGCGCTGGGCCAACTGCACCAGCCCTTCTGCCATCCCAACCTCCCAGCACATCCAGCACACCAGGGCTCCACAGCCTGGGATAAGGGGATCTAAAAATGACACAAAGCCCCCTTTGCCCCACCTTAATATGACCTATGCTAAATCCAGCTTGGCTGGGGCTGAGGATCAAGGCCCTTAGACACTCTTAACTTAATGCTCCAGGTAGGAATATAACTCCCCCCCATCAGCCCCTGTTTATTTTTGTTTTTCAAGTGCTCAAGGTCCCGGTCAGGATTACAGCCCTGCTGAGTGACACATTCTATAAATATGGAAAAACCTCAAAAATTCTCAGTTTAAAGAAAGGTTACATGAAGAGAAGGCAGCAAGAGGCAATTGCACGCGAGTTGTTTGTATATACTATGTGCACATAGTTTGTTGTTTGCTATTTTTTTTTTTTGCCTAGGATCTTGAACCTCACCCAGCTGGACTTGGAGGCATCTGGACCGACTTGGTTAATTGCTAACAGCCTTTATAGAGACACACAGGGAATTAATCCTCAGATCACCTCTTTTCCCCTTTGCAAATCACAAAAAAAAAAAAAAAAAACCACCAAAAAAAAAAACACGACACAANCAGAGAAAAGCTTAGCTATCCGTACTATTTCCAACAGTAAATGTTGCCATTTCAGAGTTAGATATGGAATGAAAAAAAAAAAAAAAACTGGAAAGCACTTCACACCTTTGAGCTCTGTAGCCTGTTAACAAACCAGAGATATTGGCAAAGAGGTTCAAAAGTTAGTAGGGGCGACAGACAGAAGAACAGACAGTGCAATTGCTTCATTTCCATAAGCGCTCATGCCAAAAAAATCAGATCTGATTAATAATTAAAAAACAAACAAACAAAAAACCCCAGTTATTTTGAGAATTGAGAATAAGTCTGACTGGAAAGTTCAGAAATGCCTGGACAGGACATATGAACAACAAAAGGTTATAGGGCAAATCCTGACTTGGAGTGTTTTTTAAGCCCTTGCACAGGAGTTGGATGGCTCCCATCCCACAGGGACACACACCCTCCCCTGGGACCCTCAGCCAGGAGCACCCAGGCCACAGGGTGGGAATGGCCACCCGAGAGCCCTGGGCCATTTTCCCAGAGACACCCCTGAGCTCTGAAGATCTAAAGATCCCCTGAATAATCCTATTCAGGGAGAAGAATTATAACCATGAAGGGCAAAAACGGAGGGAAATGGGATCCTTCCTCAGGCCCCTGGCAGACACGGAGAGGACAATGGGGAAATAAGAGCTAGCACAAAAGTTTCCTCGAGTACGTCCTCAGCCACTGCGGCTTCAGATGAGAATTTCCACAGGCAGGAACTAAAAGAATATTATGATTTTCTTTGGGGGATTAATCACTTAGCCGCTTGTTACCTTTTGTTAGAGGCATGACACCCCATAACCTTGCTGCACAAGGCACCAGATGTCCATTTAAATGTCAGTTTTGAACGAAAAATGTTTGTTTTCCCATTTGAGCCCACAAGTTATTTTCTTTCTGCTAAAACCTCCATGAATTTTAAGGCAAGCAGACACCAAAACATGCTACAAATGATACAGACGGGTGCTGAGTTCTCTGGGTGAAAATAATTAAATAAATAAAGGCAGTCCTCCCTCCTGCTTGCATTTGCTGGGGACACGTATCCCCTTACAAATAATAATAATAATAATAATAATAATAATAAAAGTATTAAGAACATGTTATGAAAAATAACAAAGAATAGCAGAGAAATCAGAAAGTGAGTGGCACTTCAGATGGAGTTTAGCAAATTAAGTCATTGACCTGAAGAGGAGATTAATACCAAACAAGGTGCCCCTTCTTCTGAAGTAATGAATATTCTTCAAACAGCAAGGGAGCACTGACTGCTGTTTGATGCTGATGACATTGAAAATTTAGGAGAACAGAAATTCCATCATTTTTCATTTGTATGCAAATGCGCCTGTTCCAGAAATTAACCCCTGAACCCCATGTCAGTTTTCATCTGGAGGAATTCTCTTCGCTCGCATCACACAGCGCAGCCTTGCTGCTATCCTGGGGTCACTGGGGCTTCCCCACACACATCAACACAAAACCCTAAAACAAAACAACCCAAAAAAAAAAAACAAAACCCAAACCAAAACACCACCAAAACACAAACAAGAGAAAAA